>CM059309.1:7355000-7465000 GCA_030340665.1 Neosalanx taihuensis | reverse complement strand
TCTCTCCTCCCCTCCCTCCCTCCCTCCCTCCCTCCCTCCCTCCCTCCCTCCCTCCCTCCCTCCCTCCCTCTCCTCCTCTCCCTCTCTCTTCCTCTCCCTCCTCTCCCTCTCTCCACCTCTCCCTCTCTCCTCCTCTCCCTCATTGCCGATGCAGAGAGCGTCCCCTCAGCCACAGACCTCTGCACTGGAAACACCCAGCAGACAAGAAAAATGACGGCTGACGCAATCTCATTTTCTGAGGGGGGCTGCAAGTCAGGCAGGAAATAGCTATTATTCCATCGACACTGTCGGTATTAAGTTATTTCCTTCTCTAAATACGAGAATGTTCATGAATATCTATTGAGTTCCAGGTGCGAGTGCCAGGGGTTTTGTCGCCACGCGCTTGGATGATTGCAGCCCTATATTCTGTCTGCTGCTCCCCTCTCAGCTGAGATTGAAGTGAAAGACAATGGTATTGGAAATTGGCTAATAAATCCTGAGGAGGTTCGGCCTGCCGGAGAGATGCAGCCACCTTTCTGCTGCTCTTCTACAGGAGTACAGACCCACACATCCCCTCCCTGTACAAGGAGTTGTCCTGGCAGGCTGCCTGGCTGGCTGGTTGACTGGCCAAATGTCTGTCTGATTGGCTGGCTGGCCGACATTGCTGGTTTGATGGCTTTCTGGTTGACTGATTGGATGTCTGTCTGTTTGTCTGATTGGCTGGCTGACTTTCCGACTGCTGACGGATTTTGAATGACTGTTTGAATGAGCAGCAGCTCCCCTCGTGTCGTCCATGACGACAGAGAGGAAGGAACTCTGGGAAGGCAAGTGGAACAGCTTGGCGATGATGATGATGATGATCACTGCGTCCAATCTAGTGACCAGTTTCCTTCCACTGAACAGCAACACAACGCCGTTCCAGCAAGAAAAACGAGGTGGAGTCCAGAGCTGGCTGTCCACCCCTCCCAGCAAGAGAGAGACAGAGAGTGGGGGTTGGGCTAGAGGGGTGGGGGGAGAATTGATCGAAGGTGTTGGACCATAAATGAAAGTATTGATTTCAGGGTCAGAGACGTGGAATGAGGTCTTGAAATAAATTGAAATAAACATATCAATATATCAAATATATATTACGCCCGCACCCTTGCAAACCCAGGCACACTCACCCTGTCTCACAAATATGTTATAAACCTTATTAAGCCTAATAGATTGTTGATGAATGAGGGTTAAGCAGCTCTATATTAAGCGGTTATTAGATGACAAGACCTGGCAGAGGACATTTGTTCCGATTCCTACAGTAATATTTACATCTCTGCATCTGAACGCTGCTCCGTGAGATTACAAGATGCCGTGAAATAATCATTGTATTATCGTCGGTTAAATCCATTTGATCGTTGTTCGTTTATCATCATTTTTATTGTTTATATCGTAGTACCGAATCCCACTATGTCTGCTCCTTGAAAGCACAGGTTGGGCCCCTGAAAGAGGACAGTTCTCTACCAAGGTTAAATCTCCTCCACTTTACGGGTCAGTAAGAAAGAGCGTAGCATGGAGAGAGAGGGAGGATCTCCGAGACCCGGCCAACAGAATTCTAATGTAAAGACATGGAAGCCAATTAGACAAAGGTCAGTACATATATCAGCCTAGCGAGAGGACAGACAGACACGATACACACGTCACACACTACACGGTACTGCAAATTAGACACACGCGCCACACACATACACACACACACCACACACCGGGAAGCCCACATGGCCCTCTCACCCAGGTCCAGCTGCACCCAGGTCCAGCTGCAGGATAGGCCTCACCTCTCCTGGATGGTTCAGTCTCAGTTTCATCGATAAACCCCCTTCACGTGAGCAGAAATCACCAGGTGATCTCTCTGTCTCCACTCGTGTCTGCACTACCGTGCTTATAAAAGTAGACCTTTAATACGGAATATAATGTCACATGGTTATATTCAGTGCCAAAGATCTACTTTCATAACCACAGTAAACCAGACACACTTCAATCGATATAAGTATAAATTGAATGAAAACGCTTGTTATAAAGCCTCCAAACCAGTGTAACCTTGGCGATGGCAGAAGAGCAGAGCACAGCCAGATTCTGGTTCACAGTGTCATTTTCCTGTCAGTATATTTCACCCAATGACAGTGACACAAGTTGGGGCAAAAAGATCACCGTGGCGATTGCTGTTCATGCGGAGGGTCTTGCTTGTGGTTCTAAATCATGGTGTCAGAGACCTCCAGGATCACCACCCTAACCATCAACCTGGAATCTAATCCACTCACAGGCTCACACACACACACACATTCTGTACAAACACACACACACACACACACATACACAATAATAGTTATCCTACACAAACATTTTGAAGAGCACATACACAGCTCTCCCGCACACACACACACAGACCAATCTAAAGATGATTTAGGATGCTCAAGTCGTTGGGGTTAAATGTCACTTGGCAATTTCAGCCTCTCCTATTTCCTCAGCAACACCTTCAGCCATTTGTCTTTTTTTCATCCCCTCTTTGAGCTTGTGTTGCATAATATTTTTTGCTGTGTGTGAATGTGTGTTTGTGTGTGTGTGTGTGTGTGTGTTTATTCCAGGTCCAACTGTTAATTTACTGTACAGTGAAATACTAAAATCCAGTGAAGAACATGTTTCTACATTGGTTTGGGTGAAAATGCCCTCCTCTCTTAAACCAAGCGCAAACATGATGTCATCAGAATCTGTCTGAGATCAGCAGGACCTCACAGGACGTGAGGTCATAGTGGCTGTGAAAGACTTCCATTCTGCCTGGTCTGCCTCCACCTCCCCCGGACCCTGGCTGAGGCTCTGCCTCTGCCTCAGTCATCCAAGCAGCCAAGCATGGAGTCCTCTGACCGCCTCGTTTACTCAGTATAGGGTCAGCTTTGTACATGTTGGGGGCTGTGGAGGGACTGGGGGCTGGGAGGGGGATCTAGCTCAAGCCCACTGTAAATGGGACAGGTGATTTTACATCCATGCGGCGGCGAGTGTGTTTGTGTATGTGTGTGTGTGTGTGTGTGTGTGTGTGGGTGTGTGTGTGTGTGGGTGTGTGTGCGTGTGAGTGTGTGTGACGTGCTGTTTGAATGGATTCTTAGTTTTCACAGTGAGAGTCCTGCTGTCTGTATCTCCACTGTCTCTGTTAAAGACCTCTGACCCCTCCGTAGACATGAGCTCACAGGCTGCACAGTAACCCTGTACTGCATCTCTATGGTGGTTAGCCTATGGAGGGTCTGCCTGTTTAGCCCCTCCCCCCTCAGCCCTGATTGGCTCTCACCTCCAGTAGATTCCTATGGATTTGCTGAGCGAACAGTAGGGCGGCTGTGGAGGGGAAGGTGACAGGGTGACACCTTGGCCTGCTGTCACCTGCCACCCCCCTCCCTCTCCCCCCCTCCCGTGGAGCAGCTGGCCAGGCCGGCGCAGGCGTGGGAGCGTGGCGTGAAGGATGACACGGGTAATGGGAAGTGGCGTGACGATTAGGCCAGTGATGTGGAGCTGGGGGTGGGCTTGGGCGATCAGCCAAGGCCCAGGCTGTGGGGCCTGTGTGGTCCTCGGGTGTGGGGAAGGGGGGGGGGGGGTCGCAGCCTCATCAGGCCCTGTGCGGCACACCTCTGCCAAACACAGTCATTGTGTTTATTACAGCTCACAGTACAACATGGTTTTCTTTTGCCTTATTACTTCTGAGGGAGCGACAGTGGGAGAGCTAAGCCGTGGAGAGCTGCACCCCCTCCCCTCCTCCCCCTCCCTCCTCTACTCCCCTGAAGCTGACAGCTCCATGACACCCTGTCACCTCCCCTCTCCTGCTGCGCCTCATGGGGAACACACCTGCTTTCCCTTTGGAACCCTGTCTGATGTCGCTGGAACCCTGCCTCACTGCATGTGTGTACTACCTCACTACATGTGTGTACTACCTCAGAGTAGGCGTGTATTACCTCACTGCATGTGTGTACTACCTCACAGTAGGCGTGTAATCCTCTCACTACATGTGTGTACAACCGCACTGTAGGTGTGTATTACCTTACTGCATGTGTGTACTACCTCACTACATGTGTGTACCACCTCACTGCATGTGTGTACTACCTCACTACATGTGTGTACAACCTCACTGCATGTGTGTACGACCTCACTGTAGGCGTGTATTACCTCACTGGAGATATGGTGATTTGGTGTATTATCCAGGATGAGTTGCAGGCTTCCTTGTGGGTCTCTGTGCCTCTGTGTGGCAGGGCAGAGCTGCCTCTCCTGCTCAGCTGCTGGGCCCTCTCTCCAGGGGCTCTGGTTCTTGGCAGCAGAATGTGTTTACGTTGTAATTAGGACTTAATTGGTCTGATTAGAATGCCCCAACCCCCGGTGACCGTTCACCCCGGGCCCTGCGAGGCCCTCCGACCCTCCCTGCCTCGCCTGCCAGCCCCACGCCGTTCTTCGCTCTGGCTCACTGTTTGTCTTGGAGAGAGTTTGGGGGAGTCATGGAGTTTTTGAGGGTTGAGGTTGGTTATAGGTGCTGGTTTGTGGTGGTGAAACCCTGTGTGATACGACTTGTAAAAATTGCTTTGCTGATCTGATTTGATATGAGGAGACCTCTGGGCAACTCTGTCTTTTATTTTCCGGAAAACATTCTCAAAGCCTTTGAGGGAAGGAAAGAGGTTCTGCTAACCAACACGTTTGTGTTGCTCTCAGTATGGATCTACTAGACGCTGAGTTCATTGGTTATGCGTGCTGCCGATGGTCACATGTTCCTGTGTGAGGTCATACGTACAGACCTTCATGCTTCTGTCTGTCAGACATAGCATCTATCGATTTCTCTTCGAGAAGGTTTCACCTGAGCGATTTTCCAGCCGAGCCTCGACTCTTTCCATCCTTTCTCCCTGTCTTTCTCTCTGTCCCTCATCCAACCAATTTTTAGGGCACCTGTCCTGGCCCCTGGAGGGCAGACAGGAAGAGCGCACACACACCTGTCTGGCCCTCTTCTCTCCCTCGCCCCCCCTCTTCCCTTCCTGCGTGGGGCTTCTGGGCAGAAGGCCTCAGCAGCAGCCCATCTGAGCCCCACAGCCACCGCTGCCAAGTTCCACTCCCGGTGGGCCGAGCTGGGCTGACACTCCAGACTGAGATTGGGGAGGCTGCGAGGGATGGGACTGCTGCGTGGGGGTGGTGGTGGTGGGGGGGGGGGGGGGGGGGGGTTCAGGCCTGGGGGATGGGGGTTGAAGGGGCTGGGGTGTGGAGGGTGGCCAGGGAGGGAGGGCTGGGGCTGCTGCTGGAGGAGAGAGCACTGAGCTTGTCAAACTGAGCCAGCCTGTGTCAAGCTTCCCCCAGGGTTTATCCTGGCTGGTCCAGCCTAACTCCCTCTCTCCCCCCTCCATCTTCCTCTCTCTTCCTCTACCTCTCCCTCAGTCTCGCTGCCTTTTCTGCCTCTTTTCCTCTTTCTCCCTTCTTCACGCTTTCTCTCCCTACATCTTCCCTTCTGTTTCTCTCTCTCCATCTCCCTCTCCTCCCTCCATCTCCCTCCTCTCTCTCCATGTCTTCCCCCTCTTCCTCTTCCTCCTCTCCCAGGACCAGGGCTGCTTCTCAGTCCAGTCAGCTCAGTCCCCCTCATGTTCCCAGCAGCTTGGATGGAAGTCAGACATCATCGGACTGTAGGTCCCAACCACCCGTCCTTGACTGTGTGGCTTTACATCCCATCTGATCTTCTCAGATCCACACAGCGTATTTCTCTCCGTCTCACTTTTACCTTCTTACTCACATTCTCTTCTGATGGCGACGTTACCAATCTCCTTAAATCCTTTGTGTGTATGTGTGTGTGACGAATTTGAGGGATATGACCTCACTGACCGCCAGAGCGATTAACAAACGAACACAACTGGGGGAGGGACTGGTGTGCCCCAGCTGCACACCGGTCCGTTTCCTATGCGGTGTGAGAGAGAGGGAGGGGGGGACGGGCAGCAAGCATGATGGTGAGGGCTAACTTCCTGCTGTGCTAGCTGGACCTGACTTAGCATGCTGGGCACTGATCTCAGAGACCCACTTCACATCAATGAATCAGCCTAGACCTCCACTAATGAGGCTAGCACAAGGCTCGGGGGTCAAATCCTGACACACACACACACACAAATATATCTACACACCCATGCACGCACGTCACACAGACACACAAGTGAAAGATATCGACACACATGCACACACGTCACAGACACATTACACAGATATCGACACACCCGATGCACACACACACACGGCCCACACACAAGTACCTAAACAAACACACACACACACACTAACCCAAAAGATAGCACAAGTGAAGCTCTGAAACACACACTCCACGTTTCATAACTGGTTCTTCAAACCCCTCAGCTGTACAGCTCAGTGAGAGTTAATTAGTGCAGACAGGAGAGAGTCTCTCCATTAGGCTTAAGTTCATTAACCTCCATCTCAACCAGGGGATAGAATCCCTGTTTAATATCAAATCATTAGGAACAATCACACCATGGCTTTCTTTAAACCTCTCTGGGGGATTCATTAGCCAGCGCAGCCGTATGTGCTTGTTGCTGTAGTGTAGAAAGCTCCATGCACTCAATGATTTGAAGTTCGGATATCAATATTGATCGATGTTTGCGGTTGGAGGCTTGTACGAGCTTGTAGAGTGATGATCAAGTAGGTGTAGTTGGATGAGGAGGGCATCATGAAAGATACGCTAACCTCAGTCATGTGACTCTGATGTGAATTAGTTTGCAGGTCTGAACAATCTGTTCATCATTGACTTCATTTATTTGAAGAGTGACAGTTAGCGTTAAAACTCTTGTTTTCCCCGCTGGCATCCTTAACACACACACACGCCACATGGACACACACATACATCTGCCCACAAGGGCACAAACATGCATGTACACACCAACACGTATACGAACAGACATATTCTCATTCTATAGTTTACTGTGTGCTGTCATGGACTTATAACTGCAGTCTTCTTTCTTTCTCTCCTCCCTCTCTCTCCTCTCTCTCTTGTCTCTCTCGCTTGTCTTTCTTCTCTCTCCTCTCCATCGTCTATCTTCTCTCTCTATCTCTCTCTTCTCTCTCCCCCCCTCTCTCTCCCTTGTTTCTCTCCTCTCCCCTACATTCTCTTTGTTCTCTGCCTGAACACCTCCATGTCCAGGTCTCTCCTCTGAGGGAGACCAGCCTGGCAGGAGGCTGGTTTTCAGAGCCGTGCTCTTTTTTGTGTATGTGTGTGTTTTCTTCCTTTCTTCCTCTCCCCTCTTTCTGGGTTTTTGTCTGTTAGAGGTGCTGGCTAATTACCGGTGCATTCTCCTCCTACCAGCCGTGTGCTGCTGTTGAACACCCACCTACCCACCCCCCTCCCCTCCTCCTTGTCAGGCTCCCCCTCTCATCCTCCTCTTTCCCTCCTCCTCCTCCCCCTGACTGCTGGCTGTGAGAGGAAGGGCTGGGTACAGATGTGTATTAATGAAGTAGTGAAGGGCATGGGGGTGACTCACAGGGAGAGAGGAAGGGTGAGGGGAGAGAGAGAGAGAGAGAGAGAGAGAGAGAGAGAGAGCGAAGCTGAGGGAAAGGCTTTTTGCATACAGAGAGACAATAGGATTCACCACTCCTACCTGGCTCCTCTGGTCCTCTCTCTCTCTCTCTCGCTGACCCTCTCCTCCTCTCTCTCCCTTTCTCTCTTTCTTCCTCCCCACATTACTATGCGTCTCTCCCCTGCCTTTTGCTCTCCCTGACTTTCTCTGTCTTGCCTGCTCTCCTCCTCTCTCCTTCGCTCTTCAGCTAGCTGCCACTGCTCATTTGAATAATTCAGCACAAGCCTCTATTCTCCAGGGCCCCATTGTCTGTGCATAGTAGGAGAAGGAGAGAGGGAGAGCAGGGCAGTGTGTGTGTGTGTGTGTGTGTGTGTGTGTGTGTGTGTGTGTGTGTGTGTGTGTGTGTGTGTGTGTGTGTGAGAGGGACTTAGAAGGGTACCTGCATGGCTGCACACCTAGGTGTGGTGTAAATCAGCTCTAATGAGGTAGTGAAGGAATATCTAGACCTAGCAACGGACCGCAGACTGTCCCTCTACACACACACACACACACACACACACACACATATGCACAGCTATCGACTTGTTGCTAAGCCCCCCAACCCAGAGTGGTCCCCCGACTGTGAGTTCACTCCCATTCTTACCAGAGCAAGCTGTGTGTGATTGTGTGTGTGTGCGCGTTTGTGTTTGTGTGGATGTATGTGTGTCTGAGGGACCTCCAGGAGAAATGTCACCACCGCACAGGCCACACTGACCGATCAGGCTGCCCCAGAAACACACGATCAGCTGCAGCCTTCCTTCCTTCCAGAAGACTGAGAGCCAAACCAGGACTGCTGACTACACAAGAAACAAACAGACGCTCTCTTTCTCTCTTCTCCCTCTCTCTCTTTCTCTCTCTCTCACTCACTCTTTCTATTCCCTCTCCTTCCTCTATTTCTGCTGTACTCTCCATCTTGTTCTTTCTGTCTCACTTGCTCTCAATTCTCTCTTTTCTGCTGTTCTCCTTCTCTCATTCTCCTTCTCTCGTTCTCCTTCTCTCCCTCTCTCTCTCTTTCTCTCTCTTTCACCCTCTCTCTTTTTCTCTCTCTTTCTGGAGGTAAAAGTTAGTAAAAGACACCAGCAGCATATCCGCCTCCCCAGAGTCCACCTGCAGAAGAGACTTTAGAGGGAGGGCTGGACCCCTCTACTCTCAGGGGGCTCTGGGTGTCACACAGGGCTGATTTCGAATCCGATGACTCACACACACGCCTTTCTCTCTCACACGCACACACACCTCTCTCTCTCACACACACACGCCTCTCTCTCTCTCACACACACACACACACACGTGCCTCTCTCACACACACACACACGCACACACACACATGCTCCTGTTCTAGCATGCATGCTTTTGATTTGGTCCTATAAGAAAACATGTCAGTAATATTGTCCACCTTCATGAATATGGACCAGTGCTGCATCTTTGTACTGTCTACACAGTGACTTCAGTCAAGTGTGGCTCTCCTAAGAGATGGGAGCTTTTTAGTTGGTTTATAGCGTAAAAGAAAAGAGAGAGAGAGAGAGAGAGAGAAAGAACCACAGAATGTCTAGACATCAAAGGAATGACGCAAATGTTGTGAAATGGCTTTCTTCAGAATGTCTTGTGAACACGCTAACTGTCAGGCTTTTGCCTGTGTGAAATATGCACAACAGACAGCATGGAGAGTCTTTGAGATTTGAGATTTTTATATTTTTATATATATGTAACGTTGCATTGTATTGCTATACAACACTGTTTTTCTGGCGTCGATCGTCACACACCTTTCTTCCTAAGTCTTGAGTGAGCAGGGCAGTGTGACAGTCATCATGGAGCAGAGATTCCCTGGAATTAGGAACAAGGAGGCCATACACAATGATAAATATTAATAATAATAATAATGGATTGGAATGGTCCAACTCTACTAATTTGTCTCCAATTTCCATTATTCACAGTCGTTTTTTTCTAAAGTATTTGGTCCAAATCTCCACTTTCAACAGAAGGATGACAGAGAGTGGAATCACACACAGGAGGAGGGGGACACCGTGACTAATGACACTCACAGATTGATCCAAGTCAAGCTGAGCAGTTTGACCAATAGGGTCGAATCTCCTCTTGACCAATGGGAGCAGAGGAGATTCTGGGTCAGAGAGCAGATAGAGAGAGAGAGACTCTAGAGGCAAAAGAAAAAGAGAGAAAATATGGAGGTGACTAGAGCCAGAACCAGAGACAGACCAGAGACAGACCAGAGACAGAACCAGAGACAGAACCAGAGCCAGACCCAGACTAGACCCAGACCCAGACTAGACCCAGACCTAGACCCAGACCCAGACCAAATCTAGACCTCGACCCAAACTAGACATAGACCTAGACCCAGACATCGGTCCTCCTGGCCCTGATTTTTTGAGGAAGTGTCACCAGTAACTAATCCTGAGCTTCCATTAAGGCCCAATTAAGCAGATTGCTCCTTGCCAGTGACCTAATTTAGATGAATGGTGTTTGCAATTTATCTGACTGGTGTGTGTGTTTGGTTGTGGGCGTATATGTGTGTGTGTGTGTTGGGGGTGCCTGTGTTCATGCACGTGTGTGTATTGGGTGTGTGTGTTGTTCGGGGGTATGTGGGTCGCAGAAGGTCAGCTCCTGCGAGAGTCAGGCAGAAAGCAAAGATTCTATTACCCTCCACCTGTTAACATGACCAAGACTCTAATATAAACAGTAAGCGATGCTTCTGGAAGGATGTGGAGGACACTGAGAGCAAGAGGCAGGAAGAGGGGGAGAGAGAGAGATGAAAGTGTGGGGGTATCAGAATGACAAATGTTTTCAGCTTGTTTTGGTGTTAGAGGGACTAACACCTCCAGACATGGTGGATGAAGACAGGGTCCAGGAAGAGAGAGAGAGAGACCGTGGACAGACGAGCAATCCCCAGCTACGGACTGCCACACGGCACTGACACTGGAGCAACAGGGGCATCTAGTGGCAATCCTGGGTACTGCAGGCAAACAAGGCGACTAAAAACAAATAGTGAGTGGGGTCGCAACTATTTCTGAGGTTCGCCCTGAAATAAGCGAGGGTGTGACAGCAAGGTTGGGCTTCTCAGCGGGGATCTCTCCCCTGGCTGAACTCTCTGTGTTGTGAATTTCCACAGCAATGTGTTAGCACTCACAATTAAGACTATCACCAAATATGCGTGTGGTCATGCGTTGTGAGCGTTGATTGGCGGGATAGGTTCTTAGGACCGATTTGTACAACGCAGCAATTTGTACTAGCGAAGACTACCAGGTTTTTATTGTCTTCTCAACCATATACAGTTGCAAACTACTTTTTTCCAGGTCCATGCCAAACAGATTGTCCTATTAATAGTGCAAAATATTACTTTAATAGCAGCGCCACCTGTAGACTACACTGTTCTGTGTTATTAAGTGCCATTTAAGCTTTAGAGCAAGTAAAGCATATATAACTATTAATATATATATTTCTCATTTTAAACAATCAAGGATGATTGGAAATGACCACATGAACCCCATAATGTGAAACTTTTGGATATTGTACAGATATGTGTTAGAGATAATGCAAAAAAATCGAATGGAAAAGCACTCTGGGTTTTACAGTGGCCTTGAAATGAAAGTTTCATACCTTTTATAGACTTCACTTGCCCCTATGACATATCTTAATTTCTACAAGTGGTATAAAGCCTTTTATAATCGTTTTTTTCTTCTCTCTCTCTCTCTCTCTCCACGCTCCATCATGTATTGGTTCTTTTCTTTTCACTCTGAACATTGTGTCTCTAACGAGTCACGTCCATCTAGCAATTATGATGAAATTAAAGCTATTTTCCATGGCTGGTGTTTGCCCTGGTAATAACCACGGTGAGATAGGCTTCATTCATTTAGCATTTTAGTTCAGCTCAATTCCTGTTGCATTAGGAAGAGGAGCGGAATCACACTGTCACTCTCATAGTCTTCTTAATGGTTTGGTGATGGCCTGAAATTTATTTCTTTATTTTTTTTTCTCTCTCTTCTTTTTCCTCTCTTCCTCTCTCGATCCTCCTAACCCTATCTCCCCGCCAATTACGCTGTTTAATCTATATGTAGATAATGGTGTCCGGCACCTCCCTGTTGAAATGTCAGGTGTGAAGGGGTTATTAGCTAACTTTTAATTACTGTCCATCATTCAGGGGGCCTTCTACTAGATGGGCTCCTGTGTCTGTCTGCTTATCTGCCCACTGAATGCTGGGGGGGGGCGGTGGGTGGGTGGGTGGGGGAGCCATTTAAAAAGCACTAGGTCGCTGACTTAATATCTTCATTTCCACACCATTAACAGGCCCGTTGGCTGTGTAGGAGGGAGGCAGGTGCAGAGGAAGGATGTCTGGGACAGCAGTCAGATCGTGTCAAACTGTGTCTGTAAGACAGAGATGAGAATTTACATGGGGGTGGGGGGGGGTTGGGGAGAGGCCTTGTTTTCTGAAATGCACCCTCCAGAACACCAAACACAAAGAAAAATGTTTAACTTTTTTTTAATAAAAATGTTTGTATTCATGGGGCTGAAATGTGGACGATAAACTCTTGTGGATAAACCCCCAAAAAATACTGTTTGTTCATCAGGGGAATTTTCATTTTTAAATGGCTATTTACATAAGCTGCCTTCGACCAAGTATTATTATTTGAATTATTTTTCGTTTTTGAGAGCCTCCGATTATTGTTAGCCTGAAGAGAAAGGAAAAAAAAAATGGATCAATAAAGCTGATCATGTGTATTCACCTGACTGTGGCTCTATTAAAGCAAACACACTTCATCATAGCTTTGTTTAGCTTAGTACACCCCAGGGTTTAGAGGTCATTTGCAATCTGTTATTCTCAATATGTTTCATTACTAGCCTTGGCTCAGAGACCCCTAAGAGTGTTTATTGGCTTTTTTAGAGGAATGAATAATGCTGCTATTTAGGTGCATTTGGGGGGGGGGTGAATGGGAGAGAATTTTTTTTACCCCCACCCACCAAACACACACATTGTAAAATGTGTGTTGAATTTGGGTTGTTGTGTGGTGTCGTCAGTCAAAGTGGTTCAGCATGTATAGATACACACTGTTCTAAGAACGCTGTATAAACCCAGCAACATAGACATAGTGAGAACTCTTGCTTTCCTATGTTAAACTCTGCTGGGTCACAGTGATGAAAGGGGACGTGAACATTTCCCCAGTTTGGTTTCTTTTTCTCCTCCCTCGCCATCTTTTACAGCTTAGAGACAAATTCCGTTTGAGGCGATGTGCTGTTATTCCAGTAGACAGCTTCTCTGTGATGGAGGCTCTGGTTACAGAGCACAGCTCCTGCTCTGCACACACACACACACACATACATACACACACACACACATGTTCGCACACACCCGCACGCAGACATGCTTAAACACACATACACACGCATACACACAGACACACACATGCTCACACAGACCCGCACGCACACATGCTCAAACACACACACACACACACACACACACTCACTCAGACACACACATGCTCAAACACACACGCACACACACACATTCCTGATGATCCAGGGGTCTCCCTGTTCCAGACAGGAGTGAGTTGAGTTAGACAGAGCTCCAACATGAAAGGATTCTTGTAAGAAGAGATATCCATATGCAAGACTTTTCCCAAACCAATCATTTCAGCTTCACACCTCACACTACAAGTATCGCAGGTGTAGAATTCAAGCGTGTCAAGCCCACGACAAACACCCTGAAACAGCCTCACCCAAATATGCGATGCGGCATTAAGAAGTCAGCGTATAGGTTCTCCTGCTGTTCAAGTCGCATGCTGCTGCGGTGACCTTCTCTGTGGGCGTCGAGGTGTGGATGGTGAGTCCTCGGGCAGTAGTTCCTGCCTGTCCTCTGGGGTGAAGGGCTCCTGTGTGCAGCCTCTCTTGAGCCAAGCTCTGCGGTGAATTAGAACTGACCTGTGAAGACCCCGGCCTCGCTGATCCTAGTTTTGGGAACCCCCCCCCCCTTTCTCATCTGGATCGCATTGGGCTCAAATGGAGACCAGAACCTCTTTGTCTGGAACAGAGAGGGAGGGAGGGAGGGAGGGAGGGAGGGAGGGAGGGAGGGAGGGAGGGAGGGCTGGGTGCTTCTACTCAGGGGTGTGTCTATATGTGTCAATGTACAACCCAACACCTCTTCTCATTCACACACTACACCCCCCCTTTCATTTCACATTGAATTCAATTCCCGTGGAAAAACAATTACCAAGCGAGGGAGTAAAATGTCAAGAGAATGTCTGTTGAGTGGCCCTGTAGAAGCCTGCAGCATGGCTTTATCATCAGCAAGCCCTTCAGTCTCTCAGCCTCCAAAAATACAGAGCTGACCCTTGACCCTGGTAGTCGTGGCAACACGGTTACGTCTTTTTTTTGTGTGTGCACTTCTGTCCAATCTTATAAAAGGACCAGACATAAATATGTACTAAAACAAGTACTTTATGAGGAATCTTTTTCTTTTTTGGTTGTGAGTCGCAAAAAGGGTCGCCATGGGCTACTTCTGCTCCAAATTCCTGAAATGTTCTTGAGAACATTCAGAACAGCTCATGAAGCCCACACACTGTAGACCAGGGACAGACAACCCTAATCCTTGAGAGCCACAGCTCTAGCACACTGGATTCTAATGAATGAGTTATTATCAGGCTACCACAGAGCTTGATAACAACCCATTTATTAGAATCAGGTGTGCTGGAGCAAGGAAACATCTAAAACCTTCAGGACAGCGGCCCTCCAGGACCAGGGTTGCCTACCACTGCTGTAGACCAAAAGGTAGAACATTCTCTCTGTGTGCTTTGATAGTGTTGATCAGAGCTGCTTCCACAGCTGTGTGAGAATGAACAGTAGATTTCACAGCACACCGTCTTGGTCGCTCGACAGAACGAGCTCCAGGAAAAGTGAAAAAGGCTCATAACAATCCTGGTTAGACTTAGTGAGCAAGCTGTAACCCTGCCAGAGAAATACCAAGAGACACAAATGAACCCTGTATTCACCTAGCACCAACTAGAGGGTGTGTGTGTGTGTGTGTGTGTGTGTGTGTGTGTGTGTGTGTGTGTGTTTCCTCAAAAACCTGAGTGACACTTCTACAATGAGCACATGAACACATTTACTACACAAACATGTGTATAGCTATTGAGCATGTGTGTGTGTGTGTGTGTTCTTGCTAGAATTGTTCTCTGCTATTGCGTGGGGAAAGGTTCATTGGCCTGCGCTCCACAGCCCAAGTTCCCAGCCTTCACCGTGCCTCATTGCGCTTGATTAACATGACGCTTACCAAATACACGAAATGGCAACATGGCTACCGTCCTTGTGACAGTGCCTGGTTAGCGTCTGATGCTGAGCTATGATGGGGGAGCTCTTTACCTTAATCAGATCAGTCAGCGGGTAGTGGAAACCACATATCTACTGCAGGAAACAGTAGGGTGGAGAACATGGGGTCTTACTACCCCCTGCTGTTTGTTTTGAGAAGACATCCTTCAGGCTGATGACGTAGGCTTTAGAGTTTGATGCATTGGTGTAGGAATTTTCCAATACTGGAAAATACTGTATGTGTCCTGTCCCCCCCCCCCCTCCTAATTATTAAAATGATCTTATACTGCAGGGTAAAAAACTTTTATTTTGAAAATGTGAAAGAGAAGATATTGGCTTTTTACAGCAAATCTTTACTTTACTTCCAGTCATTTCTCTCATTTATTTAAGTCGATCCTACACCCATAGTTTGATGCATTGGGATATTCGTTAATTATTGCTTATCATCAACGTGCAGAAACACACCCATTCCTCCTCAACCTCCCAGCAGTAATTCTGAGCATGTTATCGAAAGAAAAGGGTCCTTCTTTTGGGCTGGTTAAGAAGCTCTTCTGAGAGCAGAGGCGTGCTGAGGGGTTGGCTAATCCCAGGTGTTGTACATACTTGGTGCTCTGCATGAGTATGAAAGGCAGTAACAGCAATCACTCCCCTCCTCCTCCACATGATTGCAGCAATCAGGAGAGCTGGAAACAGCACCCTGTCAGCTGCCAATCTGTGCAGCTGAGCGGGCCGAGAGACATGGGGGACTGCCTCTCCCTCTCTCCTCTGTTTCTGTCTTCCTCTCTCTCCTTTCACCTTCCTCTCGCTTTGGCCTGGGCCCCCCTGCACACAGCATGGGGCAGTTTCTGAAAGAAAGGAAAGGGGAGGGGGGGCAGACAGATGCCCCTGCAAGGGTGCCTCTGCTGGGAGTCCATGCTGGTGGAAAGTCTTAGACATCCAGGATTCTTGACACATGAACAATGAAAGCTGATGAGGAGTTTTGTTTAATTTCCTTTAAGCCTTTTTTTTTTACTTTCCTATGCTCCATTTTTTATTTGTGCCCAAGACTTTTGCACCAGTACTACAAACGTGAGTCAAAGACAAACCACTGAGATACATTTCTTTTCATTAAAAAATTGCATTTATTCCACTTTGAGGACAGTATTGTGTATTTGACAAGGCAAATAATGCCGTAGCACACCCTGTATATTACACTGTTAAACCAGTGACACAGTGTTCATACATGTAGGTGGGTCTGTTTATCTAGAAGGTTCTTTGGACAGCAGACCTCTGAGTCAGCTCAACATCAGAACAACACTGTTACGCTATTTCCGTGAGCAGAGCACAAACTGTCCCACATGCATGGCGAATGTTCGCTCGAAGGTAAAACTCCATCCATACACAAACAAAACACAGACAAACTATCACTCACTCTCTCAGACATACACACAAACGCATGCACACACACACACACACACCGACAATTCCCCCCCCCCCCCCCAGAGAATTAACGTCAATCCCACACCATTGCTGATTCTATAATCCCTGCTGAGTCTTCGAACTGACGCAGTTTAACAGACAGGTACGGCTGCACCAAACCTCTTAGCTTTCAGCACAATACGCATTGCTGTTAGTTATAATATTAGTAGGTTAGTGAGTTTGTTAGTTTGTTAGTCTGTTAGTCGGTTAGTTCGTTCGTTAGTGCATGGAGCTTTTCTCTACTCCAGTGGTTAGTAATTTTTAACTCCACTACAAGGTTAGTAGGGTAGTTAGAAGACCAGTCTCACATACCAGACCTTCTCCTCCTCGGTACTGCTGAACCATCTCTTAACTGCTCGGGAAGGGTTAGGAAAATCCACACGCCCTCCTTTAAAAAACACGATCGCCCTGGAAACAATCGATAACCTGATCAGCGACAAGCCTATCCCGTGTTTTTGGATCGTGCCACTTGCATGGAGGAGTGAAGGTGTGGCATGTTGACCTGTACTGAGAAGACGGTCACGTCTGTTCTGTTAGTAGGGGTCTGTCTGTTGGTTGTTAGTAAGAGGCTATGCTAGCTCGGTTAGCTCTTCCAGCAGGGCAGAGGTGCTGGTTGTTACTCCAAGTAAGATCTAAAACCTTGAAAAACACCCTGCTTGCATCGTTGGCCGGACTCCCAACGGCTAAACGTGTCGGCCACAAAATAAACAAGGTGGTAACAGTGACGCCAGTCATTTGAAATACACCCAGGGAAGAGAGTAAGATAGTGAGGTTGAGACGGTGAGGTTGGGTGAGGTTAAAAAAAGGGCACTGGGCACACATGGAAAGGCGTGACCAAGATTTGAAAAACAGTTTCTTTTAGCGTTTTCAGGAGTTCCACCATCGTTTGTGTGTGGCCAACACGTTCGTCTGATCACTTCCAGGGTTAGACCTCATGGTTAATACAATGTCTCATCCCCTAATTCTGAAACCCTTCCCTTCATTTTAAGGGAGGACGATGTACATTGTTGACTTTTATACACTTGAGAGTTAGACCCAATTGTGTAGGACCTTAGTATGCATACTGTCAAATGTCAAAGTGACTTGTGTCTGGTATGGGAAAGGTTGCAGGATCGTGGGAGAGCTCAAAGGGCAGAAGGGTTAGTGAGAGTGTTAGAGATCTCAGGCCCATCCTGGACCAATCAGAGGACAGATTAGTACGATCTTTGCAGGGCCTTTCACACTGGACGACTGTGATCCACATGGACTGCATCCTTATCAATCTGCAGCCAGGAATTATTTTTTTTCGCTGTGACGAAACTGTCCCTTCTCTGGATCCGCCCACAGCTGACTGTTACAGACCATCTCCAAAGCCAGTCTGCTAGACTAGCCTACACATACTGAATGTTTGTTTTGAAGGCAGTGTGCAGAACGGCACCCTGTGGACAGTCAGGGGCCCCTGTCAGCCAGTGTGAATGGCCCCTGAGAAGATATTAGTAGGCTAGTTAGAAGTATTAGTCTGATTTCATTGGAGCATTCGCTGTTGAGGACCTACAATCCTGGAGCCCACTGATACTTTGTGGTCTTGAAACGCATGCAAAGACACACACGATGAACACGCACACGCACTCACCTACAAACACACACATACACAGTCAAACCTAAGACGAGACACTTAACAGATCAATGTTTGTTTGGGTAGATTCATGGACATGTGGTACAGGCATTTCACTTGTTAATATCATCTTGCTACAAAACAACAACAACAAGGGCTGCTCCATCTACGAAAGAAACATTTCAAACGCAGTAACAAATGAATAAACAGCAAGTCCCCTTTTTTTCTTCAAAATCACCAGATGAGGAAAAAGAGAGAGGTTATAAAGTTTTAACAACCTTGCCTTCCAGCAGTTCACTAAGCAACTGCAGCCAGTCAAGCCGCACACTTCCTAACAGCTTAATTCAGATATTTACATAGAGATTACGAGAGGCTCCAAGCTCAACTCAATCATGTGATTAATGTTAGACTTGCATCCACAGGAGAAAGTCAACAAGGTGTTAAACAGTGTTGCCAAGGTTACCGGGTAGATCAGGACCCAGCTGATAGCATGAGGAAGATCTACATGTAGAGGGATCTACAGAGAGCGTGTAAAACACAGTCACACACACAGCAGAGATGGGATTTGTTCAGCACTGGCGTGGTGGTTGAAGCGATATGCAGGTTTAGTTACTGAGAGAGAGAGAGAGAGAGAGAGAGAGAGAGAGAGAGAGAGAGAGAGAGAGAGAGAGCGGATGGTGTCATTTAGGCGAATATCTGAATGGAGTGTGGGGAAAACCTGGTGGTAATGTTCTGTGATACAACCAGTCTTCATGACGTTCTGTCTCAGGCCTAATGTGGTGTGGTTTTACTGAACGCACCAATGAGAAGACGGCTATCTGTTTTCTCTCAACCAATGGGTAACTTAATGAAGTGACATTGATATCAGCTGATTTACTTCCTTATACCATTTGTCAGTACCTAACACACACAGTGATGAAGTCAGTTTTATGCAGTAGTGTCCGGTATGCCAGGGGGTGAGAAACCAGGTATCAGTGTCCCCCTAGTGGACGCCATGGTGATGACAGGGAACAACTGCAGAACAGAGCAAGATGCCAAACTTAAAATAAAATAAAAACAAAGCCAACCATTTGTTTACCATTATCCTTCTTTAGTCTAAATCCCCCTCCTCATTTCTCATCGTCTGACCCGCTTGATTTAAAGGGACCATTTTCTTCAGCTTCATGTTTATATTCGGCTTTAAACACGCATTAAATCAGCCAAACCGACAGATTTGAAAATCAGATTTTTCTGTGTTTTGTCCATTTTTTTTCTATCCTCTTTCTCAGGCATTAGAGGGGGAGTATAATCTGTCCGTGTATAAATAAACACTCTAGTACTAATCTCTCTCATGCTCTCTTTCACCCTAAAGCTGATATTAAACCAAATTTCAACACTGTTTAGATGACTAAATACATAATTTTTTAAATGTAATTATTTTACCTGTTTTCTGAATTGCCTGCAGTAGACAGCTTCTCATAATGTTGATGAATCCTCCAAGGCCACAGGGTTTATCCCACAGTCCTCCTCTGCAAACCTGAATAAGAACACAAAGCAGAGACACAGAGCAGCAAGTGGAAGGCACTCTCATACCTGCCCCCTCGTAACCCTACACGTCCGAGTGTTCTGTCCGAGTGTTCCGTTTGAGTATTGTCCGAGTGTTCTGTCCGAGTGTTCCGTTTGAGTATTGTCCGAGTGTTCTGTCCGAGTGTTCCGTTTGAGTATTGTCTGAGTGTTCTGTCCCAGCGTTCTGTTTGAGTATTGTCTGAGTGTTCTGTCCGAGTGTTCTGTTTGAGTATTGTCTGAGTGTTCAAGTCTTTTACCTGTCCAGAACTGACCAGACTAGCAGTTCATCAACAGCTTATTCAAAGCTCATATTAAAAACCTTCTTCTTCTCTTTTTTTTACCAAGACCCATGAACTGAGGTCATCAACTGATAGATGACAGACAGGACATGATTCACCCCTCTTTCAGAACAACATACCCTTTCCTCCTCCTGCCTCCGTCAGGAAATATCCATCAGTAACTTCACATGCCCCTGTTGTGGTGGAAACATTGGCTGCTGGGCTACGCTGTTGTCGTGATTTGGATGCGTGGAAAAAAAGGAAAACAGAAATAGCACATTCACAATACTGACCTAAAACTGTTCTCAGGACAGCTGAGATATGAGCTGGTTAACTACAAGCTATGTTCTCTCAGTTGTTCCAGTGGAGATTCCAAACTGGCTTCATTATGCATTAATATTGGGCGATCAAAGCTGGCAGATATTCCGAGCAGAGAGGGGGGAAAAAACTATGTAGGCTAGATATGCAGTCTTCCTTGCTCGCTCTCTATTAATAGCCATAGACTGGTATCTTAGCCTACTACTGTCAGTATCATTACCTGAAACATGATATGATGCGGTTCTTCTGGTCCACACCTGCAGACGATTGAGAGATCTTGAAACCGTTTTGTAGTTATGATGTTAAGGCGAGCCATATAGTCAACAGTTCATCTTGCGTTTGTTAGATTAAAGTCCAAATGAAATAACTGACATAAAAAAATCCGTATGAAAACGTACAGTATCGAACGAACACAGAGAATGTGGACAGAGAATAAATTACCTTTCAATGTCAGCAGGCATAACTCACACCTGGCCCGTATCCTTAAACGAATCTTCCATAATTTAAACGATAACCAATGTGTCATCGTATAGGAGCTTCTTAAAAATATATATAATAATCTTATTAATCGCGAATCGTCTTGGTTGAGAAGCCCGAAGAAGTGAGCTGATCATGACCGACCGTGACGCGACCAAGCTCGGCTCTCTACCTCTTCCTTTGCCCCGAAGACCGAGTAGGGAGTGCCAACAAAACAGCTGCACTCACCAGGGTTCATGGGGAACAAATAAAAAAAGAGGAAAGCTGTGAACAAAGAAGTATTTGGATTGTGCGTGGAATTAAACCAGTGCGCAGATGTCAGCATCCCAGCTGCTCCGGGTTCCTTTGTAATTCTGTCTCTGTCCATTTCCACCATCTGGGTTCCTCAGTGCGCACTATAGTGAAACCCTCTGGTGGAACCTATAGGCGCTACAATACCTGTTCAACACCATAATACGCATGAAAGCAGAATGAGTGTATTTGTTTGTGCTGCATTTCTCGTTATGGCATCTTTGAAACAGCCTAATGCGTTTTAAAGATAAGCCTTGACAAATGATAGTCGTTGCTGCCATGTATTAATTAAACATAAATATGTTTTTATTATAAATATATATATATATATATATATATATATAAATCACAGAATTATGTATAAACAACATTAAAACGAATATTAGTTGATTTACATCAATTTGACATTTTTTATTCAGGACGATACTCATCTGGCAATCCTGTTCAAATAAAAAATGCGCATACGTGCATCTTGGTCTTTACCGGCCACCGTAGTCCTTCAAAACAATGTCCGCGGTGTTTATCTGTTTACTTCTGAATATAACTACGCTGATGTGGACCACATTTTTTAAAACAAACTCAAGATTAATCAGACGTTTTTGTGCCTTCACATGTCCACTTTGACATCGTTTTTTTCAATGCATCGATCATCTGCATCGACACTTTCTGGTTTGTGTCAAATTACAGACTGCCTTTTTATCAGCAATGGACGAGCTGCAAATGATGATGCCCTTTTATCCAAATGTAACATCAGTTGTGTTGTTAATGCCACTGAAAAGCTGAGGCCTTCAAGTTCATCTGTTTCAGAAGTGGAGTATGTCCATGTGGCTGTCACCGATTCACCTTTGACCGATCTGATAGATCACTTTGACGTGGTTGCAGATAAGATCCACATTGTGGATCAGCAGCATGGACGCACCTTAGTCCACTGTAACGCCGGCGTGAGCCGCTCGGCCACTTTCTGTCTAGTTTATCTCATCAAACATCACAACATGACACTTTTGGAGGCTTATAGATTTGTGAAATCTCGCCGGCCCATTGTGAGACCCAACAATGGATTCTGGAGACAACTTATTCAATACGAGTTCAAGCATCGAGGAAGTGTCACTGTGAAAATGGTCTCTTCCTCTCTGGGAGAAATACCGGACGTTTATGAAGAGCACACCAAAAATATGGTTCCTTTTTAAAAGATCTATTTGCCATGAAATTAAATGTTGTTATTCTAGTATGTGATATGTGTAAAAAATAAATAAATAAAAAGATGTGCAAGGAAATGTTATTGAAACGATGGTAGGATCATTATAAAACATGATTAAACATCTACTGATTACACCAAGCATTTCATTTCAAACCCCATTCATCTTTAATTGGTCCAGCATTCAAAAAACATGTGCAAAGAATCACATCACCATTAACAGAACGTAAACTTTGAAGAAAGTTTGTAAGCATTGTGTGCAAAAAAACATTCTTTGGGAGAAATCATGAATAATCGTGACATTTTTAAGGAGACACACAACACATTGGCACAGTCATGAATATCCACTTGTCCATAACAGTTTAACAGGTTTATACATTCAATTCTAATGTAACTTTGTGAGATCCAATGCCCTGCATTCCCGGGCCAGAAAAGACCATCTCTAATCAAGTTGAATTAGAGTTTTTGGGGAAATTACCCTAGGAATGCTCAAATTAATCATAATCCATGTCATCAATTGCACATCTTGTAATTTAAATCCTTGCAACATGGCCTCAGTGCAAATACTAATAACAGGCACCTTTTAGATGCCATCAATAATGGACTTACTTTAAGTAAGCAATAAATATGCTACTCTAGAACGTTAGAATGGTATTTACTGCCCATTACATTCATTTGGCCATCATAGCAGGTTTCAAAGAAATGTCCTGAAATACCACCAGTAAAAGTATGATTTTAACCAAACCCTATAAAAAATGGCTTTGCACAGGATAAAGCCCCTGAGTTGGTACTGTGTGGTAGGATTAGTCAACATGAAAGACAGACACAAAAAAACAAATATATTAAATAGGCAAGCTTTCCCATTTCTACATATTCCCTTAATAAGGCCACAGTAGCCACTGCATAGTCATGCGAAAAGCAACCCATCCAAAATAAAAGAATTAGCAACTCAAATCACAGAAAGTGGAATCAAAAGATAATTAAATCACGCACCAAACAAGCAAATCACTGATTTCTACCCAGCAGCTGTACGATCAGTCTTGTTGTGACACTCTCTGCTTCTCATGACAGTAGAACACTTCTCATTCACAGCAACAAGGAGGACTTAGTATGGGGTGAACATAACTCACCCCCACCCTCATATTTACTTACAGGGACTGTTCGTTACCGTCTGAATATGGTAACAGATTTCAACCAATTAAAAGTTTGCAATCTGTCCCAATTTTTGGTATTCTGTGGATTTGGGTCGGCGTGTAGATCTGGATTTCTGTCCCTCCACAACGCAGGCAATAATCTGCAAAAACAGACAGACAGACAGTCAAATATTTCTACTTGATAAATAGGAAAATATCAAACCTAATCTTTTTTTTTCCAGCCCTATCTCATTTCAAAGAACAAGTATCAACTCTTGAAATTAAGAGAATAATCATGATGCGTTGTTCAATGTGTGTTTAATAAAAGGGTCTCACATACCTTCCGCTTGTTGTGGTAACTAATATAGAGGACTGCCACCAGCACAGCTGTAAACACGAGATAGGCAAAGAAGTGGCTGCTCTTAGCGTCCTCAGGGTAAGGATCCACAGGGTGGAACTTGTTCTCCAAACCCTCAAGTTCCTGGTTGTCTACTGTCTCCTGCTCCTCTGTCTTCTTCTCTGCTTCCTCCTCTGTCTTCTTCTCTGCTTCCTCCTCTGTCTCCTTCTCTGCTTCCTCCTCTGTCTTCTTCTCTGCTTCCTCCTCTGTCTTCTTCTCTGCTTCCTCCTCTGTCTTCTTCTCTGCTTCCTCCTCTGTCTTCTCCTCTGTCTTATTCTCTGCCTTCTTCTCTGCTTCCTCCTCTGTCTTCTTCTCTGCTTCCGCCTCTGTCTTCTTCTCTGCTTCCGCCTCTGTCTTCTCCTCTGTCTTATTCTCTGCTTCCTGCTCCTCTGTCTTCTTCTCTGCTTCCTCCTCTGTCTTCTTCTCTGCTTCCTCCTCTGTCTTCTTCTCTGCTTCCTCCTCTGTCTTATTCTCTGCTTCCTGCTCCTCTGTCTTCTTCTCTGCTTCCTGCTCCTCTGTCTTCTTCTCTGCTTCCTGCTCCTCTGTCTTCTCTCCTTCCTCCTCTGTTGTCTTCTCCTCCTCTGTCTTCTCTACTTCTCCTCTCGTCTTATTCTCCTCTGTGTTCTTCTCTGTCTTCTCTGCTTCCTCCTGTGTCTTCTTCTCTCCTTCCTCCTCTGTTGTCTTCTTCTCTGCTTCCTCCTCTGTCTTTACTTCCTTCTCCTCTGTTGTTTTATCCTCCTCTCCTTCCTGCTCCTCTGTATTGTTCTCCGTCTCCTGCTCCTCTTGTTCCTGTGTCGTCGTCTTCTCCTCCTCTGCTTCCTGCTCCTGTGTATTCTTCTCTTCTATATTCTTCTGAATCACCCCATCACTGGCGTCACTGGCGTCGCTGTCTTTCACAGCCACGTCTTCTCGTTTGTCTCGAGGGAAACCTGCAAAAACACAGACATGGTTGAAGAAGCACATTCAGTTAAAGCATAGAAAAATCGATACCCTGTGATTCCATGGAAATAATCTCTATCTGAGTTGCCTTATGGAGGTAAACAGGCAGTGTACAGAACAGAAATAAATGGATATTTGAGCTCGGGATTAACTGCATCCGTGATCCTGTTCCGCAGTGGTAAGAGGGGAAAGGACTGTTGTTAGAGAAACATGTACTAAGTTCCTGTTAATACGACCAGTCAACAGATTGTTGCAAAATGCATATTAAAGTTAATAAACACTCACCTCTTGTGCCATAAAAGCTGACCAGCAAGAATAATAAAAATATAGTTCGCATGTCGGCTGTCAGACGTTACCTCCGATCTCGAAAGCAAATGTAGTGATATGTCAGTGGCTGTCTTCTTCTACCTTTAACCAAACTGCAAATGTAATGACAGAGTGACTCTCTGCTGCCACCAGCAGGTCATTAAAATACTTTCATCTTGGCAAAAATAAAACGCTGTTTTCTGAAACATTATTTTGTTAATTCCAAGACGCCGTACCCAATGGTTTAACTCACTTATTTATCTTCACACAAAAAATAACTAGTTAAAGTAGTTAAGTAATTAACTTTTCTTAGTTTGGTCTTCTCCAGCAGGGGGTGGTACAGGCCTGCAGAGCAAGGCAGAGAGGGCCTGGATGAGAATCTGCTTGCACACGTGTTGGAGTTAAACATGGGCAATGTCCTTATCATTTTAAGTAGCCTAGACTTCATTGATCTTGACATAAAGCTCATTAACCAGATGTCGTCAATAAAACGGCATTTCATCATCTGAAATATTTTTTTGTCCTAAGGTTATTCGTCCCATCATTGTGGTTTGAACGAAAACCAAAGTAGGCCTCTATCTGCAGTCAAGTTCATTTCTTATTCTAATGTAATTCAGTTAATATGGTGTAGTGAGTGTGTTTGAACATTAGCTTTACTAACACTGGTTTTATATACTGTAAGTGTGAACCTCAACATGATTCCTCTCAACATCCATAAATCTTTTCTCATGAATATATACAGTATATATGTATATTTAAACAGAAAACAGCATGAAACAGAGATGGTAGAGATCATGTGCATCCTAACGTCAATCCGAGGCGTTTGGCTCCCCAGCATGACTCTGGAGACCTGCGGGTCCTGGTAATGAACACGTCTTAATTACGGTGTTTGACATTTGAAAACTCCCAATAATCCCTCTCATTCTTGGGAGACATTTGCATTTCTTCTTTAAGGTCAAATGCACGTGAATAATACATTAAGGAGGTTCTTAAGCTCACAGCCTGCCGTAGAGTAGAGTTGACAGCTGAGGTTAGTCGAACTCTGGCAATGTGAGAGAAACAATCAATTAATATCATGTTGGGAGATCAGGTGAAGAGCTAGAATGCTTTCTAGTTTTTGAGTAGGTGGAGGCTAATATGGCAAGCAAAGACAAATGGCTGAACTATAATAATATATGGACTAGGCCTATACTTTCTACATGTTAGTTTTTTTGTGTTTTTTTTCTGTGTGTTTTTGAAAAACCTGCTTTCATGAAAGAGCACGGATGTAATATTATGTAACACAGAAGAAGAAAGCACTCTTATGGAAACATAACATAATAAACGCAATCAATTTAATCAAACCACACCCAGGGTGTCCATCTGGGGAACCATATTTGTATTACAAATTAGTCCCACATGGATTTCTTTTAGTTTTCACAATTCCTCCAAACCTATTATAGGCTACGTTTCATTTGTAAAGGTAATATGGATCCTGGATTTGTTGGTTGACGTTAGCTGGCTGTGTCTCACACCTTCTAATTTCATTTAATCATTTGTGTTTCATCAGAGCACCCAAAGGTCCCCTGCGGAGGGAAATGCCTGCTCACCGTCTCCCACATCTTACATTTGCAATATCAAAGGGTTAACCTGGAATGGATTCCAGATCAAAGGAGTTCCCAAAAAAAGAGCCTTGGCAAGAGACTGAAATAATTTAACGAGAAAAAAAATAATTAACATGTATTAAGTCTGGCTTTTGGTTTACATGGCATGTGTCTAGTATGAAGCCACTCCAACAAACAAGTAACACAAACAAGTAACACAATAAAACACAACACAATTAACAAAATAAAAGTAAAGAAAGCTGCTGTGAATCGTGTTAAAATATAATTATAAAAGGAAACATATAATCCATCCATAATGAAAATGTGTATCGCAACAATGTTTAGGTAATCAGGTAAATAACATTTTAAGACACATTGACAGCCTGTATGCTCAGACCAGGTGTGCCATTTAGCATAACCAGCATCCTCCTCTTCTCGCATAACTTATCGGTACGCTACGAAGCAATCATCCTTGCAATGTCGGCTCACTTTTGACAGAAATTCCCTGAATGGTTCCGGAGGTTTCTGTCTGACACGGCTTGCATAGTTCAAGCCCGTCAGTCAACTGGAGACTTGATTTCATAATTTCTTACTGTCTGTGGAGAGTGTAACACTAGGTAACAGTGTAGCCTTGAGGAGCCGGTTTTACCAGTTGGATTTGACGTGCTGGGGAGGGGGGGCAGGGGGGATGGAGGGGCTGACAGGCATGGGGTCCACAGACCTGGGCCCTCTGCCTGGAGTGTGAGGGCTGAGGAAGAGAAGGGATGGCCCCTGTGTCTGAGGCTGTGGCCCTCTATCTGACTTGAGGTGATACAACCTGTCTGCTACTGTGGACTGTTTAGATGGGGAAAGCACACAACAAGCACATTCCTTTTTGGAGCACAAGTACATTTTCCTCAACTTCGACAAACAAAGTGCATCTGCCTCCATTATCCCTCAAGAACTACTTTATTCATCCAGAAAAATGAGAAAATATTCCACATGGTCGAACTCCAGACAGTCTCTTCACATCCTCATGTCCTACCCATCCACCGATCTTTTCAACCACTTTAGCTCAGAAGGGTCAGACGTTTCCACGTCACCGCACAAGGCCGACGCTCACTCCAAGTCCTTAAGATGTGTCTGGATGAGGTCCAGACATCTTCTCCCTTCACCTTGCTCCCTTTAGCTCGCTCCCTTCAGCTCGCTCCCTCAGCTGCAGGGTAATTGGTTCGTCCCTGGCACTGCTGCCCATCTCCAAAAGCCACCAAAAACTGTAACCTACCTTGTGTATTTTTCACTAATTGAATAGCCTAATGAGATCCCAAGGGGTCCATCCCATTACCTCGGAGTTAATTAAAGCGTCAGCAGTGTGCCAAATGGTGAATAAAGAAGCAAGAGTGAGAGAGGAAAGAGAGACAGGAGGGAGAGAAAGAGGAGAGAGGGGAGAGAGGGAATCGGCTGACCTGCTTTTTCTGTCGTTGTTGTGGGACTTCACTCCAGGAAGGAACAGATGTCTATTATTATTATTTTTTTTTTACATTTGTATTTATTTTTGGCTCCACATTTTGTTACCCTGGCACAGGCTTGTATTTTCCAGTGTGGTTAGCCCTAAATTCTCCTTATTAAAAATTAAGCTGTGATTCCCCCACCCTGTCCGTCAGACTTTCTATGAAGACATTCATGGTTATTAACTGAAGCTCCAAACTCAGAACTTTATTAAAACATAAAATAGATTGCCCATTCTGTCAGCTTGTACAACTTCATACTATAATATAATTTAAGTAGATGCCTAGAATGTAATTACTTCTGCACAAACATACGCGAGTATCCAGTTCTCTTCAGACGAGAGTTTCATGGCTGTTGCAGTTGACCAAATTAAAGAGCGAGAATAAAAAATTATTGCCAAAAGACCCATAAACTATTTAGACATGACTCTTGTTTACAGGAAATAAACGAGAACGAAGCAGATTTAAGAAACATTCTCAAAGGTTTATTTAACATGACAAAGGAAGGGTCACACACGTTTTAAAAGAGGGGGGGGCGGGGGGCAGGGGGTGACAGGCCTCCAAATCTTGACCAGTACTATGAATTAAACTCAATACTAACATTAATTAAGTTTCGGCTAAAAGATAGTGTTTTTGTTTCTTTTTGTCGCTTTTTGTCTTTTTTTTTTTTAAGAAACTTTTATACATTGGTTCTTTTATACAAGTAGTTCATTGGATAAATGCATCAACAACAAAAAAAAGAAACCAGTTCTGCAGTAAAACTTTACAAAAAAATACATTTTGTTTCATTGACAAGTGTTGAAAAGGAGGTGATCAAATATTGATCAATAATAATTCTTCCTTTTCATTATAAAAAAAAAAATTGTATCTAATATCTATTTTTTAAAGTAAAAGCAATATACAGCATGATAAATGAATGAGGGGGGGGAGAATTGCTTTCTTAGACTTTAGTCAGTTGATTTGGTTACCAAGGAGAGGGGCTGCGACTGAAAGGCGTGGTGAGAATGCAGCAGCGCAGCCTGGTGGAAGGGAGAGGGCGGGGAGAGCATCGAATGGTGCAGAGAACTAAATGGGATTGGACGAGTGAGGATAGACTGACTACCTGAAGAGCCAATGGGGATGGAGATGCTTGGATGGGAAGAGGAGGAAGAGGAGGAAGAGGAGGATGAAGAGGAGCAGGATGAAGATCCTGGATGTTTTCCCGATAAGGGGAAATGAGGGTGCATGCGCCCCTCAGGTTTGGTGGTGAGGGACAGGGGCTGTGCCTGCTCCGAGTGGGTGGCGGCCGGGGCGGCAGGCGAGGCCAGGGCAGCGGAGGGTGTGGCTGGGGAGTCCAGCATGCTGCCGTGAGATGAGGCCGGACTGTCACACATCTTGTCAGAGGTCAAGTACTGGACACACTGCTTCTTCCTGATGGAGAAGTCTGAGGGGGGGACGACACACACACAGGAAGTGAGTCAGAGACTGTAAACCACTTTCAAACCCACTAGGGATTCACAACCAGCTAAAATCTGTCACAGAACTCAACAGAGGACATGGAGACATTCAAACAAGGAAGACACAGACACAGGACGAGGACACAAGGACATTCTTATGAGACAGTGGTAACAGCGATAGGGGGGTAGGGGGTGTTGAGGGGTGGTGGAGGGCTCCTTAAAGCAGCCTCAAGCAGACGTACCTGCCACTACTAGCACTGAACCTCATAGGCTGCTTGAGTTTAGAGAGAGGAAAGAAGTTAGTGGAAGAAAGGAAGGTGTAAAAGGTGCTGAATACTGACAGAGACAGAGCAGAGGGGGGGGGGCTGTGATAATGAAGATCCCATTAAGAGACCGCTGTCCTTGAGAGGTGAAGAGAGGATGTAGAACAGGGAGAGAGAGGGAGAGAGAGAGCGAAAGGGAGAGAGAGGGAGAGACAGAGAGAGAGGGGGAGAGGGAGAGAGAGAGAAAAATAGAGAGAGAAAGATTGCTCTCACCCTCTGGTGTTGAGTCTGGCTTATTATCTCTCTTCCTCTTTTTCCGTTTTCCCTGTGTGCAGATAAACATAACAATGTGTTTAGAGAAAACTACAGTTCTTTATCAAAGTGAAAGCAACACGCTTTAAACAGCACAAGGCCGTGCCAAGACTTGGCGTCGACCGGCGACCACCTCAACAAACAAAAACAAAACAAAACTCGGCCGATTGTTCTCGTTTCTCGTTCCGTTGCCGGTGGAAACGGGAGCAGCGTCCATTCCACTGTTTCTCCACGCCGTGTGGGAGGAGCTTGTTCTACTCACGTAGTTGTCTCTGGCAGACCAGCCGGGATAGAGCTGTGAGTGGAGTTGTCGCTCCTTCCTCGCCAGCTCATAGTATTTGGCTTGATCCTCTCTCGACAGCGAGTGCCACTGCAAGACGGGAGACATGACAAGAGTCAGGCGGATGACAATGTCACTCACCCCTCCACAGACACACACCAACACAACCACACTTGTGCAACCACGCACACAGACACACACAGTGGTACAACCACACACACAGACACACACAGTGGTACAACCACACACACAACCACACACACACAGACACTGGCACAACCACTCACACACGCAACCACACACACACACACTCACCCTTCTCCCCAGGATCTGGTTGATGGCAGCACTCTCCTTCAGAGTACACTCAGCGACCACCTTGGCCCTCATCTCCTTCATGTACAGCATAAAAGCGTTCAGGGGCTTCTTAATGTGAGGTTTCTTATCCTCCTCCTTTTTCGCCGGCCCTGGAGACTTCCTGCTGTGACAGGAAACACACACACGTTTCAAACAAGCCAATCACAAGCAGCCTGTATCCGCGAGGACCTGTAGGGCCCACCGTACAGCAGAGGAAAATTAATACTGAGATGATTGAATCACAACGACTATTACTGACGATTGTGGAGTCATTTATGACAGAATGTGTGGCTTAGTAAGAGCGATAAAGAGATATAGGGAGAGATAGAGAGTGATAGAGATAAACAGAAAGAGAGAGAGAGAGAGAGAGAGAGAGAGAGAGAGAGAGAGAGAGAGAGAGAGAGGTGCCCTACCAGGCTGGCTGTGACACTTACGAATGCATGGAAGGGCTCATGTGATCTCCGTTGGGTTCCTGCTTGATGGCTGGCGAGACGATGGCAGGGTGGGGGATGCCCGTCTGATGCAGGCCGTGGGGGTGGTGGGGCACCATGTGGGGGGAGAACCTGCTGGAAACCAGGCTGTAGGGCAGAAGAACCAGAAGCAAAGGCTCAGTCTCTCACCCAACTACCTCAGCTGTGTGTGCGGCGTGAGACCTCTTCCCCCTCTCAGTCCCCCTCAGCTCCCCTCGTCTATCTAGGCTTGGAATAACGAGGTTGGAGAGCATCATATTGTTGTGTTTTTTTGTTGTTTGTTGAATAAAGGCTCGTTCAGGGGAGCTCGCTTTTACAACTCACCCCCGGCAAAAAAGGTGGAAAGGAAAAAACTGTGGTGTTGCCATGGTGACGGGGGGAGGGGGGGGGTGTGGCTGACACCTGAAACCCCTTTCCATCGCCACGTTCCACCAGAGTACAGACGGAGAAATGGAGCTCTGGCTAAGGAACACCTTCTCTCCTCTCTCTCCTCCTTCTACCCTCTCCCCTCTCTCTCTCTCTCTCTCTCTCTCTCTCACAAAGAAACATTGTCGCTGACAACAAAGATCTTCGGCCTCTTGTTCTAGTTCTAACACTCGTTTGAAAGGGAAAGGTTGTAACTGCGTCAGGGGAAATCCATCAAATCAATCCCTGATACGAACAGCAACAACAGCAGCCTTGTTTGTTAGCAATGAACTGCAACGTAACATGTTGTGATAACTCCTCACCCAAGTTGTAGCCATCTTTACCGATTTGAAGACAACTATGATCGAAAAACACATTTTAAAAAGATGTTGTGCTTAATACGTGTCATTGTCTTGCAAAGCACTAGGTCACTGCTATAATTGAGACGTCACACTGAGAGTAAAGTTGATGAATTGCTTTCGTTATTAGTGCGCCATTTTACACCCAAAAAATTGGTCACCACTCGTTAATCAGCAATAAATTTAGATTTAGTCGTAATTGTAATTGCACTGCATACTTGATGCAATTGTCAATAGTGGATAACATTATAGCAGTCTCATTACTTTGGTTAACCACACCTTTTAGTATAGATGTGGTCATATGTTGCTGTGATTAACTCTAGCATAGAAATGTTTAAATAGTTTAAATGATTACCGTATTTTTCGGACTATAGGGCGCACTTAAAAGCCTTTATTTTTCTCAAAAAACGACACTGCGCCTTATAATCCGAAGCGCCTTATATATGGATTAATTATTTTGTTTACTGACCTCTAAGCGATTTTTGTGTGGTACAAGGCGCTCACGGTGCCAAATCAAAATGTTTTAGTACGACTTTGGTAAACTACAAAGCCGCACCGCTTGCAGCATTACGGCTACCGTAGCCAGGAGCGTCGCAGAGTAATACATACTGTGCTTCACCATAATATTATTCGACTGATTTATCTGACAGTTTTTTTCCCGCTTAATGCGCCTTATAATCCGGTGCGCTTTATATATGAAAAAAGATCGAAAATAGACCATTCATTGACACTGCACCTTATAATCCAGTGCGCCCTATAGTGCAAAAAATACGGTACACATCTTCTAACACAGTGGTCGTCAACCCTGGTCCTCAGGACCCACTGTCCTGCATGTTTTAGATGTTTCCCTGCTCCAACACACCTGATTCTAATGCATGGGTCGTTATCTAGCTCTGAAGAATCCTGGCAAACAATCATGCATTAGAATCAGGTGTGTGGGAAGGGGGAAACATCCAGAACATGCAGGACAGTGGGTCCTGAGGACCAGGGTTGAAGACCACTGTTCTAACATACTTTCTACATGCCCTGTTTGGATGTCAGTTTTGACGCATTTATTACGAGCGTCAGCTAAATAAATACAATTTGAAACTTTAACGCAATATATATATCATCAGCTAAATTCTCTTATTCACAAAAACCTTCAAGTAAACTTCACGAAACTCCGGCGCGGACTCCAGATAATATCGATCACGGACAGAATCCGCTCCTGAATATTTCATTGGCTGCTAACACCGGAAGGCTCGCTACAAATTTTTCCAATTTTGACAGTTGGGCAGAGAGTTCAGTCTAGTGGGAGTTGTCGGTTCAGATAAGCTTTGATTTGTCCTAATCGATCCTCAGCTCCTTTCATCTCAGTGTGTGTAGCAGGGAGTATCTCCCTGGCCTGACGGAGGAAGCTCGGAGAGTAAGACAGTGCTGTCAGAACAGAACGCTCCTGAATGCCAATACGGTTCCGTCTTCGGAAGGCTGAGATCATATCTAAGAGTCCAGAGTTCCTTTGTAGTCATGACACCGCTGTCCCGTCTATGATCTGATATTCTTGGCGCCCACACGCCGCAGAACCCTGATGGCTTTAAAACAAAGGGGGGTGGGGGGGGGAGGGATGGGTGCGGGGCAGGGCCCAGAACTCACCTGGACATAGAGGCGTTCATTGCCAACGCAGGGTAGGGGTGACGGAATCCACCAGGGGGGATGGAGTACATGGGCTGGCCTTGTCTGAGAGGTAGAGGGGAAGAGGAGGAGGAGAGGAGGTTGGAGAGGAGAGGAGAGTTGAAGTACACATACAAGTGAATCACTCATCTCATTTTAGAGATCAGAAATGAGCTTGCTGGTGTGTCGAGAGTGTGTGTGTATGTGTGTGTGTGTGTGTGTGTGTGTGTGTGGGAGGAGGAGGAGATGTGATGGGGTACGTACTGAGGCACCAACCAGCCCAGGGGGTGTGGGATCTGCCCCACAGCACTTGGGGACAGAGGGTAATAGGGAGACAACTCAGACGGGTGGGGGGTCCGAGGGATCCCTGCAGGGGGGACAGAAAGGGGAGGAAGGGAGGGAGGGTGGGTCAGTCTTTCCATGCTGTGGCGGCGAGATGCAGCGGATGGTTCTGGAAACCAGGGCCTACCTGTCTTGGGGTCCAGGATCTCTGGGGAGAGGTGTGAGGGAGGGGTGCCAGGGGAGAAGTGTTCATTGCTGTAGGTGATCAGAGGGGTCAGCGGGTGGACGTGATGGGCATGTTGTACCACAGGGACCTTGTTTGACTGTGGGGAGGGAGAGAGAGGAGGGGACGGGAGGGGGGAGGGAAATAAAGGAGGGGAGAGGAAGGGAAAAAGGAGAGGGGGGGGGATAAGGGAGGGGAGACAGAGGGGAGAGGGAGGGCAGAGGAGGGGAAAGAGGAGAGGGGAGAGGGGTTTAGACACGAGACACAGCCAGGAATCAAACTCACAACCTTCTGATCATGAGCCCAACGCCTTAGCCTGCTGAGCCACCTGACTCCCGACAGAGACTATATTCCCTACTGGGTCTGGGTTCGACCATAGCTCTGAACTGGCTCCTGTAAACAACACAAGCTGGGCGTGTGCGACACGGTCGGTGATGCAATCTGGAACGCCACCAAGGGATACTAAAAAGGGCGTCGGACACAAGCCAGGACCATTAGCTGAAGAGGGAACAGTCTGTTCAACCCAACTATTTAAACAACAGCAGCTCCAATCCAGGAGTCACACTGGATGACCCCCCCCCCCCCCCCCCCCCCCATCTCATCCAGACAGGGTGAAGGTAGTGGTGGGAAGGGGGGGGGGTGGGTTTGTGGTGCACCTTCCAAGAAACAGATATCTTATCTGTCCTCAGTGACACCTGGTCCACCTCTGATCTGGACGGGGGGAAATGCTGCCCTTTGGGTTCTAATGTCAGGTGGGGGAGTTCAACCTGTCACCGGATATATTAAGGGAGATTATTTAACAAATTAACAGATTAATGAATCTGAGGCGAAACGATGAAGGGATAGTTTTTCCAGCGGAACAGCAACACTGATTCAGTCACAGAGTGAGGGGGGGGGGGGGAATGAGGAAACAGACACTTCACAGAGCTGAAGAAACTCTGGCATCCCAGCAGGCCTTCGATGGCTAATTCCAGCCCGTTCATTAGCCGTCAGAGAATATCCAGATGTCAATGTGCTTGGCCGCAGCGCTGCAACCCAGCAGACCTGCTGCGGACCAGGGGGCAGGGGTATGATGATGAGACGAATAATAACCCTTGCGTCTCTACTTTCAGCAGACACTGCCCTGACTCCCGAGTCATTTCCCTTGACCGTGTGTCCTGAATGGGCCGCTTGTTGGCTCTGCATCATCACAAGGGAGGCCCAGAGGGTGGAGGGGGGGAGGGCTGGGGAGGAGGAGGGGGTGGGGGGGAGAAAGGAGTCTTGTTCCTCCAACCTAACCTTTCTTCAGGAACCCTCCCTCCCCTTCCCTCTCCTCCCTGCCCTCCCTCCCTTCTCTCAGCTCCCCAACACAGTCTAGAAGGGAACAAGGTTTGCATTGACACGGCTGTGCACGCTCCTGCTTCACGCTACTTAAGAATTGTTCCAAATCCCGGGCCACGCTTTTTTCTGTTGCTGTTTCTAATGCAGGTTCAACCTTTACTGGACAGTTTTGAAAGCCTTGGTAAACTTTCGGTTTCTTCATCTAAAGCTTCCTTTGATTACAGTAACGTTAGTTAGGATGATGTTAGCAATGAGATGAGTGATTATAAAAGACTAAAAAGAGAAAAAGTCATAAAAAAGGAAGAAAACAAATTATATGTTGTTTTTAAAAGATTCAAACAGTTTTAAAAAAATAGTCTGGTGGGGTTTATAAGTACCAGGATAAAAAGGTTTCTGTATGATATTGTTATTTCAAAAGGTTGACATTTAGCGATTTCTGCGTCCACATTCTATGTGTATTTCACATAGGCTTCATGTACAATGGGGCTGAATATTCTTCTGTGTCAAACTCTGTCAGATACTCCTAAGCACGAGTGCCAACACATTGCGGGAAGCACTTCAGTGAGAATCCAGAATCATGACCATGAATAATTCATACGCTGAATTCACCAATCGTGCATTTGCTCTGCACATCATTTTAACTTTGGAAAAACACAGGATTCAAAAAAGTTATAATAATCCCCAAATGTTTTGGACAGTGTGACGAAACATCCCACATGGGATCAGTCCTTCTGTGCTGTAGCCTCTGAACTACGGTACAGAAAGTGGCATCTCTAGACCAGAACAACTTTATGGTAGGACAGGCACTTTGCAAGTTCGGGGGGAGGAGGGACACGTTAGATTTGGTGAAAACTGCCTGATATTTGTATCCCCTTTAACTTTTGCTAGAAAAGATCAGAACTTTTCTCCGGATGTTCATTGTGACCAGATGACCATAGAAAAATAACCCATATGATGGTAGAACAGACCTTTTGCAAGTTAGGGGCAAGGAGCTGGACGTTATATAGGTGAGAGAGAAAAAAAAGCGACCTGATATAATTTGTATCTCAAATTACCTCACTGGAGCCCATCAATACCTCCTTTCAGCCGGGGTGTGTGTGTGGAGGCAGGGCGCACCCAGGCCCTGACAGCCTTCATGATCCATGGACATGGTGTAATAAGGAAACCACAGGAACATGAGCCGTGTTTTAAATATAAACAACTCGCACGTGACACAGGCCTAGCGACGCCTAAAACCAGACGACCCCTTTCCGTCGATGGACGAAAAAAATCAACCAGATTTATTTTTTATGCCAAACAAAAGCCATCCACAATTTTCTTCTTTTTTGAAAAAAGCGTTTCTTAAAGACTGTAAAACAGAACAGCATGGCTCCTAGCTGGCTCAGAGGGTAGAGAGTCAACACACTGCAGTCACAGGGAGACGAAACCTAGCAAGAGATTGCTGTGCCAGGACCCAGAGACAAGGTGGCTGACTGTTCAGCAAAGGACCAGGGTAGCTGCACCTTGCCTGGACGGTAAACTTGGAATCTGGCTAAGAAAAGCACGGGCCCTGGTTCGGAGAGGGCGGAGAGGGGGGGTGGAAGGGGGGGGGGGGTGGATTTCATTCAAGCAAACATGTTTTTGGATCCTGCACATCTGAATTGAATTACTAGGCAAACAGTGCCGCAGTCCAAACTGAATAACCCTAGCCCCCTTCGCTTTGTGTGCTTCTTTCTGCTGTGCCACTGCTTCTGGGTGGGATGCTCGGAGGCCTTTTCAAAACTCCGGGAAAAGATAGAGCCTAAAGAATGCCAGGCATGTCGAGAAAATCCAAAGCCCTTGTTTGTCAACGGCAACAGGAAGCGGACGCCGGAACGTTTCCCGAGCGTGTCGTCGTTGTCGTTAGGCCCTTTACAATCGAAAAACTTCACGCCGTTCGATCCTGGATTGGCTAAAACCTAGCGCCCCCTCCTGCTCCGCTTTCCCCAAAGGGTCAACGCACAGAATATTCTGGGTTAAGATAATAAGACACACTGCGGTGTCGCGTTGCTGTGGTGGAACGCAGAGGAAACTAATGGGGCTGCTTTTAACCAAGCTCAGGAGAGGAACATGGAGGGAAAAATAATCTGGACAGTTGGACGCATGAATCATGAACTATATCAAGAGTAGAAACATAATTGACAATTTTTTATTAAGAAAAAACTAAATAATAATAATAATCTGAAAACATTTCATGTCATTACACTAACAGATTCCCTGTCATATTTTTTGCTAGATTTTGGTCAGGGATGAAATATATACGTCTACGCTGTTAAATGCTCCTTGTTTCCTAAGGCAACACCGTGCTCTGTATGATGTCAGTCATAACAGCTGCCTAGGTGTACTGCAACACCAACCTACAGGCCTCAGATCAGTATTCAGCACAGAGCTAACTCAACACAGCCAACCCTCGGACAACTCCCTGTCAACAGTCCAGGGAATGTGTGTGTGTACGTGTGTGTGTGTGTGAGGAGAGATAGAAGTAGGTATCACTTGACAATGACCGTGGGTCGTGAACCCCTTCTCCTTCAGGCTGGCGTGTTGAAAATTGTAATGGTCGCTTAGTGAAGCCAGCCCTCTGTGGAATGCTTGTCGTTGTGCCACTTCCGATTTTTTTCTTTCTTTCACCGAGCAAATTTGGAGACTAAGTGAGTTATGACATGCTAACACAGGGGACCCTCAGCAGTTGTCATAATGTCTCAGGTCTGCGACACAACAGAGTGCCACAGAGACCCCACCCCACCCCCCCCACCCCACGCAGCAGTGACAGAGACCAGGTCTAGTGACTGCCCCTGGGACATGGTCGCCCGGCCTCTTGCTGATGATGATCCTTGGGAGCCAGAGATGTGGGGGCGGGTCACTTGATAAGCGATGCTAGCTTGTCAGGGCTAAGTGGACACTGGACAAATGACTGGGTTGGGAGTGGAGGAGAGGAGGTATTGATGATATGATGATGCTATTCGCTGTGTAGACATGCATGCCACATTCAGACATCTACTCTCCAGCCTCTACTCTCCAGCCTTTACACTCCAGCCTCTATTCTAAAGCCTCTAGTCTCCAGTCCAGCTCAGGTCCTGCTGCTGAACTGACAAGCCTGAATCACCTGGACCAGGATTGGTCTTTGATGTGTTATTCATGACCAGGCAACCCTCTGAACACCGAGGCTGGGATGGGGGGTGGGGGGGTTATGAAGAAGCATCCATACACACCCCCCCCCACACACACACACACACACACACACACTTTACTACCAACAGCAATACCAACCTGAATGCTAAACAAACCTGTCTGTTGAATAATTGAGGCTCTCTGGCCGAAGCAGGCTCCTATTAGCATACAGGCCTTATGGACCCAATCTGCACCGCGACACGACAGCCATCCGCTGGACTCTCACATCAACAGCAGGCTCTGAGCTCTATTTCACAACCCTCTATCCTGTTCCTCCAGAAGAGACAGAGGGAGAGAGACAAAGGAGAGAGACAGAGAGAGACAGAGAGACGTAGAAGGAGAAAGAGAGACAGAGAGAGCGGTAGAAGGGGAAAGAGAGACAGAGACAGAGAGATGTAGAAGGAGAAAGAGACAGAGAGAGGTGCAGCAGAGGCCCATAGACAGCAGCTCCACACTAACATATGTATGTTCAGGGCAATAGGAGGAACCATCGACATTCAGGAGTCACAAGGATTTCGATCAAAAGCAGTGCTATCATCCCCTGACACAGAGCAACAGCTGACCAATCAGCTTCAGATTCTATCATGATCACATGATCCAGGCCTCCATCCCTGGCTATCACCACACAACTTTTCCCCCGTCAAAAGTGTGTGCGCTGCACCCCAACCGCCACTCCTCAACACACACACACTGACACACAAATATTCCATGTAATCAATATGAGATGAGAACCCACTCCATGCCAGACGTCATGAATATACAATGTCAGGTCATGTAATGAGCGCCCGGCAGAAGAATAGCAGGAATATATATATACCTCTGAAACGTCTGTGCTTGAGAAGACCCGCTGGTGCCCCACGACTCCCTCTCCCCCCTCCCCGGACCCCCTCCCCGGACCCCCTCTGCGGCTTCTGTGTGCCCTGGGCAGTAATCTCAGGCCCCCCACACGCGTCTATCCGCTCCCTCTGCTCTCATTAGTGCAGCGTTGGGCCCTGGGGGCCCTGTAGGACTGGGGAGTCAGAGTCCTGCTTACCCACCCACCCCCTAGACTCCCACCCCCCCCCCCCCCCCCCCCTCTCTCTCTTTCCCCACACTCACCTCCTCCTTCCCCAATCCTCCCTCCCCCTGGCTTGCACTCTCACTCCACCGGGGTAATGAGCACATAATCAGCCTGGATCCCTGTCAGCGGGTCTGGCTGGGATTAGGGCCCAGTGTAGGGGAGCGTGTGTGTGTGTGTGTGTGTGTGTGGGCGCTCGGGCATTTCAGTCTTCTCTCATTGGGCCCAGGTTGTGTGCTGGTGCCTCTCTATCAGTGCTCTGGCGGGAGCTGGGTGGGGGGGGCTGGTGGAGGTGGGGGGGGGGGGGGTCCTTTGAGGAGCGGTGCGTCTGGGATGGTGGGATCTGGGTCACGGACCTCCCCTGATCCGATGGGGGCTGGACAACAAGCCGAAGTGTGGTCACGGGGCACAGGGGTTGTAGGGGAGGGGGGTGTTTGTAGGCACTGCGAGGGCAGACCTCAGAAATTCATGTTTGGTCACATCTAACGCTTCAGAAAGGTCTGAACAAATGCAATTCATCCAAAGCCATGACCAACTTAAAAAAAAGAAGCTTTCCAATTAAAACATTCCCTTTGAACCCAAGTTCAAACTCACGTCAAATGGCATCATCAACGATACATCTCTCTACACTGGTCTTCCTGGTTCGCTCGATGCAACGTACGAGCATAAAGGTCACGCACAAAGCTAGCCGGCACACAGCCTGGTCTATCTCTCTTTGTACATCCTAAGACTGAGGCCTACATGACTTTACTACTGTGGAAACCGTCGGCACACAGACACACATTCACTCAAGTCTTCAATGCAACCTTTCATTTTGCCCCTTGATTCAATTGGCATTACTGCGCTGCTTACTGTGACTGTTCGCTGTCCCATGCATTTCGTAATGTTATATATTAGGTAAATAAAATAAACGATATGGGCTGGAACAAAACACAGCACACAGGGACCAGTGTACAGCAGAGAGAGAGAGAGTTAGAGAGAGGAAGAGAGAGGAACAGAGAGAGAGACAGAGTCACTGACAGGTCAGCGCTTATTGTAATAAAATATCTTTAATTGGCTTCCAATCGGGGGGGTGAAGTCAGCTAAAGAGCAGTGGCTGTATGCCCTGGGCTAGCTCCACTCCTCTAACAACAGCGGCCCAGTGACGAGCCTCAATGAGGGACTTTGTCAAGTGCATCTCTGCGTTTTTGCCTTCCGACAAAAACCAACCGTCTAGCCGTGATCCCTGAGTCATTGCGTTGGCGTGGCAACGTCCCTGAGAGGGAGATGGTTCAGGATAGGGCCCAGGACGTGTGCATCCTGGTGAGTGTTCAGTTCAGCAGGACAAGTCTAGCTACTGTGACGTTTATCTCATCTTTTCCCACCTCGGTTCTTCCCCCCGGCTGCGGTTCAACTGACCCAACAGGTGCGCTCAGGTCACACCTCACCCTGGGGTGACTACCCAGAGCTGGGCTCGTCACGGTCTTTCTCCCCCTGGTGTGGAGGACCGCAGGGGAGGAGAGGGAGGCTATGTGCTGAAATGTCATATAACGCGAGGGGGGGGTGGGTGCGTAGGATGACGGGAGAGCGTGCTGGTGTGGAGGGATGAGAGGGGAGGGGGTGAGGGCGGGCAGGGGGTAGGGGGCAATTACTCACCAGGTGTCCAGGAGTTGGGGAGCGGGAGTCTTTGAGTCCTGCAGCTCCTGGGACGTCCAGCCACTTCATGTGAAGGTACTGCAGGAAGAAGAACAGGAGGATTAACGATCCTTAACTACTAATCGTCACGATCAACACGTTTTCCACTCTGAAAGCAACTTCGATGACAGCACCTTGCATCCCACACAGATATAACCCAACACTCTCCTGCTAGCTCAGGGGCCGTGCCAATCAAACACCTGAGTGTTGTAAGGCTGAGGTTTGCGACCTGCTGGACCAGAGTGGAGTGGACAGGGTCATAAGTGGCGTGAGAGCCAGCAGGAAACCTACTGGAAGCCCGGGCAGAGGGAGGGAGGGGAGGGGAGGGGAGGAGCAGGGGGTGGTCTGGCACAGAGGGGAGAGGGACGTGAGCACAGCACACTGGAGCAGGACTGTGAAATTGCCGTTTGTCAGGGAAAAACAAGCGCCCAGCTGTGGGTGTCTGTCGAGGTGTTGGTGGGAGGGGGGGCTGGCTGGCTGGAGAGCAGCCCAACAGGAGAGGGTCTGGCTGGGCAGCAGGAGAGAGACAGAGACCCGGTGGAGAATACAGGGCAAGCCCACTCGATGGTTTTGGCCTTTTGACCCGGACCACTGCTAATCCCTCCGCATTGTTAGCGACATGCTATTAGCTTTAACATGAGGCTATTAGCATTATATTTATGGCTTTTTGATGGTGTTTTTTCACATGGCTATCAAAGCTGGTATCATTTGCTTTAGCATGGTGTGTGTGTGGGGGGGGGGGGTTCCATGGCTTATCCTAGTAATAACTCCAGAGTTATTAAAGACTAAACATTACTGTATTGACGGATAACTCCCGCACCCGATCCCAGACAGGCTCTTAAGAGGACTGGATCATATAGAAATGGGGTTCTAATGGGGTTCTATGGTCTCTTTGCTCTCGTTGAAACACCACAGAGCTGCAGTTCTGCACACAGCAGAGCTCAACCATCTGGTTTGGGAATCAGTTTAAACACCGGATACGGCAGATTGTCATGCATGTGGATTTGCTCTATGGTATCCAGCAATTTCGAATTAATTAAAAGGGGTTTTTCTGTGCAGCTTTCGCATTCACACATGGATTTTGGTATCATGGTTCATCTAAGTTGCCTTTCAGGCATGGAATGCTAGCACCGGCCCAAATACTTTGCGTCTGTTGCTAATGTTTTATAACCCAAAATGAGACTTGCATTCTCCTGTTTTTGGGTTAGTTGACATGCGTCCGTCCCTTCGAAATGCGACTATGTCGACGTGAGCTACTGCAGAACAGATACGTCTTTATATTTATAGATATGTTTTGAATGAAACCCTGGTTAAACTGTGTCAAAAGCCTCTCAGAATGACTTGACAATCATTTGAAGAGGACTTTTTTCAAAGCGTCATTCATCACGAGTTTTCGGGGAGGAAGGAAGCTTGGATGAGTTCAGGTTCAAAATGGAAAAGACATTACAGCAGGAGGGGGGGGGGGGACGATGAAGAGGGGAAGAAGAAGAAGGAAGAAGGAAGGAAGGGAAGAAAAAACATTTTCAGGACTGAGTTTGTAGGCACAGGCTCAGGGTATTGTTTCCTGACAGCTGAGGTCCAATAGAGCACGGGGGGAGGGGGGGAGGGGGGGGGGGCAGAACCTTTTCCCATCCAAAAGAGGGAGGGAATTCTTGGGGTTGACATCAGCCCTCCTTATTTCAACCATACTGCTCAAGGCTGAATTGCAGGTTCCAACTAATGGGCCCTCATCCATACAACTGTCAGGAGGCTGCTGCTGCTTTTAGGGGTGGCGGGTGGGGGGTGGGGGGTGGGCTGCTAGCTGCCTATTGAGCCTGGACTCTGCTTGGAGCATGTTGCCTAATGAGAGCTGCTTTCTATGGAGAGAGAGAGAGAGGGGGGGGGGAATCACCAAAACAATACAGTTTTCTCTGTCTAATCTATGTCAATCATGAAGGCCCTGCACAAATGTAACCAGCTTCATTGTGAGCGTTTGCTCCTGCCTGACCGTATCCTGCCCCTCCACTCCCTAACCCTCCATCCCACCCCCTTTTTGACAGCTACTGCCAGGACAGGGGAACATACCCTCAGGCACTTTTATAGGAGCCTGCTTTATATAATTGCCATGGCGCTCCATGGCGCTACTGCCTGCAGACACCCCTGGAAAACTCTCCACGCTCCCAGTGAGGTCACAAGGCGGGGGGGGGGGGGGTGTTGAGGCCAGGGTGTTGAGGCTGGGGTGTTGAGGCCCGGGGTACAGGTATTGGCTGCCAGAGCAGGAAACCATTCAACAGGAATTTGGATTATTAGTGTTTAAGATGAGTACGATTTTTCTAAAACAATTTCTGTGGCATGTTTTTCCCTTAGTTTTGTTCAAGAACAACATTAACAGCTCAGTGAGCTTCTAAATAATTCCCTTCCGAAAAAAAATAACTCTTAACTCAATTGTTGGCTTGAAATTAATTCCAAAGTGCACCGTTTTTTTTTCTTCTGCGCCCAACTTCGTCCTTTCATTTTGTTTAAAAGTATGGAGGGCAGGAAAGGAAATGAAAACTCAGAGTAATCTAAGGAGCGACTTGGAGGAAGGCGACTCCTACACGGAGCGGAAACACGCGGCTCAAGAGAATCTCCAACGTTTGAGAAAGATTGAAAGCCCGGATAAAGTAAATTCAAGAATTACATCTTACATTAAACTTCGGGTAGGTCGGGTAATGTTCTACATATGCCCCTAATTTCATTAGGAACAGTCTGAGTGTACGGCTGGCCTCGTTCAGGATGTCGCTCTGGCGAGGAGTGCGCTCTGGTAAATAGTGTCACACACACACAAACACACACACACAGCTGGGGGGGGGGGGGGTAGAAAACCCAAGTAAACAAACTGAAGTTCAGCAACTATCTGATCCATTTTCTGGACTTCTCTAATTGTCTTCCAGCCTCCCACAGCCTCCAAACCCTTAGAATAGACATCAGTGGACTGTGCTACTTTCCAGAAAAGGCCCCTGATGCGACAAAGGTGGCAAAGCTGCCACATTGGCATTTTCCAACAAACCAAAAAAACGGGCCCAGATGACGGCCCCCTTTTTGGTTCTCCGAACAGACAGAATGCAGCATGTGTTCTCTGTGGTTTGCTCTCTGCCAGGGCGCCCAGGGGGTTCTAATTGTTACGCTGCTCTTGCGGGGCTGGGGGAGCCAACTCAGCCAAGTGGCTTTGTCATGTCTGAAGTGTGGGGTGCCTCGCTGCTGGCCAACATCAGACATGCGCGCAGCGCGGCAGATGTCGGGACATTTGTTGTCAAACTAAGTCAGACGATCTGCCAAAAGTGACAGAGAAGAAGAACATCCCAAACTTTGAGCGCAGGGAGACACTTCTATAGGAGTCTGTCTAACATATCTATATCTCTGTCTATATCTATATGATAGAGTAAAAGTATTACTAAATATAAACTCAAACGCTGGAAGAAGGCAGTGATTCTAGCTGCTGTTTATTCAGACTAGCCCTAAACTTGTAAAGGGGCCTCACTCCCCCCCCTCCTCCTCCCATCCCCCGCCTCCTCTTCCCCTCCCCTCTCCCCTCCTCTCCTCCCTCCCTCCCTCCCTCCCCCTTTCTCTTCCTGAGCACCAGGGAAGAAGGAATGCCACCATGGATTGCTTCAGCAGATAATGTCAATCACCAACTAAGTGCGGGGGCCCCCTCCCCATTGTTTTCCTTTGCCCCCCCCCCCCCCCCCCAGCCCCCCCAACACTAAACAAATGGGCCACACAGCGTGCCGTTGAGTCGAGGTGTTAATTATCCCCCATCCATATGAAGAGAGGCTGCAAACAAAGGTCTTGACAGCGCTTACAAGCCGGCCCCTCCCTGCCCTCCCCCTTCCTCCCCTACCTCCACTAATATCACCTGCTTATGCAGGTCATTGACACCATGGCTTCTATGCATGACTTCAGGACAATCATATGCTAGCGGGGTGAAGAACAATCGCAGCTAGTAGGGGCCCGCCTGTGGCCCGTAGTTTGCATTGAGGGGCCTTTGTTTGTCGACATTAGAGGTAATTACACATGCGGTTCTAAAGCAGGCCCCTGGTACTCAGTGCTAATTAGTGTTTAATGGATGGAGGAATGATAGAGAGCAAGGCCCAGGTCCTGGCTACGGCCGTTTGTCTTGTGTGGGCAGATAAAGAGATAGTCAGAGAGAGAGACCAAGAAAGAGAGAGAAATGGAGAGAGGGAGAGAGAGACACAGAGAGAGAGACGGACAGAAAGAAAGAGACAGACAAAGAGAGAGAGAGAGAAAACATACTGGGCAAATATTTAGGTGCAAACATAATTGATGGAAAAAATACCTCTTTACCATGAATATACAAGCGTATTGTATTTACGTCCTACCTATAAACACAGTTACTGTTTACGCCTATTTCTGCGTAAACATAAACTGTTCACCTGTTGGGAACCCTAAGAACATAACAAGACGATTCGCTGCATTGTCTTTCTGTAAACTGAACATCGCAAACGTACTGAGGGCAGACAAGGCTCCTGGCCCCTCCTCACAGCAAAAGTCTGGAGTATCTGGAGCAAAACACTGTGGTGTTTTTTTTTAAAACAACACACTAGGTCTGTACCAACACGGCAACCACAACGTGACATAAACGATTACGCTGACGACGGTGTGAACTTTAGGTCCCGTCCCTCCATAACCTGACCCACAACAAACCTCTCACCTCCTCACCCCCCCCAGCCCCTCAGTCCTCACCCCCTAGCCCTTGCCCCTGTACCCTCTCACCCTCCATCCCTTCACTCCTCACCCCCCCCCTCCTCTCTTTCTGAAAGACACCCGCTGGTCTCCCAACAGCTAGCATGCGCTAGGCTAACGGCTAGCACGCTGAAAGTGTCCATTAGCGCCAGAGGGAATGAAGTTAAGCGACTGTGACAGGGCCGCTCTCCGGGCCGCGAGGCTCTCCATTGTGACCTGGCGGGGTCGGGAACGCACGCTCTCTTGTTCGTGGCCCCGCAGAAAGAAAAAAAAACTGGGTCAGAGGTCAGCCGTCCAGAGTGCGCCGGTTTCCACGGCAACGCGGCCTATTAAGGCCAGGCTCATTGGCCTTTTAACATGCTCCCGAACACAAAAGAACTATTAGCCCAGAGAGAGAGAGAGAGAGGAGAGTGGAGATGGCGTGAGGGAGGTCTTAAAAACTTTCTTGAGAGCTTTTCCCAAGAGCTTTGAGTGGTTCCTCAATCATTCAATCTGGTCTGAACCAGAACACAACATCCATCCTACCTCAGGTCTGGATTCCAAACCTCCCCCTCCATGTTCATCTCGCATAAAGAATGAGTTCATAAAGTTTTTAGATTCAGATTCAGATTAACAGCTTGATATGTACTTATAGCTAGCCATCCTCACTAAAATACCCCTTTAACCTCCTTAAAAAAGCGACGCATGTTCTTCTGTAAACAAAACCAAACAATCCAAACGACTCGGGCAAAAAGGAACTGCAAATCTTAACATTCCAGAACCTTCAAACTCTTTGCTGTCACATGACTGCCTCATGCCTATTCTCAACAGCACCGAGCGAGTCTCGGGATTTGCAACCAACGCCAGTGTGTTCGAGCAGCACTCAGACATACATAAATATATATTATAGTGACAGACCTAAATACTTGTGGTTTTGCTGCCCAGCAGAGTCTGGTGATAAGCTTTCTTATTTCAACGTTGCTGAACCTTGTCTGGTCGGGGTTAAACCCCCACTGCTTTCAGTGAACCAGAGACCGCACACTCTACATTTTACGTCGTAAGCGCTTATTTGTTTCAGAGTTAATTTGAATATTTATGCTTTTTTTAGGGTGGGCTGTGGGGGGGGGGGGGGGGGGGGGGGTGACATGATCCTGAATCATTGCTTCCTGCTGCAAGAGATTTAGACAGTTGCAGAGAAAGGGTAGGGGAGGGAGAGAGAGAGAGAGTGAAAGCATGTTCCTTTACAACGAAGCAGGCCATTGTCTTTAGCTCACTCCATTGACTTCCGTCCAGTGTGTTTTCCTATCAGTCGTGCCTCAGTGCTATGGCGGACATAATGAGCGACCAATTGTCTTACAGTAACATAACGAGTGAGTCTAATAAAAAAAAAGAATGTAAAATTAGAACCACAAGAAAATAATCACCCATCTGGCCCAGGGTTTAGTATCTCCTATAAAACACAGAGGAGGCAGGAACGCTGCTTAAGTCAATTATGCGCCAGTCAGTTATGTGGTTTTCCACACCTGAGGTAGCTCGTTTTGTGATCGTAACAGCAGTACCTTCTCAGCTCTGTATCAGTGTCTGTGTCTCGGAGCTAAGCTCATCGTCTCAAAGATGTTAGTCTTTCTCATAGTTTTTTCGTCTGGCCTTGCTTGTCCAGTTGAGCAGGAACACAAACTTTTTATTGTTCAGGGAGAAGGCTAGTCCCAGTTGCAGGCGTGAAGCCTGTATAATTAAACCAGAACATGTGGTGGTTAGCTGGGGCTGTCTGTACTTACTGCAAAACCCAACATAGAATAGGTGTGGGTGTGGGTGAGTGGGTGGATGTTTGTGTGTGTGTGTGTGGAGGGGGTGTGTGTGTGTGTGTGTGTGTGTGTGTGTGTGTGTGTGTGTGTGTGTGTGTGTGTGTGTGTGTGTGTGGGGGGGGGGGGGTGAGTGAGTGAGTGAGTAGGTAGGTGGATGTTTGTGTGTGTGTGTGTGTGTGTGTGTGTGTGGGGGTGAGTGAGTGAGTAGGTAGGTGGATGTTTGTGTTTGTGTGTGTGTGTGTGTGTGTGTGTGCCTGTGTGGGTGAGTGAGTGGGTAGGTGGATGTTAGTGTGCGAGTTGAGAGTAAAGACTAAAGCCCAAATCAACACAAATGACAGTGCAGTGAGACCCACACATTTCATTCATAACCAAGTGATTCCACCGCTGACGTGAGACAGCAGAGGTTAGCAGAGTGAGTGCCGTGTCTGTAGCACACAGTGCTTGACATGGTCGGGTACAAAGCGAAAAACCAAACATCCTCAACAGAACAGACTAATTACTTCCATCAATTATTCACTCCTGGACACAAAGTTAAAAAAGAAATACAAAACAATCCACTTTGTGTGTACAGAAAAAACGGGGATAAATATTTGTGGTTCGGAGTAGATTTCATCTTAAACTGCTCTGGGCCTGCCAACCGCTGCAGAAGGGTTTTGGGACAGAGAGAGAACACATAGGGTGAGTTTATTTGGCCCCAACTGAGGAAGCGGCAGAAGACGCATATTTTTTAAAACTCAGTTTTTTAAAATGCTGGGTGAGAAGCTGGGTGTTGAAAGAGAGAGGGTGGGGGGAGAGAAGGAGAGAGAGGGGGACAGAGAGAGCGAGAGAGGGGGAGAGAAAGAGAGAGAGAGAGAAAAGGCCTAAATTAAACACATTTGTTTCTGCTCTCACATACCACAAGTCTTATGAAAACAGAGGGCTGATTGTGTTCACTTACGGCCCCTCACCCCCCCCCCACCACCACCACCACCTCTCTGCCCCGGCCCCCACACCCTCCACCCCAGCCCAGGGCACCAGCCCCTCCCCCCACACAGCTGCCTGCAGATGCCTGTGTTTGCTCAGCTAGCAGGCACAAACCTCAGTCTCCGTCCTGCCTCGACTACACCCCCAGTCAGTCTGCCTCATCTGCACGCCCAGAGTCAGAGCCCTGCCTCATCTGCACGCCCAGTCAGATTCTGTCTCTTTTCTCACTCTCTCTCTCTCGTTCTCTCACCCATGCACAGCTTCATAAAACACTCCACATTTGAGAGTTGCATTCCAGTTTCTCAACCTATCAGACGTTTACCACAAGTCAGTGACGCACAACATCTCAGCCGACAGACGACTCTCTGCAGCCACTGACAACAAGTACTGACAGAAGATTCACTTTTTACCAGAAACAGGACAACAGACAGAACGAGAAAAATACACCTAACTTTAAAGAACAGCCTCCTATGAACAGTCTCCTATTACATAACTTAACTAAATAGCCCAAGTTGTAAATAACAGAGCTGATGTCATTTCATCATGAGGCAAAGAGCGAAAGGCCACACCCCTTTTCTCCGCCCTGTCAGTTGTCAGATTTCAGAAACGCCCGTCTTTGGAAGGGCAGCAAGGGTGAGTCCAGGGCAGTCCAGGGCGGCGGGTGAGTCCAGGGCAGTCCAGGGCAACAGGGTGAGTCCAGGGCAGCCCAGGGCAACAGGGTGAGTCCAGGGCAGTCCAGGGCAACAGGGTGAGTCCAGGGCAGCCCAGGGCAACAGGGTGAGTCCAGGGCAGCGCAGGGCAACAGGGTGAGTCCAGGGCAGCCCAGGGCAACAGGGTGAGTCCAGGGCAGTCCAGGGCAACAGGGTGAGTCCAGGGCAGCCCAGGGCAACAGGGTGAGTCCAGGGCAGCGCAGGGCAACAGGGTGAGTCCAGGGCAGTCCAGGGCAACAGGGTGAGTCCAGGGCAGCCCAGGGCAACAGGGTGAGTCCAGGGCAGGTCAGAGGCCTTTCTACCTCCTCAAGGTTCACTGACCCTCTGGAGACCCAAACAATCATGTGACCTTCATCTTCCTGTCAGTGCATTATCTCTCTGTCAATGCTGGGGTGGTGGGGGTCTTAAGAACAACTTAAAAAGTCACTAAGGAAGACTTTGTAATAGGCCTTTGGGATGAATCCTTTAGAAATGAAAAAACGTACAAATCCAAAAGTTGCATATTGGCTGTCCATAGGAAGTGGCTTGTTTTACTTATGTTATCCTTCAATCTGTGAGCGAGGAGATTTGGATTGAATGCTGCTGCTAATATCAGATTCCCAGAGCAGGAGATTAGGGCAGGGTCCGACCAATTATACTGAGAGTGTTCAGGAATGCAGAGCCAGACCAGAGCAGGCCAGAAACATCCAGAGACTAACCCTGACCAGGCCAGTCCAACCAACATCCAAAGAACCAAACTAGACATCCAGATTCATCCAGGATCATCTAAGGCCAGCTCAGCCGGACATCCAAGCCGGACATTCAAGCTAACAGCCTTCAGGGAGACACAACACCCGGAAAATATCTCTACATATCAACAGAGAACCCCTCAAATCTACCCCAGTTCGCAACGAAACTAACTTCTTCTGAATCTTAAGTGCTCACTTCTGCAAACAATTACGGATGACCCAAGCACTGTATGTTTGTGGGTGTGGGTGTGCGTGCATGAGTGTGTGAGTGTGTAAGTAACTATGTGTGTGTGAGTACAAACGTGTGTGTGTGTGTGTGTCAGAGAAAGAGCCTTTACGAAGGAAAGAGAGAGTAGGGGGGGGGGATGAGGGGAGCTTGTGCACAATTACAGCAGGGATTTATGGCCTGAGAAACAATTTATAAATCACAGCGCCTGAGCTAATGTGATCCAGATCTCTCTCCATGCAGCTGCAATTTTGGTCTGCGTGAAAGAGCATAAAAAGCCTGACTGGAGGACATTTTTGGGTGGTGGGAGGGCAGATAGACTGACACCGTGGGTGGGGGGGAGGAAGGAGAGAGGGAGAGAGAGAGAGGGAGGGAGAAAGGGAGGGGTCTTTGGCAAGAAAAGTCTTGAGGTGTAGGGCTGAGTGTGAGCCACTTTTTGAGAACCAGTGTGAGATTATTCTGAGGTGCGAAACAAGATTTTGATCTTGATTAAACGCTCAAATGTTCTCAAGTAAAACCTTGCAAACAATACGATTTCTTGCACGCAAACAGTAAGTCAGATGGCTGTAGTTCGATGAATACCCTGTTGAAGGTCAAAGGTGACTGGAGAAAGAGACTTGGCGAAAGTAGGACAACTGGGCAACACAATCGCTTTTCAGCTGAAAGTAGAATCTGACAGCTTCCGCTACGATCTCACAAGCCTCAAGAGAAACATAATGAAATCCGCAAGGAAATATACGTTTTTTTGGTGTTTTTTTTTTTTTTTTTTTTGCGTGTGTTCTATTATGAAAGCAGCCACACTGAAGTGTATTGTTCTGAGTGTGCGTAGCTCATGGCGGGTGTGAAAAGGAGAGCGGATATGCAGAGGGAAACCCAGGATTAGCTGCCCACTCGGCCAACTGCCCCTGAACCTTGACCCGGCGACCTTTACCCCGGGGGCAAACAAAGCTCTGAGTGACATCTGAAATAGGATGCCCTGTAGGGAGAGAGTGTCTGGACAGGGCTCAACTGACCCATTAACTCTGTTGATAAGATTTAGGGCTTTCTCAACCCGGCCTCCCCCACCTCCTCCCCCCTTCCTCCCCTCTCTTTTGCAACTCCTAAACCATGGTAGGAGCACACACACAGCTATATCAACGTAATGAAATACGTCAGCTAATTTGGGGTCATGCCCCTTATCTAATTTAATCCTGTTTAATATCCAACACCTTAGTGCCGTCTGACGGCAAACAAATGAACAACTTAACCCAGGGAGGTGAGCACCAACCTGGGACAAGGTCCTTCTACCTGCAAGCCTACACATTGTATTAAAAATTTAGAGAGAAAAAAACGACACAATAAAAAACAACAACAATGAGGTAGAATATTGTTAATATGTCAACGTGCTACGATTATTAGCGTATTGTCCACATGTTACGATCATTAGCATATCGTCAACATGCTACAATCGTTAGCATGTCGCCAACATGCTACAACCGTTAGCATGTCGTCAACAAAACCAGTGGGGAAAGCTGACGGCCAGTGTGGGCTGGTGTGAAGTGAATGCGCGTACTGGTCCGCACAAACCGCTCCGTAGCCACTGTAGTATTTAAATCAGGCAAGGAGGGAGAAAGACTGGGCGAAGCATTCTGTAGCTCAGCTGTGAGGCTCTAAGCCGTTGCCCTGGGTTCTTTGTGCTGCCTTTCAGGGCCAGTCTGAGGTAGTCAAAGACCCTATTCATGACCAACGATCCCCCTGCCAACACACCCATACAGCCCAAGTTAAGTCAGCCGGGAGCTATACAGCCTTCCCATTTCACACGAGAATCAGCCCTACCTCTAAAGCCTGCTTCAGGGATTTCCAATAGCAAGCTCTTCCAGGCCATGTTCAAGTCAAACAAAAGACCCCCTTGGTCTACTCCATGTCATATAGGCTTGATTAGATCTTTTTTATTCTGATGTAGCAAGTCTGAAACGGCAGCAAATGAGTCTTTAACGTTAGCCGGAGGATTTTGTCCACAACCATGTAAATTGCGGGGGGTGGGCTGAATACTGTACATCTGAAAACACGAGTTGTTAATATTGACGCCGGTTGTAACTGGGACATGACTAAGGCGGTTCTCAAAGTGGTTCTGGTTTACCTATCAATGTTGTATGAGATAAAAATCAGCAAAATTACAGCAATTACTACTAAGTAAGTAAGGACACCTCGAAGAACCGTAGGATCGAATCTACAAAAAAAACAAATCACTGAGATGTCAAGACGGGCAGTGAGGGGAATCCTAACACCGTCCAGATTCCAAAAGAACAAAAAAATTAAAACACCCAAAAGATTGATAATGTGACATAATACTGAGCAGAGACCAAACAGGTCAGCCTGCTTCGACGAGTGCTGGCGTGCAAAACATAAACACAAGCAGCCAGTGTGAGACACTCCTCTCTCACTCACAGTCCATCCACAAGTCCTGTGGGTGGATAAAGGAGCCACACATTTCAGATGACTTGAGTCTCCACTGTGGCTTTAATAACATTTAACTCAGCGCGGAACATTGTGACTTCTTAACGAGAACAATTGGTTTATTGGGGTTATCTGGAGGTAGCTGAGACTACAGAGAGGCCAATGAGGAACAGGATGTTAGAACAACATCCATGTTGGAAAGCTAAGCACTGACCAAACAACAACTCTAGAAACACATTTTTAGCTCTGTGCTGAAAGCACTTAGTTCATCTACATCAGTATTATTATTCTACAAATGACTTCAAATCAGCAACATTGCTGACGGCCTTGGTTCAGCAAATGGATTGTTTCCTTCAGAAGCCCTGCTCTTTCTGTGGCTCTGTGATCTAAAAGATAGGGTGAGCTTATGGTTTATGCAACGGCTGCGTTCAACCACAATCCAACCGTGATTGGACCGTCTTACCGTGTCAAAATAGAGCCCTCTTAAACTTCCCTGGATTCAGAACCACAAATGATCTACTGTAATGTCTGCAAAGTCTGGCAAGGTAGTGTATATTTATCTTTACGGGGAACGAATGTTCATCGTTAATCATGTCATGTGATACGAAGACATGGTACGAGCGTCTTAGCTGTGTGTGAGCGTGTGCGCGCCTGTGTGTGTCTGTGAATGTCTGTGTGTGTGAGTGTTTGAGCGTGCGTGTCTGGGGACCCTCCACATCTTCACCGAGGTATCCTGGCCCTGTGAGTGTGGAGCGTGTGCAGGTGCAACGTGCTCGAGCTACATCCGCTCTCCAGGGGCCTCGAGTCGGTCCAGCCACGGCCCCGGGCGGATGGACCCGGCTTGATTTACTACCTCAACAAGAAGAACAGCTGCTCTGCTGACTGTCAGCTAGCTGCACCCTGGAAAGATACCCGTCCTCTTCTTAATTTAGTCCAGGTCCAGGAGTTCTAGTCATCTGCAGCTACAGTTTGACGACAGCGTTAAGCATTACTGTGACCCCTTGTGTCTACTGTCCTGAAAGGTTAGCCTGGAACCCTTGACAAAGCTGTTTTTCCACAGCCTTTAAATTAACCGAGGCTAACCCAGATAACCATTGTGGTACCAAGGAACGCAGATGGATCGGATAGCCTCCTCCTGCAGCCTTCTGATTGGCCCGGTGAGGGAACAGCAAGGCATTCTGGTCGGCTGCGGAGTAGTGGGAGCGGGAGGAACCCTCGGATAAGAGTGACTCTCAAGGTCTGGAAGCTGGCCGACCCCGGGATAGCGACAGGAGGAGCTGAGGAGCCTGTACCTCCTCTGGTTTACACTCCCACCAGCTCATCTCATCAACAATCTCTCCTCTACCCCAGCTCTCCAGAGCTCATGCTGCCTGCACAGCTTCAACTGAAAACAGCTGTTTTGAATACCAGACGGATGAAAACTTATTTCGACAGGAGGCAGGGGAGGGGGGGGGGGGGGGTGGGCTCCCCCCTCATCCCCATCAAACCTTTACAATCAGGTTTTATTAGCATGGAGTGAGGACTTTAGTGTACGCATTAGAAGAGCTGCTCTGGGAGAATTTCTCTGGGAGAAGTCAGCGAGAATGCGCTACGTGAGGGCCAGAATTTAACTGTGCGCCATAGGACCCTGGGAAAGCCTAAGTGTGCCGCCTCCACCCCCCACCCCCCCAGTCCCTCGCTACCCTACACATCCATCAATCAGCCATCAGAAGAGTGGAAGGGGGTTACTACCCAGAACCCCCTGATTTTTCAGGAGGGCAAACTCCCCTCAACAGGGACTTGGGCCTAATAGGGGGCCCACAGCAGGGGCCTTGGACTTAATTCTACAGAACATGCACTTTACCAACCAGCTGCTATTCCCATGACATATGATCCACCCAAAACCCCCTCCCCACTTCCACAGTCTCCATAAACTTCCACATATTTCCCCTGTAAAAAAAGAAGACATTCTGGGGTGATAATTATCAGCTGTATGGCCTTGCTCTGAGCTGGGCTGTTCAGGAGGAGGAGAATCCAACTGCTGTTGTCAGGCCTCTCGGTCCCTTTACCTCAGCTGGGTTTGACGCTTTTGTCTCCGGGACTCACGCTTCATAGCTGCTGCCTGAGCTCATCCCGCTCCAAGACAGGAAAACAAACACACACACACATCTGCTGATGGTGGGTTCAGAACGCTGCCACGGCCTGAGGAACAACACCCCAACGGCCCCAAAGCGGTGTGTCTTTGCTTGAGGAGGCTCTCTGCACGCTGTACTGTTTTAGCGTTGACAGATTTACAAAAGTAACGTGTCTATAGGTGTATCGAGTGTGAGGTAATAAAAATGCATTACGGCTAGCGATTTCTGCTGTGAAGCTCTAAGAACTAGATCAAACTTGAATATTTCACAACGGTCGTTCAAAAGGCCTTCGTCTTCAATCAGAAAGTCGTCGGAGGTTTCACTTTCTAAAGGAAACGTACAGTGCTGGATCAAGATCTCTCTGCACTAGTTCTGCCCGAAAAATGAACGTTGAAAAACACATATCGCGGATAAATACATTGATAAAAAAACACATTTGCACACATATTCATCTTGGCACTTCAAACGGATTCATTGATGTCACAGAACGCAGAGAGTGTGGGGCAGGAGCGGGGAGGGGTCGGTTATCCTTTCCTCAAAGGACGCCGAGATCCTCCTGATGGGCTCTGCTCTTGAGAAGCCAGAGATGGCTATAAACAGAATTTCTAATGGAGGTGGGAGGGAGGGAGGGTGGGTGGAAGGGTAGGTGGTGAGCTAGCAGGCGAGGGGTGGCGGGAGGTTTTGACGCCAACACCAGCTTCCCACAGAGACCCAACAGGGAGGAATAGAGACCAGGACTGGCATCATTTCACACACTTCTGCACCAGCGCTGTTATGAACTCAGTAGCAACATGGCCGAAACGGCTGAGTGCAAAGCGCAAACGCCAACATTCCCCCTTTCGCCTGACAGAAAGATAACTGGAGGTGAGATTTTTAGGCCAGAACAAATCTGAAACACAAGACTTCCATGGCTGTGAATGACAATCAATGTGTTATGAATATGAATAGCCAGATCTGGCTGGCATCATTACTATGCTTTAATATTTGTTAATATACTCCTTAGCAAGACAAAAAATCCACTATTATGAATTCATAATTTTAGAATTAAGATATAAGCAGGCCTTGATATTCTTCATAGTGAATACCAGCTTTTCCCCCCCAAATACTGCCACTTAATTGATGTAGATTTGTTTGGCTTTGAAGAAAAAACCCTTTCCAAAACATAAATCTAGTCAAATTTTTTAGCTCTGTTTACACAGTGCTTGGTGAAAAAATATTTGCCAGCTAACATTCAGACTACTTTCAGCAGTGGCCCACAGCGCTGGGGCTTGTCAAAAACTGAGACCAATACACTGTTACTACTGTAGCACAGCACTCACACTCCCGCAAACACACACACACACCCTCTCACACGCACACACATACTCCTACACATTCACCTCTACATACCACATATTTACTCACACATACACTCACACTCAAACACTGCAAGGTGTGTAGAAAAGGCAAAGTAAGCAGGCTGATGAGAAGTCAGCTCCACACCAGTGCTGTTTGCTTAGGCAAGGAGAGGTCCTTTTTTTATTTCGCAGGACAATGTCACTATTTACTTTTCTTTGTCTACACATTTTGCCACCAAAACCTCTGGACAAACTGGAAAGCAAACGCCCAAGCACTGACATTTCTGAAACTAACGTGTGACAAGACAAAAGATGTGAATTCACAACAACAACAACAACCAAAAAGAACTTATGACAAGACTGATTAACTACCTTACATGGGCTATCTAATGTCCTACTATGCGCTTGATGAATGTTTATTTGACTTAGTAAGCCCTCTCACTCACCTGTCACTTTACACACACATGAGGTATTTCACTCTAGGCTGTTCTGTGTTGTACTGAGAGTAATCTGCACTGTGGTATCCTAGACGCCGTTCTCTGTCTGAGAGGTGATGTTCGATCGAGAACAACCTAACCTAATTAAGTCTAGTTTCTATCAAATTTGTGTAATCAAAAGGACCCAAAAAACGACTTAAATGTACAACATGGGCATAATAATATTACATTTTACAGTACAGCAACTAAAGCTCTTTAAACACTGGCAAAGAGGCAAGCAAGTAGCAAAATCGAGATCTGACAATCTGTGAAACCTGTAATCGTCCATATTTCTTTCAACGGTCTTTCGCTGTCAGAATATCGACGCTGGGCCTTAAGAGAACAACAGAGTACAGACGTTCCAGCCAGAAGAGACCTATCTCTTTCACCCATGACAGTAGTCTGGAGAAGCAACTCTGTGCAATCCAAGTTATCCTCTCCCAACTCTCCATGGATTACAGTGGAATTTCAACACAGAACAGGCTTTAAATCCGTTATGCTTCAGGCCCAGGGGGACCCCTGTTCTGCCTTCAGCCCCTCATATTTCCCATCCCAAGGTTGCCACATACAAGCCTGTCCACATCAGCATGTCATGCAGATATCCCAGTTTAACGTGCAGGGATATTAGATTTCGACGTCCAAGATATAACGGTATGCAAAATGTGGATGAGCTTTTTACGCTGTTAGGAAGACCAGAAGAGGTAGCTGTCCATCTTGAACATCTTCATCTCAAGATGTTCATCATGAAGACTTGTCAGACTAGCTCAGTTCTCTGCAGGCGTCAGTACCATGAAAACACATTGTGTTCCTGATAATTAATCCGTACTCCATCTCAGAGACAACTGCAGAGCAATGCAACAACAACAACAAAACAGGACATTTTATTCACCCCATAAAAAGCTTGATTAAATGATCCCTTTTGAGAGCCTAACTGCAAAATATTTACTTTGCAAACCACACTCTCCTCTTTGGAGTTCAAAAATCTCTCCCAACTTCAGGCAAATTAGCCATTCTGTTTGAGAACTTTAACCTCCAATGCTTATCCTCAAATCCTAAAGAGAGACTACACTCTCGACTCTATATATGCGCACATTCATCTAGCGCAACTTAATCACGCTCAACAGCTCTTATCCTCAATGAAGAAACATATGGATGTCAAAGCCTGGTATAGCAGCACAACAGTCTAGCACTCTCCATTCAGTCAACCAATCAACACTGTTGGTAATATGAAGAGCAAATGACCAGTGCAAACACCACTGTTGACCTCATTAGCTAAGCTAACTTGTTGACCCAATGGTTATGCGGAGCGATGGCAAATACTTTCAAAGTCACAACAGCTAAATCTCAACTCTGTCCAAATGAGCAAACTGACTCAAAAAAACTGTTAAAACATTAGAGGGAGGGGAGGGGGGAAATTGAGTGCAACATCCAATTATTCAAATTGGGAGCATTTAGTGCAGAGCAATCACAGAATGTTTCTTCGGTTTTGATAAGTACTACCGCAGTAAACATGCTGTCAAAGCATAGTGTAGTTTGCTCAGTAAATATCTACTGTATGCCAGCCAGCATGCCAGCCAGCTGGTCATTGTCTCAATGTTTTATCAGACTTGATTCTGATTGACAGAGGAGGTTAAATCCATCTCATCGCCCTCATTTTCAATGTGTCATGAAAAGCGGCAGCTTAAAGGTTAAAATTGGGATTTGTATCATTGTTATTTTTTTTAAAGCTGCCAAATCTGTTTGGAAACCTAACACGATAACAAGCTTTGTATTTATTTATCTTTCTGCATGAGGTTTGTTTTTCTAAACAGAACTCTAACCATAAGGAAGTCAGGTTCCTGGTTCTAGATGGTTCTATGAAAGACACAAGAGAAACAACTAGGAGAGCACACAGAGGTTATTGCTATGGTGACACTCCCACTCCCTCAACGCAACTAAATAAGATGGGATATTTAATCAGACTCGGCTCAACGTTCAGTGTAGAGTTGAAGCTTTCCGTGTAAACAATGATTAAGTAAATATGCAAACTTGTTGTTTAAAAAAATAGTTCATCTGAAAATCCGACAAACGTTATTTCTAATAACCGTGACTTACTATTTAAAATATTCAGCATGTGTATAAATAAATACTTTTTAACCATTTCCTTGGACCCCATCTATCCAAAGAGACCTATGTGACTATCAACAACACATGGACCAAGAGAGGCGACAGCAATTTGGTTCAACCCAAATGGCTCCAACCTAACCCAAGTGAGAACCCATTAACAAGCTTAAATAACTCATGTCTGAGACCAAGTATGTTTCCTAAATCCAACTAATGTATGCATATTGTTATCTCTACAAAATCTGCATGGCTTTGGTGACAAAGAGGGGGATCTCTGTAGGGGTATGTGGTATTCTAGAGTGAGGAGAGTAGCCATTTAGTTAATGAGCACCAATGGAGACCTCCAGTGCAGTCATCAAGAGCCTGTTCTGAATAACAATGGTCAGCTAACGCCTCTGTAATTGAATAGAAGGTAAAGACTAGCAGAGGAGTCTCTGTTTGGGACAGAGAAAAGCTGACAGAAAGGAAGAAGGGGGGGTGGGCGGGGGGAATGCTTTTCAGTCAAATGTTCGACTGCTTCCCCCCCTCCACCTCCACCACTACCAAAAAAATAAGCTTTTTTTGGGGGGGGGGGGGTGAAAATACTTTCAACAATGAAGCTCGTATTAGGTGTTTGTGTTAACTGAACTGTTAACAACACTCTTGTTGTTGCTATGGGAAAAGATCATTCTTGATCTTGAATATGGTTGATAGGAACATGACCTGGAAGTGCTATGGTGTGCATACTACACGTGTAGTAAACCACACTTTAAATGGACCAGGACTCAAGCCTTAACAAGTCAACACTATGCTGAAAACAGCATCCTTAAAACTTAAGTCATCATATCAACACGTCATTGCTTGTTATTAATGAACATAGCTGAGTAGGAAAATAAACTATGCGTAAATGACACAACAAGTTTAGTAAATATAACTTGCTCTGAATTCATGATCAGAATTATATTCTAATACTGCATGGTGAAGGTATCTTCCACAGATTAAAACAAGGTTACTATACAGCCAATTTACACAAATGCCACACACAAAAAATGAGAGTAATAAATTGCCTTTCAATTACACTTCATTTAAAATAAAAACAATCATACCAAACCAAAGCCAGCTCTGATTGGTCAACAATTTCTACTACTTAAAACTACAAATAACATCAAGTTTAGTATGTGTGGATGGTCATGTCGTTTTTTGAAGACTGACACGAGAAAAGTACCTAAAAGAACAAAGAAGTGAATTCTCCTTGAGGAGGCCACTAAGAGGGAATATGGCGGTATACTTGTGCAGAAGTAACTTTTACGCATGCCATCGGAGTGAGTCCGTGGAGCCGCGTGCCTCTCGCTCTGTGGCGGGTCACTCACCGTTCGTGCGCTCGGTGACAGGGAGCCGTTGGAAATGTAGTGGTTGGTCAGATCAGGGATCATTAGAAATGGGTAGCCAGGATAATGAGGGCTTTTGAAAAAGCCACCATCTTGCTGTCTTCTTAGTGCTATAAGGGGACAAGAACATGACAATTACATGTACAGTTTGCAAAGCTGTGTTTTTCAATGCACCTGGAACTATTTTTCCAATCCATACTGTTGTGCATGTGATTTTATACAAAGTTTTTTTTTTTTTTTTACCTTCGCTGAAGTAATCTCTGGTTTTCTCGTAACTTTCTAAATCTGGTCTGGGTAGTGGGCGCCTCTCTGCTTGCTAGAATAATAAACACAATAATAAAAAATATGGGAGGAAAAAACTCAATAATGTTATGAAACTGTTTGATCAGGACGAATAAACAGTTTGAGCTCAATGCACCCCCCCTCCAACCCTCCTGTTACCTCCGAATCTGAAGAACTGCTGTTGTTTTCCGACTCGTTCACTAAAGAAGATTTCACATCATCCAGATCCCGTTCAGCGGACACGTTTTCGGATATCTTCTCCTCTTGTTCGCCCTCATCTTTGAACGGTATCATTTCATCGTTTGCCCCCAGATCATCCCCCCCTCCTCCATTGAGTTGTGGCATGTTCACTAATGCAAACTGTCCCCAAACTATGAAGCTACTAGAATAAGAAGTGATCCCTCCGTACAGTCCGTCCTCTAAAGGAACAAATGTTCTTATCCAGTTCACAGACTGAAATAAAACTGAACAACGACCGTATACAAACTGCCAACGTTTTCAAATCTCCATTTTGATACAATGTATTAGATCCCACTTCTCCATGATGAGAATTTCTTCCAATAATCCACAAATTAAAAAAAAATCTTTAAAAAAAAATCAATAGAGGCGCGGACAGCTGAATAAGGCGACTTGACAAAGTTTCTCCTGCGGTCTTCACAGTCTCTGTATGGGGCTGAAGAATGCAAGACCACCAGTCCTCCTGGGAAGGGAATGAGCAAATTGAAAGCGATTGAATTTCAACGGTGACGTCCAATTTCACCTAACATTATCCATAAGTAAACAGAGCTATACTTCTTCAACACAAAAGATGAAGTTGTATCAATTCGTTTTAGGCACTGGTCGAAACAGGGTTTGAAAAAAAAGGTCATTCGTATAGTTTCGCCAAATACTATTTGCTTACTTTTCAAAGTTTACATTGATACGTCTTGGCTTCTCAGCTGTCAAAGTATAACCCGCCATAAAATAACCGTATTTTTCTGCTTGATTGAAATGTGCTGTCTCTCCCTGCACATTGACGGTGAATGAGCTCCTCCTTGGCTGTTGAAGTGGAGAAAAGCTTATTCAGACAGCAGAGGAGGAGTTACTGAGCCCTGAAAAACGACACTTCATTCACCAGTTAAGTCCGGGTTGCTTAAAGGAGCAGTTTCACAATTTGAAGTTGGGCCTTCCAGCATCTGAACTTCCTGTTACTTTTAACAAACACGGTTGTTAATATTTAACAACCATTCCTCATTATCATCACATGCTTATCGCTTCGTACTTTATGAGAGAGAGTGGATTGTCTCATAAAGAGATGATTATGAGATGTAAATACGGTCAGAATTGTATTTCATTCCTGCTCATGCCCACAATCTAAGATGATCCATTACTGGGTTGCGTGTCTTTGTGTGTGTGTGTGTGTGTGTGTGTGTGTGTGTGTGTGTGTGTGTGTGGTTCTGCACCATTGTCTGCCAGCCCATTCTCCCAAGTCAGGCAGCCGTCGACCATGTAAACCGCAGCAGTGTGATACTGAACAGGTTTGAAATATGAGTTTTTATTTATTTATTACTTGTGGCCGTGCTAATTGTTTTTAAGCGTGTGTCCTAAGGGCGATACAGTGGGAAAGGACCGGCCCTCAGAGGCAGAAGGCCTTGGTAAGATTGTAAGCCTGATTTGCTGATGCAAGCCTGGAGGAGACTCCAAGGAACCTTCATGACTCCACACTAGGGGTTTTCTCCTGGTGAGATGAGTGTAACTATCATCACATAGTCAATCCGCTCTTTTACTTTAGCGGAGAGAAGCTTTGTCCCATTCGACACCTCCTCATGAGGTATATAGGTCATTAAATGATTTATCACGACCAAACCTGAAGATGTGAATCGTTTTGAACAGTTCTCGGACAGCTCTTCGTCTTTTTGCCCCTAAATCTCTATCCTGTGTTTTTGTGGTATTTTCTTTTTTTTTACCTTTCCCCCATCTTTCGGTCTCGTTCTCTCCTTCACTCCCTCTCTCTCTGTTGTTTTTACTTCCCCCCCCTTCTCTCTCTCTCTCTCTCTCTCTCTCTCTCTCTCTCTCTCTCTCTTCGTTCTCTCTCCACATCCTCTCTTTGCTCTGCTTTTCACCTTTCTTAGTGAAACTCATACGGACTTCCAATTCTCTTCTCTATGATGCAATTTGACAGGCTTCCCTCTGTCTGGGAGAAATCTCATTGATGTTGTCGACCGCATGTCAGCAAGCCCAGGTTTGATTGACACTGCAGCAGGTCTCTATGGGCCTCATTAGAGCCCTGCTCCCCCTGGGTGTGTGTGTGTGTTTGAGAGAGCCAGAGCCAAAGAGAGACAGCGTGTGTGTGTGTGTGTATAAGTCGGCATGTGTGTGCGTCTGAAAGAGTGTGTGAGTGCGTGGGTTGTGTGCGAGAGCACGCTTGTATGCGTGTGTGTCTGAGCGGTAGAAAGACTGTCCATGTGTTTGCACGTTTAGACATTTTGCATCATTATGAAACGTGTGTATGGTGATCTCAAACAATAGAGCGCTGGTTTGGTTTTCCACACAGCTCAGGTGAATCTTTGCCCTCAGGGTTCTGGGTCCATGTCCTGTGCCTGTCCAGCATGCACACAGGTGTAGAATATAATACGCCTATCCTATAAAGATGTTCCAAAATGATAACATAACCGCAAAAGTTACTCTAAAACAGTTACTAAATAAGCAATTCAATTTCTGCTGGCATGCGCATAGTATGAAATTTAGGAGAAATTAGATTTATTTTTCAGTCCGGTAATACTGTAGTAGTTTGTATGTTTACATTAGTAAACTCTGTATTAAGGATGACAGACTCTGTAAATATGTATATATATATGTGTATGGAAAGGATTGACTGTGTCCCAGTAGACATAATTACCTTCATATTTACCGTTGCTGAGACACCATGCAACACTTATGAATGATTTACTGAATCGATAATGAAATCATCTTTGAAAAATCAGCATAGTGACACAAACAGACCCCCTGTCTGCTCCTGTGTGAAACAATGCCTCTGTCGTAACAGGCGTACAGCTATGAAAAATAGTGTACCATGCAATGTCACCTTTCTGACAGAATGAATACTAAATGACCTCAACGATGCGTACGTATATTGGATTGCAGCTGTACTGCACTTTGTTCAGGTGTAAGTAAGGGTGTGTACGGCCTCTTGTTAAATGCCCTTCTAGAATGCTTCGATCATTCCGGCATTCTCCTTGGCTCGAGTGTTCCTGGAGGATTCGTTTTAACTGGGAGCTGATGAGAGGTCAGGAGAGATGTGAACAGCCACAATCTTAGCCTGAGGGCAGATCGACTGGTGGCCAGAAAATTTATTCAGAGAGCCCTGTCCCTGCATCTGCCTTACTTTGAAGTTTTTCCTCTCTTAACTCGAACGGCTTCGTCGAACGTGACTGCATCTCCTGTGTTTTTCACAGAAAAGAGAGAGAGAAAAAAAAGACAGAGTGAAAGAGACAGACAGAGAGAGACAGAGAGTACAGTATATGTACGGGATGTTTTTTTGTGGGGGTTTTTTTTGCGTTTGTTTGGAAATGTGTGTGTTTGTGTGTGTGTGTGTGTGTGTGCGGAAATGTGCGCTGACTGCAGAGGCGAGCGGGCGTAGCTGTGTGCCATCCTTTGCTTTTCGCCAATTCAAGGTCGTCCTTTCATGCCTTGCCAACCTTCGGTCAATCAGTTTCTGATCAAAGTGGTGCTTAATTCACAGCTAATTCCCCCCATCCCCCTCGCTATCCTGACGTTCTCACTGTTTTTGAGGCATCTGAGGGAGGGCTGTATTGTTACGGGGAACACATCACAGCAACAGAGAGAACATCTATTCTTAGACCCGCATGTCCTTCCTCTTATGACGAAGCGCAGGGGCCGAGTTCGACTCCCCTCAGCCCACCATCCTCTCCCACTCTCACCCTTCCTCGGGTTCAGATCTCAATCCATCGTTTACGATTGGAAAGTCTCCTTGAATCCTCGTTTCCTGATCAGTGATCAAGGCCACGCTCCCTCCCGTAAATCTGGCTGAAGCTTCATCCCAGCTGGATCAAATTCACTTGGTCTGCTCTTCCTCCCATCTCTCCTCCAGCTCTGGCTGGGTGTGACAGCCTTATGGCTCATGCCATCACGCATTTCATTAAGTAACATCATATCTGTTTTCTGGAGAGAGACAAAACCCAAGGAGCCCTTTTTAAAGCTGCTATGGGTGTGTATGGTGTTTAAGATTGCGCAAGGACGCTATATTAAATGACAGGTTTTATGGACCCTAGACAATGAACCAGGAAATAAAATACAGTGTTTCAGTGTTTAACGTTCTCTTGTGTTCCTGTTTGTGGTTTGTGTTACAGTGGAAAGATTCCCTCGCAGCCTCACACAGTGCTTGTTTAGCTACCTGCCCGACACAATTGAAACGCATCGATGCAAAACGCCTTTCGACTCACAAAACGTATACAAGAGCAACGGAAGCTTTACAACCAATTGCACGAGCAGGAGAAAATATGATTTCAACCAATTTGAAGCCAATTTATAGCCAATCCGGCTATAGAATTAGTACATCTCGTTCTCTATGTCTGTTTCCCTGTCTCTCTCCGCCCCCCTCCCCACCCCTCACTCTCTCCCATATCTATCTCTCTCTCTCTCCCATCTCTATCTCTCTCTTTCTCTCTCCTATCTCTCTCTCTTATTCCTTCTGACACAGAGCGTGCTAAATTAAAGGACTCCCTAAAAGATTGTCAAGATGAAGGGTGGTGGGGGAGGAGGAGGAAGGAAGATCAAACATGGATTCGTTTGTGCTCCTTTGTGGTCTGCCTCACAAGTGTGCTGGGGCTTTGATTGAACTACCTGCTCTCCTTCTCTGTGTCGGAGAGAGAGGAGGCTTTTAAGGAACATTATTTCTGGGGAACTTCAAAGCCTGCCAAATGCACTCTCCGTCTGAGTGAGCGGCCTCTTGAAAACGTCCTTATATTTTCCAAATGGACAGGAAGGGGGCCCTCTCCGGCATCGAAGGTGATGTTAATGCAGTATTTCGCTTGTTTTTTCCCATAACCCTGTTTGTCCCCACTGAACGATCAAGGCGCCAGACTGCTCCATGTGCAGCGCATGCAAAAGCTCCCAAAGAGTCTGCTGGAGCAATCACAGAGCGACCGATCGCCGACTAATGACGTGCGCCATTGGTCGTTATTCAGTTGATTGAGTTATATAGTCATATAGGACTTGTAAGCACACATTGGACAGTCCTGTCTACGGCTCACCGTGACAGTCTGCTCATTTATAAATACCACGGGATGCTTTATCGATCCAGTTAACATAGCTGGTTACAAGGCCAGAAAGGGTTTAAACGCCTGTGTTATCTCAGCTGAGGATGCATTGCCCTGCTCCTCCGAGAGCCGGAGGTCTTTTCCTGTGATGTCACCCTTACAGAAGCGAGAGAGACCTGTTGACTTTATTTAATATGTCCGCCAAGATTCTTTTAAAATGAGTTTTACATGCACGAGATGGTTTGCATTATGTATGAAATGTTTGGAGGGGCGGGGGGGAGCTGAGGCATGGATGGCTGCAGACAGCTGGGAGTAACCAGATCCTCTCAGTCACTTATCACCGCTGGCATCCCTGCCATTTCCCATAGCCATCCTCTAACCACAAGAATCCATCCTTTGTTTTCCTCTTCTGTGGGCCCTGTGTTAACCCAGCAATGCCTTTCTGATTGCGGCCGAGATATTTGAGAAAATGGTCGATTTGTCTTTTGTCCGTCCTGAACCAGCGGTCTTGTGATATCCAGGCTTCTGTGCGTGTGGCGTGCCTGCCTGCCTGCCTGCGTGCATGCGAGCCAGCACGTTAAAGGGGGGGATGAGGGTCCGGGGATGTGGAGGGGAGTGCGTGGGGTGTGTGGGGGAGTGTGGGGGGGGGGGGAGTGTGGGGGAGTGTGGGCGGGTGTGAGGGGGTGTGGGGAGTCGTAGTTGTGAAGAGAGCCATTGCACCTGCCCTGCATGTCAACAAAAGCCCTCTGAAGCACGCACTCATGTTAAGAAGTGGCCGTCACACCGGCGGCCCCAGGCCAAAAGCTGCTGGCTTTTCTCAAAAACAACAATACCCACACTGCTTTGTGGCGAATGTTTGCATGTCAATGCCATCAGCTGGGCGCCCGGTCAGTTCTGTGCCCGGTGCGTTTAGTCTGTGGGGCTCGCTGGACCGCTCACTGTCTTCGCTCTGTTTTTGTGGGTCTCCGGTTTCCAGGATGCTTGCTGACTGTCTGTTTTACACATAGAGGCAGGCTCCCCTGTGGGGGCTAGGGGCGGGGGGTTCAGGGAGGCTACAGGGGGGGTTGGAAAGAGGTCAGGGAGAGACTGTCTGGCTGTTTCCTTTCTCTGGCCTTGGGAAACTGCACCGCAAGTCTCATGCATATTTTTAGTGTCCCTGTCGTTTTATCATCATTTTTTTGTTTGTTAATACGAGCGTAGGAGAAAAACGCAGATGCTTTAACTTTATACGGTTGTTCTCATTTCTCCTGCGGATTATGTTTTTAAAACTTGTTTTGTCTTTTTTATCATTACATATTTACAGTGGAGAGGTCCCTGTCCAGAATATAGTCACTTGGTATACAGCACAAGGTCTGGAAGCCATCATCTTTATTTGTTGGAGTGTAAAACACCCGTAGAATCACATTCTCTTTGTCTGGCTTGTACCTTACCCTCCACAGGAGTCCGATAGTTTGTCTACAGCTGCAGATTTGGGTGTGGAGGGAATGTATGTTGTGGAAAAAATAAGTCTTACTGTTATTCCTGGACTCTCTCCGAGGGTCATTGGTTAGACCAAGCTAATGCGAACAGGAGAAAATCATAGACGTTATCAAATTTATTACACGCTTGGTTGTGGAAAAAAAACTACCTAGAGCAGTTTTTCTTTTCTTTTTTGGGGGGGCGGAGGACTATAAACGTAGGTTTTGTTTACTAAAGTTGCCATGTTACAATGGTCTTATTGTTTTTCCGTTCTGATATTGAATTACTGTTCTGGCATGGGGTCACTGTCTGAATAAGACACGTCAGGATAATCAGAGAAGTTTTTGGTGTTGAGCTCACCCCTCTTTCCCCCTCCTCTCCGCTCTTCTCAGGACCATGAAAGATATTCATGGGATGGACTCAGTCAGGAAGAATGCCGTATAAAGTTGCTGAGTGGTCATGCTTGTTGATGTTCAGCCTGCCTTCACAAGTTAACCATCGCAGTGGCAGAGGAGATAGTCACCTTCAGACACGTCAAACCTGCTGCGCCACATTCCTGCACAGTGCCCAACTTGTGTCAGAGACTTCACCACCTCACAAACGTCCAACTCTCTCTTTCTTTCTCTCTCTCGCTTTCTCTCTCTCCCTTTTTTCTCTTTTCTCTCTCTCTCTCTCGCTCTGTCACTATTTCTCCCTTTCTCTCTCGCTCTGTCGCTTTCTCTCTCCTTCTCTCCAGTGTGTGTCAACAGCCAGGTCACTTGGACATATACCCCAGAAATATAGTGTATACTTGTATATTTCTATGTGGCTTGTAACCACAGACTCAAACAAACTGTTCACATCATTAACGTTGACTACTGCGTCAAAGCACCACTGTTAGACAATAAACAACAACAGCAGCGTCTAAAGTGCTTAGCGTCCTAACTGAAAACATATTTGTGCGCGAGCAAAACAGTTTTTTTTACCAGACTTATTTCACTACTTATTCTGCAACGCAATTATCACTTGGTGAAAGAGCTTAAAATGTGCCAATAAAAATAACAGATTTTTGTTTAGCCCTATATCCTGCGTCTCTCAAACACTGTGTCTGCAGCTGGACTGTTCTCTGGAAAACAAACAGAGCACTGCAGCTGGAGTCCTCAAGACAGAAAAAAGGGGAATTTTAATCCTGTGTTTTTTTTTTTGTGTTTTTTTGTGTTAGTTTGGCACCGGTCAGATTTATTCGCTCGTAAAGAAATAGCAGCCCCGGCATGTGAGTGAGAGAAGGAAGCAGGGAACCAACTCGTGCCAGATCCAGCCGTGGACCTAAAAACACACCGGAGCAGGAAATGAATACAGAAGAGGTCAAAGTGCAAAGAGAGCATTCGAACCATGCTCTGATAGTAGATAGCTAGCATACCTAGATCAGCCAGATAGTCACACACATTCATGACACCGATTCCTCCTGACAACTCCGGGGAACTGGGATTTCTGAGGGCCAACCTACCAGACTGGTCCCCCCCCCCCAGACCAGTCTGGGGGGGGGAGGGGGGGGCTGGGCCGCACTGACAGACAAGCAAAGCCATCGGCCCAATCTTCAACATTCATCTTTCAGATCTGTTTCCTTTCAGTTGGACAGGAAACCAAACTATACCATAGGCCTCCTAAAAAACATGCCACCTTGTCCAGACTGTCGGCCTCCAGCTGATACCACAGGCCAGGAGAGGGTGAAGGTGAGTGTCAGGCCTCCAGGAACATTCTAGATCTGTTACACAAACTCCGAGGGTTGGTTTCAGAATGGCCCATGGACGGAAGATGAGGAGAGGTCGCAAAGTGACACCTGAGCTCCGTCATGTGACGCTCGCAAGACCTCAGGTCGCTTCACGCAACGCTTTGTTCACGCATGTTCTCCACAAACACAAAGGAACTCTCTATCCATCAATCAAAGTATGCAAAGATCCACAAATGACCTGTAGCTATTGTGTTGTAGCCGAACCTAATTTATACACGTTAAGAAGCGATTACTTCACTCGTACAGACTGATAGATCGATATCCAGTCGAGAAACGGGAGAATGGGAGTCAGGTGGCTCAGCAATTAAGGCCTTATGATCGAAAGATTGCGAGTTTGATTCCCGGCTGTGGCTATGTGGTGTTGTGTCCTTGGGCAAGGCACTTCACCCTACTTGCCTCAGTGGGATTGTCCCTGTACTTGTAAAAGTATCTGCTAAATGTTTTTTTGTTTGTTTTACTTAAAACGAGCGCTCGTTCCTAATATCCCAGAACAGTCAGAAACCCGTTCCACATGTCACACGCTTCAGACAACATACGAGGGGACCACGCACCAAGCTGATGATTCTACAGCCAATGAGCATCTGGAATATCCGACACTGCTGTATTCTTGCACCATAAACAAGATGAATGTGTCTGTGAGAATGTCCAGCTCACAGAGCCTTGCTAATCCCTGCAGACTGGGCCCTAAGGACAGGTCTGAGGGCTCTAAATCTCCATGGTTCAAGATGTACTGTGAATCCTGGTGGGTTACCCACAACTGGCCTGAGTGGTAGATAGATAACTCATGTCTTCCTCCACAAAAAGAAGAGCATTGTTTTTAACATGTTTCTAAAATATGGAATGCAGTTTGTAGGTGAGATTCACGCGCAAGTGTGGAAAACACACGCACATTAATAAACGTTTGTTCGATCTGCTTCCATCCACCTCACGCTTCTTTCCTCTAGTGGTGGGGTACCTCCACGACCCCCTCAGCCTTCAGCATCTCAGGCCCAGGAAAGAGCACTCCAGCCAGGCACATCATGACTCCACCTAGCCGGTCACTTGGAGAAAGGCCGGTCAGTGGTTTTCTGCATGGAATCACCCAGCTGAAAAAAAGTGACTCATCAGTTTAATATACACCTATACACACATCTCTTTTTTTATTTTTTTATGCTCCGGTGTTGTACGGTGATGTAATTCCAAAGCTATCTTTACAACGTTGCTCATTTTACGTTTTTACCGATAGTTTTAGATGGGCTTTGCGGAGTTTCTCAGCTAAGGCCTGACTCTGTGGAAATGAAAAAACAGAAACAAGCCTCTCAGGTTTGTTTGTCTCTTTAATGGACTGCCTCTCTCCAATTTGCCCGGACAAGAAGCCAACCTCTCTATTCTGTGGAAAGGTATGTGTTCCTCATCGAAGGCAATCGTCATACTGAAGGACCTCACAAAGACACACAAAGGCAGCAAAGACAGACCACTAATGGCAAACTGACCACAGGCAATCAGGACGTTCATAACGAAACTGTCAGTCGTTCTATTGTATTTGAAGAAAAAAAAAAAAAGGAGACTGCTTTTGGTTTCCTGAAACTCTTGAAATGCCGGTGTTCTGGAGAAAAAGCGAAGGAAGAGAGCGAGAGAACATTTCTTATTCTTTCTCTCTTCTTTTTTTTTTTGTTCATGCTTCACGCCAACCCCTCACCTCCCCCTTTAGGCCTTTAGGAGCATCCTGTGACCTTCGACCTCCAAGACAATAGATTCCAGGACGTTTCCCAGTGAGCAGCCACATAGCTAACAACAGGAACATGAGGGGTGCTCTTGGGAAACAAACTGTTTATTGTGCGGCAGGATGGACAGGGCCCTCAATCTCACCACTCTCTGACTCACACACACACACATAGGCACACACACATACACACACACGGGCCCACGCACACACACACTGTATAGCTACCCACAAATACCACCTACCCCACACATCTGCGCACACACGCACACACACACTAATCCTCTAACACTGTCACATGATCAATGTACTTCACAAAGCACAAAATTAATTAATTTAATTATTATGTTTCCTTGTGTTTGTTGCCTGATTATTTTTTCAAATTAATTTTTCTTCATGTGATATTTTGATCTCCCTGCATAAAAGGAAAAGATGCAAAACTTGCTTTAGCTGTGTGTTTGTGTGTGTGCCTGTACTAGACATTAGTCCTTTCAGCTGGGAACAGTCGCTTTCAGGAGACTACACAATCTAAACAGATTCTAGGACTTCAGCTCTCTGTTGTATTTCTTTTCTTTGGAGACACTGAAAGCTCCATCTCCGAATCGCGTCACTGTACATGTCCTGTTGTCCTCCAGTTACCAAGTAAAAGGACCTTGTCCATCTTTTGTTGTTTTTTATTCAATAAGGCCTAAAAAGGCCCCCTGTTTCTTTGCTTTCAAGGACAACATCATTGGGGAGGACAGTGCTTTTACCAAGCCCTGTTTTCTTTTTTTCATACAGAATCAATCTGACTATATATTATGCCTCTGGAATGTAAACAGGCCAACGATGAGAAAGCGAGCAAACTCACATCTCTGAAGTGATTCTATCTCAACAAATAGTAATTCATAGGTTGGACGATTACCTTTTTTCTACACGTCTCTTCATTAAGTTCGCTTCACAGTGTGTGATTAAATTATGACTGTGTTTGCGACGCAAGTACACAACCATATTTTGGGGTTAGGGGGTTTTCGTTTTTGGATATTGTGTTTTTCTAAGAAACTTTTTGGAACGACCAGATGCCGCTTTCCACTGCAAAAGCCTTTGAGTGTGTTTAGGATCACCCAACATATAGATTGTACATATGTCATCAACTCTCTCCCAGCCAAGTTTCCCCACTCTACCCCCCAGGCAGGCCATATCCAGGGTAGAATTTCTTTCCCAGTACACTATAGTGTGTGTGTGAGGTGTGTGTGTGTGTGTGTGTGTGTGTGTGTGTGTGTGTGTGTGTGTGTGTGTGTGTGTGTGTGAGAGAGATCCTTATACAGCGCACCAATGAAGCAATACAAAGTAATAGCTTGTGTGTATTGTGTATTGTGATGATCAGTTCTGGCACAGCCTAGCATCGCTGAGCGTCAACAAAGCACACAGACTTTCCAAGACTAAGAGGAACCCCCCAACCCCCTGTCCCCCCGCCCCCCCATCTTTTATCAGCACACGACTGTGGCAGGTCAGGTACCTGCCTGTTAGTTTATGTTCCGAGTGGATGTCCCTTTTTCTTCTTATTAAACACCGCAAGGGTTATTTGGTTCTGCCACAGTCTGTCTGTTCTAGAGGAAATCCCTCCTTTGTTTCTCAAGGAAGCTCAGCAAAATGGAAGAACCTGAATATGCCATCAGAACTGGAACAGCTGGAAGGCATTAGCCAGTGCTCACACAGTGACTGTTCCCAGGCAGAACATAGAGACAGCAGAAATACGTTAATGTTCCCGCCTGCTCATTGCCTAAGACACTGGGGAGTGTGCATTGCGAGGGTAGGATATAAAACAACTTCTTCAGCAAGCTGCATGTCAGAGTTTTAGTTAAACGTGGTTGCCAGGTTTCATCCTATATTGATCGGTAAACAAGGTTCTTGTGAGGTTTGGGTGTTCTATGGAACGTCACGGGGATTTTGTGCATTCTAGAAGCTTGAAGAAGCGTTGTGTTCTAGAAGTAAGTTGTTGTTTTCAACTGGGATTAGTCAATTTGGGTTTTTTAACACTTGAGTAGGGGTGGGGGATAGGGGTGAGGGGGGAATGTTGGCTAGGTCTGACACGATGATGGGGGGAGGGTCAGGCATGATGAGGGTCAAGCAAATAAACGCAAGAGAGGGAGGGGGCCAACTGCTGTAATTACTGTCACAATGGTCTGCTGATGGCATGCTGATGTAATCCTGCACAAGACAATGGGCATCTGCTAACAAGGTTTCTGATGGCTCCATTTGATTTGGCAGCCTTCCTGTTGACAATCCCATTGGCGGTTGTCATGTATAACACCCCAGAGAGAGTATATGGGATTAGGTAAAGGTAACTTCATTAATGCTAAGTGTAACTGATTCGGAATCGAATTCTTGCACCTATGAGATGTTAAAGGCTTTCCCTGGCATACATTTCAACAGGTATGTTAGTGTATATTTGTGTTATAGAAGGCTTTATAAATGCAGGAATCACTAATGCTCTGGTTATTTAGATATTCATGCAGGCAGTGGTTCACAACAAACTGCATGAACCACTTTCTCTCTCTCTCTCTCTCTCTCTCTCTCTCTCTCTCTCTCTCTCTCTCTCTCTCTCTCTCTCTCGCTTGCTCTCTCTTGCACACAAACATCACATCATCTTTCCTCTGAGCTACAGTGTGACTCATACCAGTTTAAAATCCAGGGTTAGGGTTACCAGTAATGCAAACAAATAAACAAGGACAGATTGAGCAAGAACGCCAGTTTTTTATGAGACACCCATTCACCAGTAAACCAATTAGGCCTATTGAACGCGCTTCTGGTAACTGTTAAAGAAAATAATGCAATTTAATGAGTACATCCCAGAGGTAATGACTGTTTATACCGCTGAACACGCTTTGCGTATCTGAACATGCCCCTGTTACGACAAAGTCATGCAGGCGTGTGACTAGCTTCCACATGTCTCGGTCTGAAGTCCCACTCTTTAAAACAGGGAAGGATATAAAGTTCTGTATTATCTTACACAGGAGACCTCGTAAAAGACGATCCGGAGGCAATTGTTATTTCAAAGTTTCTCCACGTTTCCTTATGAAAACAAACATTTATGTACAGAGGTTGGAATTAAGGATACAGTAGGGCTTTTCACAGAGACGTACAGTACATCCGAGTCTGTGCTTTCAGTCAGGTCCCAAGCCTTTCCTTAACCGATCCCACACGCTTGATCGTCTCAGCCAGACCGGGAGATAAAGGTCATGCTTGAGAGCTGACATGGATATGAAAAGTTGCCTAAGGGAACTGATTCGAGATACTTTGACCAGGGGGGTCAAAGAGTCGTCAGCTGCCACCTAAACATTGACAAACAAAATTAAATCAGAGACGAGGAAATGAGTCATGAAACGAGGCAGAAAGTCCCCTTTTCATGAGGCAGGCAAGAGAGGCATGGGACTGTGAGTTGCTGACTTCATCCTGATACATGAGAAATGGCTGCGCACCATTGTTAAGTGCATAATCAAATCAAGAGCATTGATACAATGAGTGTACAAAATATCTCCTTGCACTCGGGGCACAATGGAGCATTGTTTCATACGAGATGCTCTTAGAAAGCTCACAGAAAAGCCAAGGTACAGAGTCTCCCGGGGCTTTCACAGCAGAGCTTGTCCTCCGCAGTAATTGGTTGTGCTTTTATTGGATAATTCAGACATAAGCAGGACCCATTTAAAATGACTGTTAAAATGATTGTGAACACATGCGCGTTGTCGTGGCAACCTCGGGAAAATTACTACGGAGAGGAAAATAATGGATGCGAGCAGAAGAAAATACTGCTTGGTTAATGGCGATTCCAGTAAACACACTTTTTTGGGGGAGGGAGGCAGAATCATGGGTGTAGGATTTACTTTGACACTGTTGGGGACAGATTTGCTGGAAAACGGGGATATCTTCTCTTTAATACTTTCAAAATAAAAGTTCCAAATGTTTTTACATTGCGGTTTTGTGGGGGACACATCCCCCACCCACTCCGGTTCTGACACTTACAGCATTTGCCAATATTTGGGAGGGTACATCCCCCCTCGTTCCTAAAGAAGAACACTTGTAGAATGTTCTCCGTCCAACAAAGTGAAAAGTTGTGATCTCGCTGTCCACTGCCTCCTTTATGACATCACCACATTCAGCTGGGGGAGACAGGTCAAACTAACCCCGCAGGCCCTGTATTGTAACCTCCCTATGCATATCCATACCTGTACATCTGTCTACATTGACAGCGTAACTAAAAACTCTCACCTGCATTGGATTTAGGGAATTTCCCTCACAGATGGTAAAGTGTCACTAGTGAGTCATATTCACATTCAACGGCATCACTTGTGTAATCGACCATATATTTGTGGCACACTGCAGCAAAGGCTAATTAAATTAATTTAAAAGCAGGGAGAGAATGTGTTTAGTCAGAGCTTTCACTGCCAGAGGAAGACCATCAAAGTGTGAAGGGACTATAGTCTTAAATACAGGATGGGACTGACTTTGCAGTGGCTGGACCTTTTTAATGGCCTCTACTGGCCAAGAACCATACTGCAGCCTGCGCTGTTGAGTGAATCTGATTACATACAGACCCTGAGGACAGATGGGTCATTGAGAACGCAGAGATGAGCAAACAATAAGATATTATCTGGAGGCATCTCTAGCTTTCCAAAGGAAAATAGTCCTTCCTCAGTGTCACATTGACGATAGGGATCCTCAACCTGACATTGAATCAGCCATTTAAGAAGAATGGACACAGCCAGCCATTCATAGACACTCACTAAAATAATGAGAGGTCTTTTTTCACCCTTGTTTAAGACGAATAAAGACAAACTCATGTGGCTTTGCAAGGCGAGGCTCAGCAGAAATTGGAGCATGCAGCTGACTCACAGACGAATGCCTCTTTACAATGGCTTGATACTGACTGAACAATTCCTAGGCCTATCATTGTGCTGTTTGACAAAGATGGTAAATAGATCTAATATATCGGTCAAAAATATACATTTCGATGTGTGGCAGTTCACTTCTTTTTTTCTTCTTTTTTTTTCTTTCTTACAATTTAAATAATAATGGATTGTGAAGTGGTTTTATGATAAAATCCATGATAAGAGAGCTATGCTATGCTGTAGTTTTTTTATGTAACATGATAACAATCCAGAGTATTTACTAGAACTGGAAAATGTATTTGATTTTATATAAATCTTGGCATTGTACACTGTTGATACAGACAGAGAATTCCAGTGTATTTTATTATTCTGTGGTTATTTAGTTACTCTGTGAGCTCCAGTTGGTCTTCTGTCAAACAGCATCATCTTGTGGTAGCCATCAAGGCTCACATCATATGGACACAAACTGAGGGTTTTAAACTTCCAAATCGTTATATTCTTTTATTTGAGCGAATGTATGACATGGTATGGAGAAGAAAATGAAAAATGAATATTTAAGAGGAAAACAACAACAAATGGTAGTCATTCATATACATATTTTGTTACAAACCTCATATATTCCTTCATATATTTATATGCATATTATTTGATGTCTGTTAATTTTGTGGTCTTTATAAGATTGTGTGTTTTTTTCTGTGTATTGTATTTTCCCAAAATCCTGAAAAGCAACTACTGCAAAGTATAGCCTGACAATCTGTCAGCTGTTGTGTCGCTTATCTCGCGATATTACCGGAACGTTCTCCCCAGCTGTTGTGTCACTTATCTCGCGATATTACCGCAACACTCTGCCAGCAGACCTGGCAGCCTCCAGTGGGTAAAGCAAAGGGGGGTGAAATAGCTTTCAAGCAAAACCGACACCAAGAATTAACATTTTATTTTAAACCGAAACTGCTCTTTCAACGGAATAACCTAACATTACATGGTTTATGTTTACACAAAGGTGTCTTGTTTGATAGCAGCATTAATTGAACCCAAATTCGTTTGTGCCAAGTGTGTAAAAGAGCTTTATCTGGCCAAAAAATACGAGCAATGGCGTTGAAAAGAATCCAAAAGGTGAGTGTTTATGATCTGTTTCCATCCTCTCTTCCAGTTATCCAGCCTAGCAGACATAAGGCCAGGCTTTATCAGCAGTTATCAACATTACTGCTAGCTTGTGACATTTCATTGAGCAAGCTAGGCTATATTTGTGGCCCCCAGGAGGACTTGACAAAGACGTGATGCCAATGGAGGCCCCCTTTAGCTGTCGACACATTAATACACGCTAATACATATTATTATTATATTAATATGCTAAGGTTACAGTAGATGGCTTAGCTAATATGTCTTGTCACGAGTTGATCGGCCAGCTGTAAGCTAACACATAGCAACCCTTTAGCTCAGTGTTGCTAAGGAAAGCTAGCTGGCTAGCAGCTAACTAGCCGCTGGTCCCCCCCTGGTATTGATTTAGATAAGCTTGTTTATTTTTATTTTTTTGTCACCTCAGTGTCAGGTCATGTAGTTCAGAGTCAGTGAAAACGAGCAGCAACTAGATTATTTCTTATATTTTGTTGTATTGGTTATTATGAATGGTTCATTGGGAAGCTGATGCGCAGCTGTTTGTAGGTTTGCCTTAAACTCCACTCCAATGTCAGTGTGTCCATATATGGGATGGTAAATGGGGCAGTGGAACAAGAGGGGGTATTTATAACAGAATGGATAGTGGTCTTTCTAAACAAGATATAACATGTATTTCACAGTCACGTTTTGTTGATTTTCCAACCCTCCTACACATAAGATCAGTTCAGTTGGTGTTGCACTGAGAACATAAGATCAATGCATAACTTTGGAATTGTTGAATTCATTTTTTTATTTATTTTTTAATCTGTGTGGGTTTGATCATTAGGCAATTAACCAATATCTTGTGATTAATGTGAGAACTTATCTGTCCTGTTGGACTGTTTGTTGTCAGTGTTTCAGGGAGGGCTTAAGTGAGGGGTTCATATTCAATGTCAAAATTCTAGTGGGCCTCATTCTGGTGTTTGTCAGGGAGCAAAAAAAAACAACTTCCAGTTATTTAACATCATTCCTCCTCATGTCAACATTCAACGGTAATAAAACCACGAGAGTCATTGGATCTCATAGCGGTTTCTCAGTTTGTTTGATCATCTATATAGATCAAGACCTTGTGTCTTTTTATTTTAAGAACGATCTTCAGCTAACATCACCATGTTGTTTCCTGTGGTGTTTCAGGAACTGACAGACCTCCAGAGGGACCCTCCTGCCCAGTGCTCCGCTGGCCCAGTAGGAGATGATCGTAAGGAACAATACGAGCATTTATGCCTTGTTCATCAAAAGGGGTTTCACTTGGGAGTCTTAAATATAAATAAATAAACATTCATTTAGTATATGCTCTTATTAATGTAAATATTCATTTAGCAGACGCTTTTATCCAAAGCAATTTACAGCAAGTAAGTCCCCTATGTGCTTGGGGAGACCAGCTTGTTCGTGTGTTTTTGCGATGTACGTTTTAGATACGCAATTTGATGAAGCTGTTTTGTTGGTTGCTGCTGCTGGGGTTAGTGCTAAAGTGCTGTTTCTTTTTCAGTGTTTCACTGGCAAGCTACGATAATGGGGCCGGTAAGTGGATACAACACTGTCTCATCATCAGAGATGACCTCATTTAACGTTCAAATGAATTAGTCATTGTTTCTGCTGAACAGGTGCAATGATTTGTTTTTGTTGGGGGGGGCTTTCGGGTGTGTTTTTATTCTGACAGAATGACAGCCCTTACCAAGGCGGGGTCTTCTTTTTGACTATTCATTTCCCCACAGATTATCCCTTCAAACCACCAAAGGTGAGATTACCGTAGAGATTAGAAGAGGATTACAACTCAGCATTTGCATCTAAAAACGATCTGCAGCTAAAGATGTTTTGAAACGTTGATATCTATTGCAGGTAGCGTTCACGACGAAGATTTACCACCCCAACATCAACAGTAATGGCAGTATCTGCTTGGACATCCTGAGATCACAGTGGTCACCTGCCCTCACTGTATCAAAAGGTAAATATTTCTATTATTTGTAGACTTTCCTCTCCATTTATTTATTTTCTTCAACAAGTATTTGCCACACTTTGTGACTGGATGAGTCCAGTGTGTGACTGGATGAGGGGGAGAGGTGGTAAGGGTATTTGCACTGGGTTCTAGAACCCAGTTCTCTCCGTGGTACCCTTTTACCCTTTGTTCTGTTTGTTCCGTGCATCATCTCGGTTCTACAAAGAGGTCATTTGTAGTCGGAGCAGTTATCTCAGCGTGAACCTGCCAGTTAGGGCCATGGTCAAGACTAAGCAGTTGTCATAGTGATGGGATGAAGTCAGCCTGTTTATTGTGTGTAGGTGTACCATAAGCATTCAGTTTCCTCTTTGAACAAAGTGGAAGGATGTGCAGACTCACTACCTAACATCTCCTTTTTCAGTTGCACAGAAATGTCTATAAGTCTAAACATCTAAATGTCAAAGTATAAACATCCACATTTATACTTTGTACTGTTTATATATACTCCTTTCAGTATAGCTATTGCCTACTTTATTTAAGTTATGAATATGTTCTTTATTTGCGCCAAAGTAAATTATGTTTGTTTAACTTGGCATGGCGAGTAAAAACTAAATTCTGATTCCTGTGGGGAGATATTCAAACCCGTGTCTTAACGTCCTTGTTTTGCCGTCTTTTCTTCACAGTCCTGCTGTCGATCTGCTCTCTGCTCTGTGACCCGAACCCTGACGACCCACTCGTACCCGAGATTGCACACACCTACAAGGCAGACAGGGAAAAGTATGTGTGTCATTTAAGCGGAGGGCTAACGTCATTCGCAGCTTGTTACAATTAAGGAAACGCCCCCCCAAAAAATCTAAATATGTATTTTGGTTTTGTTTTCCTCCTTTAGGTACAACAGACTAGCGAGAGAATGGACGCAGAAGTATGCAATGTGAGTGCCTGTCAGTGAATGAAACCAGTTTATTTACAGAAGGCTAAATGAACAAGAATGGGTGGGGGGAGGGCGGGAAGTGGGGGTGGTCGTCATGGGGGGGGTCCGGGGAGGGGGGGGGGGAGGTCGTCAACACACTGGTCCGAGAAGGAAGAGCTTGAACAAGGAATCGTGCCACCTGGCTGCTACGTGCTAAGCTAAGCTGCTGCTGCGTGCTACCGGTATCGACTTGTGACGGATCTTCCCAAGCAGAACCTGAGAAAACTGTTCGAAGCACTCGCATACGGAACTGGATACTCACACACCTAGACTTAACTATTACTACTACTATTGTGATTCTTCTTCTTATTATTATTATCAGTGTTACTATTCATACTCTTTATTATTGCGATCACTGTTGTTGTTATTATCATAATGATATCTTTGTGTTACTGAATGCTGAAAGGTTTGGTTGACTTGGGATGGGAGCTGTCTCCCCATCCTCTCATAGGTACTGTCTGTGTCTTTCTGGATGTTTTGTGTAACTGTGTGCTCATGTATTCAGTGGCCTTTCTGTATTATTATTGTAATAATCTCCTCTCAGACGTTAAATGTGCAATTGAGGCAGAGTGGTCTGCATGGCTGTAACCAGCAGCATAATTCTGCGGTTCCACCTCAGTTCGGGGGACGGGCTTGCTTTGTGAAGCTATCTCCCACCTCGTCAAAAAAATAATAATAATGTGAAATAATTTCAGATGGGTGTTTTAATCGTTTTCCCTTTTATGAGCCAATTTGTTGATTACACTCGGCATCTCCGGATGTTGTCCTGAATGCTGTGAAATTGCAGTGAAAACAGCCTAACGAACCACTAACGAGGATACCTGCCCTTTAGTGGGACTGTCAGGACTTAATGGGCGCAAGGCCCCAGAGAATGTTCTGGAACTTCTGCCACTGATGTTGGCCCTGCTAAGATCCACACAGGACTGGCACAGATCACCTGTGCGACCTCGGCTACTCCCAGCCATACATAACCGGCGGAGTCCCTCCGTCTGACAGCAGTTGCTCAGGTATTTAGCCAACGCGTCTGCCTGTGATGAGACGCTGCAAAGGGGTGGGGTGGGGGGGTGGGGGGGGGGTGGGACTGAGCCGATCTGCACGTCCAGATGCTGCTTTAGACTGAAGTTGTCTTTTGGAAGACGTAAAGCCGAGATGGGGTCGTTCGTCTCTAGCCCTTTCCAACTTGTTGTCATTATCACAGCTTATTTTACTGTATTACACTTGGAACTGAATGTGAATGTTTTCAACAACAAAAAAACTTTATTTTTTGTTCATGCTGTGGACAGACTGCATGTGCTACTGTGGTCGGATTTGAATTTGACATCAGTAATAGTGGGAGTGGGATTTTCTGTTAAAACAGGGGTGTTTGAACAGACTACCAGATCAAAAAATTTAAAAAGATAAAAAGTTGCCGAACTATGAATTTTGATTATTAAAAACATATAAGAAAAAAAACCGTAGAGTAGTTGAGGAGTTTTTCCTGGTTTCTAGTGATGTTTCACGAAACGTGTCCTTTGTTTTCTAGATGTTTTAGCAATAACTTCAGCAATGGCAGTTGCATATGCCAACCATAGCAGATGTCATGAGATGTCATTTTGTTCACCTCAAATTAGTTATATCTCATACATTTTTTTATTTTCTTATTTTTTGGGGGGCAATTTACGCATAGGCAATACCTTCCTATGCTTGATTTGTTTCTGAGTTTGCAACAAACAAAAAAAACAACAGAAAAATATTTGTATTGTTTTGGACTAATATGAACTGACACCATTGTGATTTTTTTGTTGTTGCCATTGATAATATCAAATTTGAAGCCAACCATATCCGGTGTAGGAGCTGTTGGAATGTTTTGCTTTGTGTGTTCTGATTCTATTACACTAAGGGAACTAAGGTGTAGAATCTCAAGGGATTAAACAAGGTTTGGGGCCGACACATGATCAATATTGCCACACTGATTGTAACTTGTAGATTGACTTCTTTAGGATTGTTTACAATTACGTGTTCCGGAATGAAAACTCAACTTTAAAAAAAGAAATTATTAGAAAAACATGTACTAGACCAGCTTCATTCAGGTGCCCCAAATGTGAAATCAGATTGTAGATTGTAATATAAAATGACTAAATGGTAAAATCAAAGGTTTGACTTTGGAACCAAATATGTTTCTTGACATTGCTCCACATACCCATATGTTCATTAACATACAATTGTCAAACACTACATACATGGATGTCCTTTAAAAGCTTGTTTAGGAAGTTGTGGTTTGGTATGTTGGGAAACTGTGAATGCAGTTTAAACTCTGGACACAGCAAGGTGCTTATGCTGTCAGACACTCTTTGGAAAAGATTTTACACACGTAAATTCCAACTTGAGAAAGAGAAAAAAAATCAAACTTAAAGGTTTCCTCTGTTGCAAATTTAACAGTATCGTTTCTTTGGATATTTATTTATTTATTAGTTAACTGTTAGTCTTCCAGCAGTACGTTTTGAGTGCGATCAGCCTCAGTTCTGTTTAAGGCTCATATCATGATCAGGACATTGTGTTTCATCAATTCAAGACGATGCTATCTGGAACAGTTTGACTTCTAGCATTCATGTTAGGCAGCTTATCACACCCTGGGTTCCTGTCTCACAGCCATCCACCAGAAATCAGGGAATACTTTACATTTCATCTGCCTAACACCTCTGACAACAACAACAAAAAATCTTAGCCTTAACCCACATTTTGTACATAAAAACTGAGAACATGTCATAAACTGTATATTGCTATCAGGGCTAGAATCCCTTGAAAGGGAATTAATTTCTTTTTTTCCATCATCTGTAGAGACATGCAAAGATAATTTAAATGGAACTACTAATTTTTGAAATGTACAGCCTTGCTATCTTGAAATGCAGGAACAGCCTTCTGATATAAATGCATCTGGAAATTTGAAATCTTGTATGTGCTTAAGACTTCTGTCACCATGAACAAATGTGTCCCCTTGCATACACTTAAAAGTTTGAAAGAAAATAACTATTGAATTGTCAAAAAAACAAATTCATTAATAAAGCTCCTGTTGTTGTATACTAGTTTTCCACTTCATTGTTTATTTTATGTTTACCAGGGACAGTAAATATTGTTTTGGAGCATCTATAATAATTACAAATTGCATTCAACGTTGTAGTACATTAGTTGTATTTTTTTCAACCCGTTCACGCCGTCTGGGCGGCACGACAGTTATGCTCCCATCCAAACAAGTAAAGACCAGTGGTCGACTCCGCCCTCGAATATTCGGGCGAGTAAAGTAACTGAATGAAGCGTACCCAATGTCGAGGGGAGTGTTCGCTTGGTTCATGATGTTGAGATCCTCTTATCAGAAGTCATTCTGCTGCCTCTCCTCACCCAGGACGGGCGTTATCAAGCCAAATATCCACATTAAACATGGCCGTTAACCTCAGCAAAAACGGCAGCGCCTTATCAGCAGCATATAAAGAAGTGGTAGATGAGAAGTCTGCTACAAACTGGTAAGATGACACCTTAAAAATGGACAAAAAACACCCATATACTTCCATCCGCTCGTTTTTGCTGCTAGTTTCTATAGCTACAGGCAACTCAGCTATCTTAAGCTTAGCCACCCTGCTGCTTGTGATGGTCTATGGAGATATATCAGTCTAGTCAAGTTCTGTTAACCTTGCTAATATGTACGTTTTAAATGTACGTTTTCTAGCTGAAATATCTGAAAGCGATGCTGGACCATATAAGGCTGTGTCGCTGTTTTAGAGGCATTTCCGTAGCTATGTTAGCTAGCAACTGGTTAAGGGTTTTTATGATGATCAGATCCATCTAATGCGACATTTCATAAAGGTCTATCAAATAAAAAATACATAGAATATCACAAGTAGTCTCACTGCATTGTGTGCAGAATACATCAAAATACTGCTCATATATTCAGTGTTAGCTATCTTATTCATGTGTGTTAGTTCAGTTGATTGTTGGCCCTTGGACACGTTTTTGTTTCTTGTCGAAAACTTTTCACATATTAAGTGTAAAAACCATTTTTCCATGTCAGGATAATGTAGTAAACTGCCAAACTCCTTTTTCCAGTAGCTAAGAAACTTCAAAGAAAGCTATGAATATCTGTACCTCATGGGGTTTTACGGGAAACCTGTTGGAGGCTGTGTTTAAGGCTGACCTCAATTCAATCACCTCCTTGTCACAGTTTCATAGACTTTATGTTGAGCACGCCTCTCGTATGTCAGGAAAATCATTAAATATTAATCTGTGGTTTAACTTGGGATAGATATTTTATTAAATATGATGAAGATATATTAAATATGTAATGTTTTGTAACCATCTCTGGAGGAGGTGGTCCCTCACTGAATTGTTCCTTGAGGGTTTAGGTTGGTTGAGGGGCAGTTTTATGGGCATATGTGAAGCCCTTGGCGACATTGCTTGAAAAAAGGGCTATAAAAAGACATTTTGATTCGATTTCATTTATTTTTTTAGGCCTATCATTGCTGTTACCTTGTATCACAGTACATAAGAGACAGTAATTATGTCAATAAGGAAGTTAAAGATCTCTTTTTGGAACAGCAAGTGCAGTTCCACATCGTAATTGAGCCGAGTTGTTATATGTTGGCCTGCTTCTCTTTCTCAGGGCCTTGTTTACGTATGAGGGTAACTCTAATGACATCCGGTTGGCCGGCACGGGAGGTAAGAGCTTGTAAAAGTGCTGACTTTCCCATTGCCTGGATGCCTGTGTAATCAGAAGAGTATGCTGGACTGTGGTCTGTGTTGAAGTTGCCTCTTGGTCCTGTTTCAGATGGTGGATTGGAGGAACTGGTGGAGGAGCTAAACAGTGGGAAAATAATGTATGCTTTCACTCGGGTCCAAGACCCGAACTCCGGCCTTCCCAAATACGTTCTCATCAACTGGGTAATTTCACAGCACTCCCTAGACCTCTCCATCTGCTACAAGCCGATATCTTCACTTTCACACTTTCAAAATAAAAGTTCCAAACGTACACTTTTTATTAATAGTTTTTAGATTAGATTCAACTTTATTGTCATTACACAGGTACAAGTACAGGGTAACAAAATACAGTTAGCATCCAACCAGAAGTGCAAAACAGTTAATCCAACAGAATATAATAAATATGGGTATACTCAGAATATACATAGTATGAACAGTATACTGTAAAACAGTATTTAATTTTATACCCTGTGATGTATGTAAGGTTTCTTATTGTGTGTTTCAGACTGGAGAAGGAGTGAAAGATTCCCGGAAAGGACTTTGTGCTAATCATGTCAGCTCCATGGCCAACTTCCTCCTGGTAATAATTGACATTTACATTTTAGTCATTTAGCCAGACGCTCTTATCCTGAGTGACTTACAGCCCAAGGACACAACATCATGTCCCCACAGCTGGGTTTCGAACCAGGGACCTTCTGATTACTAACCCGACACCCTAACCAACTGTGCAATATGACTCCAGATTATTGTCCCGTAATTATGACACCTATTTCCAACAATGCTGTAGATGCTTGCTTGTGTGTGTGTGTGTGTGTGTAAGTGTGTGTGTAAGCGTGTGTGTAAGCGTGCGTGTTCTTTGTGTGCATACTTCTACACGTGGGGGCTTGAGAGTCATTTTAGCTGAATTGCTTTGTGTGACACCAGGGAGCCCACGTGACGATAAACGCCCGAGCAGAGGATGACGTCGAACCCGAGGCCATTATGCAAAAAGTAGCCAAGGCTTCTGGGGCCAACTACAGCTTCCACAAAGAGTCCAACCGCTTCCGGGATGCCGGCCCCCAGGGGCCCGTGGTACGTAGCTCCCAGACAAGGCCTCGTTTCTCCCCATTCCTTCTGCCTTTTTTCCCCCTCTGTTGAATGGATTCCTTCAAGGTTAGGTAGAAAGGGAACGTAGAAGTGTTCTTTTTTTCACAGTGCATATGTCGAAATGATTTCCAGAGCCGTTACATTTCAATGTGTTATATACCCACTGGGAGTTGTGGTTACGGGGCGGGTGGTAGTGAAATGATTGCACGGTGCTGAGTTAGGGTATCAGTGTTGGTTCCAGTATTTCTGCTGTGCTGGCTGTTTTAGCAGTGGACCACTAACAGTGACTCATCACTGTAGAATCCTGTGGCTTAGTTCAGTCTCATGGCAAAGATTAGAGTTGGAGGAGAAGCAGGCTCGCCCTGGGTGTAAACTCAGCACATTCAACCAGTCTGATGTTATTGCTAGCTCGGCCAACATGTTTTCTTGTTTTTACAAGGGCAGAGAAACATGTTTTGGCACAGATATTAACTGGCTGAATGCGGACACAAGCCTGTGCATGCATTAAATCATGCATTAAATCTGAATGTGTGTAGATAGGAGCTTCTGCTAAATGGACATGTCATATCACAGGGCTCTGTGTATCAGAAGACCAACGCCATGTCAGAAATCAAACGGACCAACAAAGATAACTTCTGGGCCCAAGCTGAGGTAAGACACACCACGGAGAACCGCCCTGCCACCCTCCATTCGTGAAAACATTCGCCCACTAGACCCTAGAACCTCCCTTAAATCCCTAACCAGTTCTGAACTCATTGTTCTTAACAAGGTGCTGGATGGATTGTGACACGTACCCACAGCTTGATTACAAAGTATAACTAATAATAGTGTTCAACTGTACAACTTCTCCTGTCTGTAGTAACATCTGCTTTCGTATGTGTGTGTGTGTCATCGTCAGAAAGACGAGGAGAAGCGTCGTCAGGAGGAGCGTCGCAAGGCGGAGGAGGAGCAGCAGCACCTGGACCAGGAGAGGAAGGACCGCGAGGTGAAGGAGGCGGAGCTTAGAGACAAGAGGGACAAGGAGCGGGCGTCCCAGATCGACCAGCAGAAGTAAGCGCCTGCTGACCTCTATCCCCCTCCTCCCCACACGCTGTCCTGTCTGTCTCACTTTTTTTTTCCATCGGCCCGTGTGTTTGAAACAGGAAGTACCAGCAGCGACAGGAAGCGGAGAACAGAGACCACGAAAAACAACAATGGGTGAGTTGTTTGGGGCTGAGCTAGCGTGAAGACACCCGACTACAGATCAGATCTCTTTCCCGGTGCTGAAATAGCCCCATTGTAAAAGGCTGGTCGTTTAGCAAGTTAGCATAGCATAGTAGACTTAAGTGATTGAATTCAATGACATTGTAGACTTGAGTAGTAGCCTAAAGCTAGCCTTGGTGGTAGCGTTCACACCGATATGCTACCTTCACCATCGTCACGGTAACTAGGAGGAACAGGAGAAGGAGCACCAGGCAGGCCAGAGGAAAAGCTGCAAGCGAGCAGAGTCTCTGGAGAAAGCTAACGTGAGTGACTCTTTTAGGAATGGAAGTCCCTTCTCTGGACCAGCTCTCTCTCCTCTCTCTGGTTTTGTTTTCACTCTTTCACCTTTCACTTCTGTCCACTGCAGCGAATCCTCTTTTCACTTCAACTGACTGCTTTCCACAGCGTCTCTTGCCACATTTTGCTCTTAACTTTCTCTTCTTTGGGAACCTTGACAAGGTCATTTATTTGTAAAATACAGTAACTCTCTGGCAAGGAACCAACGGTTTCATTCATCGGAAGTTTTCTCATTGTGATGCAAAAGCCATCCGTTGATTGGCTGCTGCGATGTAGCCTGTGTGTGATTGGCTGAGCCGCTGTGTTCCAGGAAGCAGCCTCAGTGATCTCCCAGCGTTCCATGAACCCCAGAGAGATGTTCAAGCAGAGAGAGAGGGGCATGCCCCCCAACACCTCTGACACCTTGTCCGCCCCTGACAGCCCCCAGCCTGGTAAGCCCCCCCCCTTCCTCTCGAAGGAAGAAATTCTTTTTTTCAAATCACGTCTCGTCAGCTTTCTCTGTTCTGTCTCTGTCCCAACATCTGAACGCCTCTTCCCAGCGACCTCACCCCCATCTGCAGTGTGTTCCTCTCATGACTGCTGGGTTACCTCTCTGCCTATCTGCTATCCCTGCTCTGCTCTACTCATGCTGTCTGTCTGTCTGCTTTGTCTGGGTGTGTCACTCCATGTCTGTCTGTCTGTCTCAGGGCGTTTGAACAGCCCGTTTCTGTCTAAGCCACCTTGTGAACCGGAGCGGTCCAGCTCGCCTCAGCGCCGAGCCTCGCCTGCAGGCTCCGCCTCTCCTGTCCATGTCACAGGTCTGAGTTCTGACACGCACACACAAACACACACACACAAACACAGAGTTTATACTAACTCCACCTTTCCACTGGCTTCACATACATAAGATAAGAAGATAAGATGAGAAATTCCTTTTAGTTCCCCGGGGGGGGGGGGGAATTGCAGCAGGGTACAGTAACAGCACACAGAGTGGCAGGGTGAAAATATATACTATAAGAGATACAATAGAATACACTAAATAAAAAATTAAGTCAAGTAAGAGGTTAAGTGAGATGGTTTCTGTCTCGAATGAGAAGTGAGAGACATATAGACAAGTTATTGCATGTAAAGAGTGTTAGAGAATATTGCATGTTAACCATTATAACACTGAGGAATATTGCATGTAAAATAATACCACCCAACAACATCCAATCACGCGTGTTCCTCGTACGTAGCGACTGATTTCACGCCCGTGCTGAACGCTCCCTGCTCTCTGCCTCTAACGCTCTGCTGCTGCTGCCTCGCCTGCTGCCTCTTCCTCCGCAGGGCCCGAGGAAGGGCACCACACATCTGACCCATCACTCATTTGTTCCATCAGCATTCGTTCAGTGTTCTGTGTGAGGTTGTGCAGGCTGGGGCTGTGGGGGTGTGTACTGATGTTGGTGGTGTGTGTGTACTGATTTTGGTGGTGTGTGTGTACTGATGTTGGTGGTGTGTGTGTTACTGTGTCCTGTGTGTGTTTGTCATAAGAGCCCAGTGTGGATGAGCAGGTCCCTTCTGAACAGGAGGTCACATCTCAGGAAGAGTGGCAAGGTGCGACCCCTCCCCCCCATTCATATACACACACACACCATCGCAGGTTAGAATGCTGAGTGATTGATTGTCCTGTCCCCGTAAATATCACCACGTCTATAAATTTAAAAAAAAAACAATTAAATAAAGGCATTTCACTTTAGTGCCATGGTCATTTCTCTGCCCATATTTCTTCAAGTTGTGTCCAGGAGCTGTCAACAGTGTGGCCTTTCTGCTGTTCTGCTTCAACTACACACACACACACACACACACCAGTTTAACCTTTTTCTCTGCTACTAGACTAGTGACATACCACCCTTTATTAAACCACTGTTGGCTGTCTCCAGCCTTCTCCTGGTGTTAGTGACCCAGGGCCTCCAGAAGTCCACTCTGATCCCTGTGAGGGTGTGCCGGCCGGGGCTGTGGGAACCTTGTAAGAGTGGGTGTCTGGTGCTATGTGTCACTGTGTCCTGTGTGTGTTTGTCATAAGAGCCCAGTGTGGATGAGCAGGTCCCTTCTGAACAGGAGGTCCAACCTGAGGAAGAGTCGCAAGGTGGGACCCCCCCATTCACACACACTTCATGTTTGGAAGACCCCTGCATATCACCTCCATTAACAAAACATTTCATTTATGTGCCATAGTCATTTCCCTGCCCACAAACAGGATTTGTTGCTGCTCTGCTGCCACCTTCTGGTCGATAGAGATATTGCATGTGCGCAAGGCTGACAATATTATTTTCCCTTACAGAGAAGGCACCAACTAACTTCCAGACCCCTGCTGTGGAGCCAGTCCAGACACCGCTGTACGAAGAGCCCGATGAGGTAAACATCTCCCCTGGCAGGACACCTCTACCTTATACCCTAAACAGGAAGTGTGAAATCCCACCCCTCATCACACCTGTGTTTCTCAGGTGAAGGAACAGGAAGTGGCTGAGGTGGTGGCAGAGGAGACCACAGGTGGTGACGTCAGTGCCAGGGCCCTGTATGACTACCAGGCTGGTGAGTGACACGTCATCTTAGTGGTTAGAATATTTGACTGCAGGTCGGGAGAGCAAAGGTTCAAATTCCCGCTTGTAAGTTGCTTTGGATAACTGTGTCTGTTAAACAAACACTTTATTAAGATGATTATTATTTATACATCTATGTTACATTTTTTTTTCTTGTCTGCTGGAATGAATATGAATGTTTGGTTATCTGAGCTGTCGTGGTTTGAACTCCTAGCTGATGACACGGAGATCTCCTTCGATCCGGACGACATTATCACCGGCATCGAGATGATCGACGAGGGATGGTGGAGAGGATACGGTCCCAACGGTCATTTCGGGATGTTCCCCGCCAACTACGTGGAGCTGATGTAAGTTCGAGCCAGACCCTCTCATTGGGTCTGCATAACAGCGCCCCCACCTCCCCTCCGACCACGATTCCCCAAAGAAGCCGCCAGGCCGCGGGCCAGAGTGTACCTCGCAGTCAAAGACGACCGCAGACACTGTACCGTCTACATCATGGACCAAGGTATGCAGAGTAACCACCAGGGCCTCCAGCCTGGAACCCTGTTCCAGAACACGATTCCATTCCATTATGTTGTTGATGTCGTGAACGGTTATGATGTCACAGAGGGATTTGTTAGGGAACACGCATGTTAGCTGGTCAGCCCTGAGTTGAATCTGTTACCTTTTAATGTGATGCAGTAATGATTAGCCTCTTATTTGATTGGTTCCGTTTAAAAATTCCATTGTTATCTTTGATGATGGCACTATTGAGTAACATTCCTGGTGAACTTTTCTATTTTATTTCAGGTATACTGTTATTTTGTTTAGTTTTTGTAGCAATTTTCCTGTCGATTTCAAGAAAATTTATTTTCATAGCACATGGTACCAGCCTCTTTGATCTCTTTGCCTTGTTTTTGCCTTTTGTGCTAGAAAATATTTTTTTTTATGTGTCTGTTTTTTTGGGATAAAGATATAAGTATGCTCAAACAAAACAAATAGTGTGGATCCTCTGTGAATTTCAAATCATGTGGAGAGAAAAAAGAAGATTTTGCAGTTGAACTAGATATTTGACAGCTGACAGCATCTGTATTTGCTGTGCTTTGTGTGATTTATCTCAAGAGGAAATACTTATTGAAACATACCAATGAGGTTTTTCTGTGATTTCCATAGTGTTTGCATAACGGTTATTAGAATGTCTCTCCCTATTCCATTTCGGACCACAACATTTCAGCTATTTCAAATTACTAACATTTCCAGGGACCAGTTACACAGTGGAAATAAGTTGTCATCGTTTTTGTTTTTTTGTCACTTGGTGTTGTTCAGTTGTAATCCACTTCAGGTGTCCGTAAAACTGACTTCAACAGAGCTGACTAGACTGAAAAATGCCGGTTGAATGTGATGGTTGCCAAAAGGGGGGTTGATGAATGTGGCTCGGTAAAAATGATCAGAAAATATGCGGTCAGTTATTTTAATCTGTCATATTGTTAACCATTATGCAAGGCCACTGATTTTAACAAATGAAATCAAGTTAGTGAAGTTGTGATGGTGTTGTCACTTTAAAAAAAAAAAGAAGAAATTTAAGATTGACTGAAAAAAAATAAGTCATTGTCACTTCAAAATGCATGTATTAATTGTCATTTTATTTTTTCAAAGAGTATTCTGCAATGCAAAGACATTCTTCATAATAAATAAAGAGTAAGTTGATGTGACTTTTTAACTGGGTCTTATATAAAAAAAGATTTTAAAATGATGTGAAGCAGGTAGAGTTTAAGCAGTAAGTTTGACAAGAAAACCTTGATTGTTTGTAGTGAAAGTAAAGGGGACTTTCAATGGCGTTAACTGTAACTCTTATCGCAAACACAGACTTCAGCAGTAATATGGTCTTGTGTGTAATTTCCTGGAATTAAACCGTGTATTCGACTGCAGGGGATTTTTTTCTTAAAGTTTCACTTTCATAAGAACGGGCAAACTTTTCTCCATCCTCAAGATCAACGTCTACTTTCCCTTGTTACCTTGTAGAAGATTTGGGGGGGGGGGGGGGGGGGCAAGGATGGATGCAATACAATATAAATACCTAGTATTTGACCTACCTACATTACGGTTTTCAGCATTTAGTCTTAGCAGGGTCAGCTACCTTCCTTTCATGGCCAAGCGATGTTACAACAGCTTTCAGTGGAAACCACTACAAGAGGTTATGATTCCTTCCCAGGATCATGACTCAAATCTAACGACATTTTTGTAAAATCACCACATTTCTCTTTAAGACAGCAGTAGTTCTTTGACCTCACCACAACCCGGTGTCTTTATGGATGTCAGAAATGATTCGTTGGGGGATTTTATTTAACCTCATCTCTCCTCTCCATCTTTCTGATCATCAGTTCCTAATTTCAATGCTTAACTATGTTCGCTCTTGCTTCCGACAGTTTATAAGAATACGTTAGCTGAGTGTTAAGATGGCGGTAAACAAAATACAGATCGTATTATCTATACCTGATTGTAACTTTTTGCATGCTTTTCAGTACTAATATCTAAATCTACACCACAAATACTTGCAGCAACTGTAACATCAACTGTATTACTGGACGTGCAGCTCTGGAAAGAGACCACTGCGAATTTTTATTGTTTTATTATTAAGATTGAGAAAGACAAATTTGAGTGAAGAAAGTATTTTTTAACATCCTTTTCCAGATATAAATTTTTCTTTGTGTATTCAGGCCTACCTTTATGAAGGCTATGTTTGTGTAATTTACATAAACCTAACTAATCTGACTAGTCTTGACTGAACTGGAAATATTTGAATTGACTCAACATAGAAAACTGACCCGAAACTGTCAAAATTATGATCACAGATGTGATCGATATTAATCACAATTGAAGTAATCGAATATCGCACCTCAGATCTCATTGACCTGATATCCCAATTTCATCTATTTGTAGTTTAAACCATAGGTCCATGGTTTAAACCGGCTTTCAGATAATCATTGTCATTCCAGACAACCATCTCTTTCATTAATTCATCAACAAATCAAGTGTTTTTGTCGTTTTTTACGACAAAATGTCCCTGAGATATGGCCACCTCACTGAAAACGTTGTTATTTTGACATTCAAAGGTTAACATAAATGTCATACTCCATCCGCAATAAGAAACTAAAAGCCAGACTAAATGTAAAGCCTAATATTTATCTGAATTATCTGACGATGATTCAACTAGCAATTATATACAATTTTGCTTCTTTTTTTGGCTACTCTGCATACATAAATACGTTTTGCTTAATGTTAGTGTTAATATAGGTTTTCTTATTATTTTATGAAATGTATTTATAGTAATAGTAATGCCATTAAATAATTATTGAATATTGTTATATTAGGCATTTATGCATTACTATAATTTATCACAATTAAAAAGAAAAACGTGAAAATGTGCAATTAATGTAATCATGGACATGCACGCTTAATGAACTGTTAATTTCATTGTAGTTCGCAGCCAGTACAGCTGTTTGAATCTGAATCTGTCCAAAACTCAATCTCCCAGCATTACTTGCTGTCATGAAGAAATATCGACCAATAGATCTGCAGTAATGTTCATATTGGTTAGTTACACTTCGAGTTAACAGACTGAAGTCGAAAGGCAGGTTATGTTAACAAGCGGACAAAGAGCGGCGACAAAGTACAAATTGTAATAGGTACGTTTTTTAAAAATATATATATTTGTATATATCGACCCTCTTTGCACATGTGGAAGCCTATTGAAGTTTATGATGTCGTTGACAGATTTAAAAAATAATAATCTGCAATTAAGAAGTATTTCCGTCCACTATCGAATGATGTCAGTAAATAGCATGGTGGCAAATACACTTTTATTGTGGATTTCAAGTAGTACATTTTTGGGAATAATTATACTACGAGTTACATATGACTTGATCGTTCTCTTTCCCAGTTTGAATGGAATGATTTTACATTTTTGGATTAACTTGAAAAGTGGCACATATCTTACAGTAAGATGAATTAGTATTTTATTGTTAGATAGCATCTATGTGATCTATGTGTCTTTTGCTTTTAATTCAGTTTCATTAACGGTCATATGTATTAACATATGACATCCCCTTTTTGGGGGGAAATAAACCCCCCCATTGGACATAAATACGTTATTTGCAGCCATTAAATAGAGAAGTTATCGGAAGCCCAATTGAAGTTACAAGCCACAGCACAGGAAAAGGCTGATCTCGAAAGAGAAGTAAGAAAATTAGTAGACAATTGATATCAGAACTGCCGAGGAGTGAAAAAGGATGTAAAACATTTGAACTGAGGTTAAAGTGTGGTTGTTCACACAGTTCCCATAAATATAACAGTGAGTCGTGTGATGCTCCCTTATTCTGACAACACCATGAAAGACAACACAATTATTACCTTTCACTCACTTGTTGTCAGTGTTTATATTGTGTGTTTTACAAAAACACATTGGCAATTTATTAGGTAAGACTAGTGATCTAGGACAAAATGTAACAGTCCATTTTAAAGTTTGTCTTATATTTTTAACAGGAGCTGTACTGTCTATATCAGATAGGGTACCACATAGCTGTGGTTTAGAGTCACAAGCAGGATGTGGTGTTGTGAGTTTGTGGTTTCATATCAGAGCTGTATTGTGTCTTCAAGCTTCAACATTACCAGCTGTTTCTAATGAGCAAGAGTTTCTTAGATTGACAGTTAATTCAAGTTTCTTAATTGCACAATACCAGTCACATACTTTACTACCACCATCTCTCTTTGAGCACAGTTCCCACCTTGTGTGTGCTCTCATTCAACATTGTTTTGAGTAAAACTGTCTTCAAGATTGTCTTAATTTTACCAAGAAAAAGCAGGATTATATGATTGAGTAAGTGCTGTAAGTAATGCTGTTCTTTTGCTTTGAGTGGAAGGTTAAATCCTCGGTCTCTGATGTCTTACTAGGGTTCTCTGTTCTCTGTTCTGATGGAACCGGAAGAGAACCATCGTGAGAACACTGTGTTTCCAAGACAGGAAGAAGAGGGGAACAGAGTCCAGCCACAGAACCAGGTGAGACAGAACCCTCTCAGCCCACATTAGGACTTTAGTGTCCCTCTTAACTGTGGCAAGTTTTAAGATTGGAGTCTGGCTGAGCAGTTAAATTGGGCTCGTTATCGGAAGGTCGTGAGTTCGATTCCTGGCTGTGGCTACATGTCCTTAGGCGAGGCACTTCACCCTACTTGCTGCAGGGGGAATGTCCCTGTACTTACTGTAAGTCGCTCTGGATAAGAGCATCTGATAAATATAAACGTCAGATTGAGAACAAGGAAATGATTGCATTTTGTATCCTTTATGCGTTTTGTGAATTTCTACTTTCAATTCCTCTTGATCTTGTTCCTTTTTCTTTGTCTAAACATCAAATTTGTATTCGGCTGAACATAAGATTTGTGTAAAAGGCTGAATGAAACGAACCGTAAGAATTGGAGAAGTGGACAGAATAACATTGGTTCATCCACCCACAGCCCATACCTTCACAGAAAATGTGTTTATTTTCAAATGGTACATGGTACATTATCTTTTTTTCTTACAATTTTCATGAAATTGGGAACCTTTTTTTTCTCCTTAGTAAAATCAGAACTGAGATACAGGGGCCTGCAATATCAATCATCTAAATGTCTCAGCACGATTCTTAAATGAGTAAAAGTTATATGATTTATGTGAAAGTTAGTGGGTGGTTGTCTTGTTTTGAGTGTGAATTCACACAAGCTCATCAAAAAAATACAGCAGAATCTCTTCTCTCTCGTATGGTTCTGGTAATTGAAGATGACAAAACAAAACACGTCAAATTTCCAAGACACAGCGCTGAGAAATAAGGTGGGTGGTTTTAGTGGTAACTATGGGGTGGAGAGGCCCAGGCCATCGCCACCAATCATTGTTGAGAGTCGTATCAACTCACAGACACAAACCTCTCCCACGCCAATTTCCAAAACTGTGAATGCAGTGGAAATGCAGTCGCTGTTTACTGACAGTACTTTGAGTTAATATCAACTCAGAACAGAATGAGTTAATGGAGGCCAAATTTCAGGTCAGGCTGACTGATGTTGATGTTGTGTGGAAGTGAAATGGTTATATAGTTTTAATAAAATAAGTCATGTAGCTCAATCACTTGTCTTTTTAATGGTTGCAATACCTTTTGGTATGCAAGCACCAAAAACTTTAGCGTAAGTAATATATCACTATGACAGGTCTGATGAATCTTTTTTTTCAAGATTAAGAATGTGTAAATACTAATATTGGGACAATCATGCAAAATATACAGTGCTGTGCAAAAGTCATGGTTCCCCAAAGGTTTGGTATGAATATTTTACATCTTCATTTTATTTCCTTTTTCATAAACAAGCATATGTACCTAATACTTTTACACAGTACTGTATATATACAACAATATAAGGGAATTAACAATATAATAGAGTACAAAACATGAATGCTTTTCTAATCTGTTTTACGGAGAAACAGGTGGTCAGTTAAGGTACAGTAACACCGTGGTTTCAAAACAAAACTAGACTTGTGGTCTGATGACAATAAAGCCTTTGGTAGCCAGGAGCCAAATCTAGGGGCCAGATGTAAAGCTATATGACTCAATCAGGGGTATCCTAGTTAGAACATGAATTCTTCACTATTACTCACTAGAGCTACTCACTTCTGGGAAACGGCCACCGCAGAAAGGAACTTGATTCAATATGAAACTATGTTTGGCTGTTACCTTGTGAGACTTATGCCGCAGCGTCAAAATTGTCTTTGTATTTGATGATTCAAACCGAAATATTGGCACACTTCTTCATTAATCTTTTTAATGGTTACTGTTACTTACTAGACGTTATATCAACTCAGTACTTTAAATCAAATGTGTTTTCTCATAAGTTGGAAGATGGTTTTCTACAAACCGCTGTTAAATGTGTATTCAAATAGATACCTTTGATAATACGCATATTTTACCAAACTTTGTTTACAATAACGTTATTATCTCCAATCGTACCCCATGATTCCTTCAAAAATTCAAAATGTCTAACTGTCATAATGACAAATGGCTTCTCTAAACTTTCTCACGCCATCTTGACATCAGGTTGGAAGTAGTTTTCAGAAACGACCACATTCATAGATAATCACCTCAGCAAATAACTGATGAAATCTTACATCAGACGTACATCACATTACATCTTATTACACGTCTTTAAGATGCAGCTTTCCAGTTGATGCCGTCTGTGACATTTCATGACCCGCCCCTGTGGCTTCTGAAACAGGATTAAAAGACTAGTGGCAGTTGTTTGTCTAAATCTGTGATTATATTTAGTATTTGAGACTGCTTATAGACATAATGGAGTAATTGTTAGGTCTAGACTGAAAACCTTCTAGACTGTATTTCCCTTCAGACAGGATGTGCGGTGGTTACTTATTGAAAGTAGCGGTAAAACCAAGCGGTGTTATTTTGTGTTTCACTACAAATTTTGTTCACCCAAGATCAGACAGTAAGACGTTGTTCTACCAGCATGTTCCCACAGTATTTATAGAATATATATATACATATTTTCTTTTATGACACACAAAATAGAGACTTTGAGTTCACACAACATCCAGTCAATCTTAAATCTGTCAAATCTTAATCTGATAACGTTGACTCTAGACTGCCATGGAGACCACTGACTCCACCTGTAACCGTGACGACCTGTCCAGCGGTATCCCAGGGAAGACAGACGAGAGATCTTTTATAGCCAGTCTCCACTGTTTTATGAAAGACAGAGGTACACCTATCGAGAGAATACCACACCTGGGCTTTAAGCAGAGTGAGTTCATGCTTCAAACATGCAGCCATCATCCCTCTTAAAATATCTCTAGACAGAATTACCTTTTTCAACATCAGAATCACGTATATCTGCAACCAGTCAAAAGCTTGGACACACCCTCCCATTTAAATTCATGGCGACCCATGTGTCCAAACTTTTGACTGGTAGAAAATGCAATAATGCAACATTTTCATATAGATATACGACATGTTAATGATTAAAAAAAATCATAATAATAGAACTTGCATGTGCCAATAGATATGGTTTCTATTTGCAGTTAACCTTTGGAGAATCTACAAAGCGGTTGAGAAGCTGGGGGGATATGAATCTGTGAGTACAACTGTACAGCAGAATAGTTTTTTTGTTGTTGTTAACTATTGGAACAAACGGTCACACATTCACACACAACAGCTTGTGCATGTTGCGAAAGATCGTGCAGGTGTTTGATTGGTGGAAAACGAGCAGCAGTTGACAGGATACAAGCATGACCCACGTCACCACATCAGAACAGACTGAACTGTCAGCGTGTTGCTAGTTTACATAGCGATGGGGTTTTCTTCTTTTGACGTGAATGAATTTTTCCACTCGAAGCTTTGAATGTTCTAACCCAGAAAGGCTGCCTGGAAAGGAAAAATAAAACGTTCACAAGGACTAACGTATTCGTTTAGCTAAGGCCTACATCGCCTGTTTCCATCTGAGTAAACAAATGTGATTTTTTTCTCTCCATCAAAGTTCGTTTTAGATTGTTGTTGTTGTTTTGAAACCCTTGTGATTCCTTCAGGTGACGGCCCGTCGGCAGTGGAAGAGTGTGTACGACGAGCTGGGGGGCAGTCCAGGAAGTACCAGTGCTGCTACCTGCACACGCAGACACTATGAGAGGTGAGGACGCTTCAGGCCCTTACAGAGAGAGAGAAACAAAACACAGAACCTTCTCACCTGCCAGAGCTAACTCCTGCCTGTCCTGTGTCCTTGCATGTGATAGGCTTGTCCTGACCGTAGTCTTGTGTCCTTGCATGTGATAGGCTTGTCCTGACCGTAGTCTTGTGTCCTTGCATCTGATAGGCTTGTCCTGACCGTAGTCTTGTGTCTTTGCATCTGATAGGCTTGTCCTGCCCTTTGAGAGAGAGCGGAGAGGGGAGGTGGACAAGCCCCTCCCTCAAAGCAAACCCCGTAAACAGTACAAGAGGGGCCAGGACAGCAAGGTGGGCAAGTCTGACGGCAAGAGGAGGATGACCCAACCAGAGAAGGACTGTGACTCCCAGCTGGTTTCCCAGGTATTAATCTTGAAAAACCATAAGTCTGTTGTTAGGATAGTTCATGTCTTCTCTCCTCTTTATGTTTGTGGGGGATGTGAGAATATGAACCCCAGTACGGTGCTTTTGTTTCAGGGTCAGAACAGACAAGGGTCGACCCAGTGTCAGACAGGAACATACAATCCTTCCTCTCGTTGGACCATCGCCTCAGACCGGGTCCTCACAGGGTGCTCACAGCCAAACAAAGATGGCGATGACCACTCGCACACCCTCTACACACACCCTCAGCTGGTCTCTACCTCCACTACGTTCTCCTGGAGCAGTAACTCGCCCTCCACGCCAGGAGAGGTGATATCCCCCCTGGAGAAGAAAAAGCGTGTGGCCCAGGCTAGCCTCGGCCTGGGCAACAGCCCCAGAGAGGAGGAGGGGAAGGACAGACCGTCTGTTATCCACTGCTCCCAGTCCCCAGACCTCCAACCAAACAGCCACAACTGCAACTCCTCCGATGGCTCTCCTCTCCCTCGCTCCTCCTGCTCCTCCCGCTGCTCCTCTCCTTACTCCGTCTCCTCTGAGGACGGAGCGGCGCGGCCCGCCGACAAACCCTCATACCTCCACCCGGAATCGCCCCACGCCTTCCCCGCCAGCCAGGTCCCTGCATCAGGCCCCGGTGGAGTGTCTGCCCCCCAGAGTGGCTTAACCGGTAAAGACGTCCCCAGCTTCTCCAGCCCAGGGGGGAGCGCTCCCCTGCAGGGCCCCCTGCCGGCTGACGTGGCCCCTATCAAAGGCCAGGGTAAACCTCCAGTGTGGAGCCCTGTCCGCAACATAGCTAGCGGTCTCTCCGCTCCTTACATGGTACTTCCAACACCGAGCTCCTATGCTGTCAAATACATCAAGGTTCCATCCACCAGCACCTCCGGGTTCACCAAGATTCCTCACAAATCAGCGGAACCGCCGCTGAGGCCCATTCCTTTTCAGCCAGGTTACAGACATCTCCAGAACCCGAGCAGGTCGATGCCTTTTCACGATGACCCTTTGACCCACGCCAAGAGAATCCACGTAGCCCCTCCGCTGTACGCTGCGGAGAGGAAAGAGAGATCCAGAACCACTCTGCCTAAACCTCAACCCACCCAACAGCCCGCATTCCACCCTGCCTCCAGCATACCGCTGACCTACCTCGTACCAGCCAATGACAGAGCAGCTAGGGACCCTCGACATCCACAGGGCTTCCACTCTCTTCTTCTCCATGGTAACGCCAGGCTGCCCCAAGCCCCGCCCAGCCCGGCGTATCATCGCCATGTCATGACGGGATCCAGCCAACCCGCCCCTTACGACCCAGCGCACTACTATCCCTATCAGTTTCCTGTGTGGACAGGTTACAGTCTCTACGGGGCCAGTCCACATTATTCTCACACCAGGCTGTGATCCGATCCTACTGAACTCCACCGTTGAGTCTTGACACAACAAACTGGATCAGGTGTGTGTTTGTGTGTTTGTGTGTGTTTGTGTGTGTGTGTGTGTGTGTGTGTGTGTGTGTGTTTGTGTGTGTTTGTGTGTGTGTGTGTGTGTGTGTGTGTGTGTGTACTGTATTTAAAGAGGTTTACTGTGAATCGTTCTGTCAGGAACTGACACCCCTGTGTGGTGTCTGACAGAATTACAAAAACAAACCAACATTGCGTTGACTGCAGTGTTTTTCCAAATGTTTTGTTTTTATGATTAAACACATTCAATGTTTTAATAAAATGTTTGAGAAGATACATAAGTTATGTGTGTAAGCCAGTTACATATTTTCTGACGTTTTACGTGTCTTGTCTAGACTACTGTCCTTTATACATTTTGAGGATGGTCTTGCCCCATTCGACATAAGATATAACATAAGAAAATCCTTTATAAGGCCCCCCGGGGGGGGGGGAAATTCCAGTAAACATATGATATTTGATACGTCATAGTGTTGGACCTCACAGAATCCGGTAAATCCAGTCATTCGGTTACGGTAACGTCCCAGGGAAAGTAAATCCCAAAGGCGGCTGGAGGTGAAGCTAGGGGTCATGGTACCTCGGCGAGGATCGACACCTCAGATGATGCTCATAGAGACAGACAGCAGAACAAGAATCCAGCTCATTAAATCACAGCACGGGTGGCATGATGTTAAAAAAAGTCAGACAGTCAGACAGTGTTTGCTTGAACTCAAACTACCCCCAATTCCACCAAACTAAAATCTCCCCCAGCCACAGTTAGTGGAAACAAACTATATTGCAAAGCCATGTTTAATTGTGTATTTTTTTAACAGACCCTATCAGTGCTGAACTCTGTGAGGACCTGGTAAGATGGCTGACTGTGGTGTTTGGGTGGGGTGGCAGACTGGCAGAGGAGGAGGGGGGGGGACTAAAATAACTTAACTCTGGCTATAAATACCATTAGGTTTAAGTTTCCATAAAGAGGGTTTATCACTGCATTTGTATGCAGGATTAGTGGTCCTGTGGGCAGGAACACCCCAGTTATTCTATGAACACACACACACACACACAGACCTCCAGACTCTTAAACAAGGCAACTCAGGCTTACATAGAAAAGGTCTGCCTATCCCGGTTATGGCCTGTGATTGGTCAGGTCCAGGGTTAGGGTCTAGGGCTTGTATACGACAGGACTTCCTGTATGGAAGGAGGTGAGTCCTGGTGAGACCAGGAGAAAGACCGTACTGAGAGAAGTGTGTGTACAGCTTTATGTTACACTGCACTGGAGGGTGTAGGCTGGGTCTGAAAGCTCTCTATATATTTTAATGCAATCTGATAGGGCCTGTGGACTAGATTCTAGATCTAACTCCGGGAGGGGGGGTTGGGGGGGGGGGGGATAACCGGAGGAATGGGGGCGGCCAGATGAGTCCAGCAGTTGTTGCAGTTGTACGTTTCAACACATTTTTATTGTCTCGCCAGGCAAGGTGTGCTGAAATTGCTCAAAGGGAGGGGGGAGGAGGAGGATGGGGGGGGGGGGGGGGTGAGGGAGAGTCTAGGAGACCTCACTAACCCTAACTTTCTTTTCCGGTCAGTCCTTCCAGTGGGTCCAGTGGGGTGAGTGAGTTAGTAGCGGGGGTGCCTGTGGCCACATGCTGGGACTAGTCTCCACCATATGGCCGCCCTCTTGATTGCCTCTATGAGGAGCTTGAGCACAGAGTTCACACACCCTGCAGCTGCAGAAGACACAGCGCCTGGAAAGAAACTAGACACTAGCCCCGCACACTCCTCCCTCCCTCCCTCCCTCCCTCCCTCCCTCCCTCCCTCCCTCCCTCCCTCCCTCCCTCCCTCCCTCCCTCCCTCCCTCCCTCCCTCCCTCCCTCAAACTTGGACTGCTTCCCCTTTCTCCCACTTTTACCATGTTCATGCAGTCCTCCCGTCTCATTCCTCCCTGCAAGCTCTCCCTCGTCAGTTGACCCTCGGTCCCAGCATGACAGAGGTCACCGGACCTCCTCTAGCGCCAGCGGAACCTCCATGCCTGTGAATCTTCGCCAGTCTCTTGGATTTTGGGTTAGGTGAAATATGCGATGTCCGCGGGTCTGCCGGGTCCTTTGCCTTCATTTGTTTGTAACGCTGGCCGCCGGCCATGTCGACATCCCCCTCCCCGGCAGTCTGCTCTCGGATCCAGGTCAGTGTTTCTGCTTTGCACCCTTGTTCCACCGCGCGCCTGCACCGTGCGCTTCAGTTGATCATATTGCCACGTGCATGTTTAACATTCAGTTCAAGAGCGTTTTTCTTTCTTTTTGGGTCGGTTCATACTGGAATGTGTCGCTGCACCAATTACACTATGGATGTGCGTGTAAATAGATAATGATAGTGCACCGAATGATGCATGATAGTGCACCGAAAGATGCATGATAGTGCACCGAATAGTTTTTCTCTCTCTCTCTCTCTCTCTCTCTCTCTCTCTCTCTCTCTCTCAATAAGTCACATCAAGTGATCTGGTGTCAATTGCTTTAAAATTGCTTTTCGTGCATTCGTTTCTGATCCTCGGTCTGCGGTCGTTCAGAGTTCATTCTCCCTGCAACCCCCCCCCCCACTGTCTCTGAAGTGTTTGAATCATCTTTACGCACGGCTGATTCCACCTTCTGTTCCCCCCCCCCCCACAGCTCTTCTGCACCAGCCAGGGGGGGATCACTCCCTGGTTTACCCCATCAGAGTGGACGGGGATCGCCAGTTCATCTCCCATTCTGTGTCCTATAACCTCGGTAGAGGGCGCCCCAAACGTGACCTTCGACCTTTCGACGAACACGTCTATTTCCAAATGAACTTCAAGGGTCGCGAGTTATTTATGAATCTAACCGTGAACAATCATCTGTTGTCTAATGATTACATCCTGGAGAGACGGAACGGGAGCCTTAACCGGACAGAGCATCGTTCCCCCGGGGGGAACTCCTGCCACCTCGTTGGCACGGTCACGGATTCGGTCGTGCGTGGGATCGCAGCCATCAGCACCTGTGTTGGACTGGTAAGCGCCCCAAAACCACCAGATTTTTTTGTCCGTTTGCAGGTAAACATGCACCGATATCCTTTTTTATTTATTTTTTATTTCACAAGTCTACCTATTTCCAACGTAGTATAACCCCTAACAGAGGCACGGTTTAATCCTGGTCCTCCAGGCACCGTGGAGAGAGAGAGTCCTGAGACGAGCTTGGTATGCGGTCTAACTGGTCACAGTTGACTAAGCAAACCCCCCCCCCCCCTCTCTCTCTCTGACAGAGGCTTGTCTGTTGGTGGTGCTCCCTTCAAGGGGCTTCCTGAGGGTGTTTGCAGAGCGACTTTCCTGCAGACCCAAGAGGCTGTCCCCCCCCCCCCTCTCTCTCTCTCTCTCTCTCTCTCTCTCTCTCTCTCTCTCTCTCTCTCTCTCTCTCTCTGTGTTTCTCAGCCTCTCTCTCTGTACCTCTGTCTGTTTCTATCATTTTTATCTCTTCTCCTTCCTCTTTCTATCTATCTTCAACTCCTCCTCTCTGTCAAAGCACCTAATCTCTCACTTGGCTGTCCCAGTCTTGAATAATATTTGGATTCGCTTCGGTTTAAAAGAGGATCGTTCAGTCCTGTTATCGTACTTAGAATACTTTTGATGCTGTTGCAGTCCGTACTTTATTATTGGCTAGTGTCTGTGACAGATCAGAGGCTGGATGTGTTGCAGAGGAGGCAGGCAGCCATGTGATAGAGTTCATGGAGGAGACTGTAGAAGGAGAGGGAACTTCCTTCTTTGAATTTATCACTTCATGTTTGTTACGTTTGGCTGGGATGAATGTAACTTGGGCCCTGTCTCAATAAGTCAAACACGTATCCTTTACCCCTCGTGGCCCTGGGTGACATCTCAAACCCAGACATGACTGGAGAGAGAGAGAGAACTCTATACCTCCTCGACTCGAACGCTACCCAATCACAGATGTGCTCCATCAAACTTCCTCCTATCAGAGGGAGGAAGCGAGGAAGGCTGTTCCTGTCACAGTATTTAGACACAGCCTCTGGTGTGAGCAGGAATGCTACTCTCCTGCAGAGTCTTGTCTCCTGATTGGCTGTCAGTCATGTTTGTGTTTTCCTGACCTACTCTCTGGCCTCAGTCAGGCCTGCTCCTCTGCAACACTCATTGGTAATTGGATCCGGTATTGCAATCTCATTGGTTGCCTGCACTGCCACAGCTGACAGGAATTCGAATGATTAGATGTCTGTTGTTCCTGGGCTGGCTGGGATTGGTGGAGACAGTGTAGTAATGGCAGGAGAGCTTGTTGGCACACCGCAGGATTCAGGCCCACGGAGCTGGCCTGTGCGTCTGGAATGCAACCCTGCGGTCCCTCACCCTCCTATCTCGGACGACCCAACCCACCCTTCTCTGTTGTCGTGACAACGAGGCTCAAATGTGTTCACCCCCGTCTAGGAACTGTTTGCCGCAGGGGGACGTAAGCTCAATACGATGCCATTTCTATGGATCTGTTAAAGTGAATGCCTGTTCATTGTGTCACTGTTAATCTGGACTCGAATGTAGCTTTTGTTCGTTTTGCACTTGGAGTGGTGCGCTGTTAATGCGCTGCTTTTGCAGTTGGTGTGATTGGCGTAGTCTTGTGACTGCGGCATTTGTGTTTGACTCCATCTTAAACCAACAGGGTTAGATGTACCAGTCCCCCCGGAGGCTGTGCGTGTAGAGGCAGGTCAAGGCCTGGTATTCTGAAACGGTGTCCTGGGTAAAGAACGTGCTGATTTGAACCGTTTTGGAAGCTAAGCATTCTTTACATACAGCCAGAGCGGTCAGGTCTGTCTCTTGTGTGTGTCTCTCTCTTCCACTCTCGTAGCCACAGCAGCAGGAAACAGGAGTAAAGCAGTTCCATATGGCTGGTGTATTTAGGACACTAGACCGTGTTATTGTAGCCTCCCCTGGTTCTGGCACCCTCACTGCTGTAGTAGGCTGGTCGGAAAGAAGGGAGGAGGAGGAAGTGAAAGGTTAGGAGCTCAAGGACTGAAAGACTGAACGGGGAGAAAGAGGAGGAGGTGGGGAGGAGGGATGAAGAAGCGGGTGGAAAGCAGGCTGGATTTGTCTCTCTCCACGCTGTCTTTGATGCACATCCAGTCCACAATGCTGCTGTTGTAGCGTCAAGCCAGCATCAACCGCAATGCAAAGTAATGATTCGCGGAGGCATGTGCTTACGAGACAGAAAGGTCGACCTGGTACGAAACAGACAAGCCCTCTCTTAGTCTCAAGAGACAATCCACACATCAGCCAAGCCAAACGTTTTGACATCTCTTTCATGTTGACTCCTGGGCATGCTCTGGCTGGTAGTTAAGAGATTAGCAGGAATACCGTGGACCTGAACACCCACAACACAGTAGACTTGTCTGTAAGAAATGGAGGGAGGTTAATGGATCGAAAGATTGGGGAGAGAGAGAGAGAAGAGGCAGGAGGAAAAAAAAGAGATGGTGAAGAGTTTCTAGTTTATGAGTTCAGTTGTAATGGCTCCTCCTGCTGACAATCTAAAACCTATAACAATAATAATCAAACATGTACAATAATGTTCAAACATGTACATTCTAATCTACAGTATATTAGCTGCTATAGAGGAAGGACATCATTTGGAGAGTGGGAGGGGAGGGAGAGAGAGAGAGGAGAGAGAGGGAGGGAGGCAGAGAGGAGAGTAGCGAAGGAGGAGAGAGTTGTTCTAAATGTTTGGATGGGCCTCTCTAACATTCCTCTCAGGCCAATATGCTCCCCTCCACATGTTTAAGTATTTGAGCTCAAATCATAACTGATTGTAGATCAACAGTAAAGCGGACAGAAGTAGACGAGATGATCTGCAGCAGAGACATTCAGATTCCTTGTGCTGCAACTTCAAACTGTCATTTAGCAAAGGACACGTCAAAGTCATTTGAGAGGATTTATCATGGATTTGGTAGAAACCAGACATGTGCATTACGCCAAGGCTAAACCGAACATTAGCTTGTGGTAATGTGTAGTGTTGTGTAGTGTTGTGTAGTTGTGTTGAGCCCACTGTTCTGCTGGCACAGAAGTGTCCCAGGAGTCTGCATGCTTTCCCCATGAGCTCTAGAAGCTGTGAGAAGACACACCCACATCCATGTTCTCTCTCTCGCTCTCTCTCTCGCTCGCTCTTTCTGTCTCTGTTACTCTCTTGTTCTCTCTCTGTCTTTCTCTCGCTCTCTCTGTCTCTCTCTGTATTTCTCTCTCTCTCTCTCTCTCTCTCTCTCTTTCAGTCTCTCTCTCTCTGTCCCACATCTCTCTCAACCTCCCAGTCCACCAACCCCTCAGCTGAGATAACCAGAAACCCTTCCCTGACCTTAGGAATGAAACCAAACAAACATGGCAACCCTAATATTGTGGGAGAGCCAAACAAACCTGGCAACCTTGTTGAACCACAATGTTTCTGTGTTCTTAGTAAGGACAGATATGTGCAGACTTGGCAGGCTAGGAAACTCTCCAGAAGTGAGTCATAAAGACGTCCCATCTGGTCCGGCCAGAGAGGCTAGGATGGATCTGCTGGAGAGATTCAAATGAGAGAGGAGGTTCTTCCTACAGTCCAGTCCTGGTTGAGGAGGAAACCTGACCCTCCAGTATCACAGCATCAGTCTTACAGAGAGTGTGGTGGACTGTGGTAGTCATACCACGTGGTACCACCAGGGGTGTCCAATCCTGGTTTTAGAGGGCCACTGTCATGAAGGTTTTAGATGTTTCTCTGCACCAGCACACCTGATTCTAATGTATGGTCATTATGAGACTTCCACAGCTGGGAATCGAACTTGCAACCTTCCGATCACTAGCCCAACACATTAACCGCTGAGCCACAAACTCCTCATTTGCATGTTGCTTCAGAGATGTAGGGAGGGAGTTTTCTTACAGTGCAGTCTGGACATGTCTGGCCATACATACACACTCATGCAGATAACTGACTAATCAGCTGGACAGATTAGCCTGCAGAGAGGGTGTAGCTGGAGGAAGGGAGAGTGACAAGTGTGTTGAGTGGGGTGTGTGTGTCTGTGTGAGTGTGTGTGTGTGTTTGAGAGTGTGTTTGTGTGAGTGTTTGAGAGTGTGTTTGAGATTGTGTGTGTGTGTGTGTGTCTGTGTGTGTGTGTCTGTGTTTGAGAGTGTGTGTGTGTGTGTGTGTGAGCTGTATGTATAAACGTGAAGGAAAGACAGAGTCAGCACTGGTAGGAACTTGCATTGCATACTTGAGACAATCTGTTGCCCTTAGGGGAGGTTTTTTCATGTTAGCTGGGAACTGTTGGGCTTGTTATATTTATGGTAGCATTGGAACTTTACCTGTCAAACATACCTGTTGACTTACCTTCAGACCCACCTGTACACTTACTGTACCTGTAGACTTACCTGTGCACATACCTGCAGACTGTGTACACCACCCTGAACCCACAAACCTGTAGCTTTGTACCTACCTGTAGGTAGCTACAGTACTTACCTGTTGACTAGAACACAGGATCTTCTAGAATCTTCCAAGCCTGAGGCGACCTCATACTTCCCTGACACAGAGAGAAAGGAGAAACTTGAGATAATCAGTAATTGTTTGTAAAATATTCCATCTTGTAGACAGGGAGTATATCATTCATGACACGGCGTTTCCATGGCGTCATTTGGCAGACAGTCAAACTTGCAGGTGTGTGTTTTGCTGTCGCTCTGATAAATCACTTAACCGCAGCCTTCAACAAATGCACTGATTTCCCTGTTGCGTCGTGTTGAGTGATGATACTACGCTGTGCTACACTAGTGTGTGTGTGTGTGTGTGTGTGTGTGTGTGTTTCCCACAGCAAGGTGTGTTCTCTCTGCCTGAGGGATCCTTCTTCATAGAGCCTTCCAAGAGGGGCCCTGCCGACAGAGAGGGGGGGCCGCAGCCTCACCTGGTGTACCCCCACGTTACCGCGGCGACGCCGAGGCGGCGAGGCAGAAGCCCCGAAGACACGGCCCGTCCCTGCGGGGTCAAAGGTTAGAGGGCGTGTGTGTGTGTGTGTGTGTGGATGGTGACGCTAAAGCCTCAAGTCAAACACACTTTCTAATTTATGCAAGAGCCAGCTGGTTATACAGTATGATTAGCAGGTGTGTGGTAGCGTCCTGGCTGTGGATTGGAGTTTGTATAGTGTTTTATGTCTTTGTGCATCTGCATCTGTGTGTGTGTGTGTGTGTGTGTGTGTGTGTGTGTGTGTGTGTGTGTGTGTGATGGCATGTCGTTCCTGCTCCAGACGCTCCAGCTGACTCTCTCCAGGTGGAGAGGGAGAGGGAGGAGTGGGAGAGGGAGGAGCAGGGGAGAGGGGGCCTCCCTGACCCCCGCAGGCTGAAGGCCCGCTCGGTCAGCAGAGAGAGGTGGGTGGAGACAATGGTGGTGGTCGACTCCAAGCTCATCAGCTACCATGGCAGCGAGAACGTGGAGTCCTACATCTTTACCATCATGAACATGGTCAGTACAGACACAGACAGACAGCTAGCCAGACAGACAGACAGACAGCTAGCCAGACAGACAGCTAGCCAGACTGACAGACAGACAGACAGACAGCTAGCTAGCTAGCCAGACAGCTAGCCAGACTGACAGACAGACAGATAGCTAGCCAGCCAGACAGATAGCTAGCTAGCTAGCCAGACAGACAGACAGACAGACAGACAGACAGACAGACAGACAGACAGCTAGCCAGCCAGCCAGACAGACAGACAGACAGACAGACAGACAGACAGACAGTCAATACCTCAACAGATACAGCCTCTTCTCCCTCTGGATGTCCTGAGTGTTTGTCTTAATTGTGGTTAGGTGGCTGGGATTTTCCATGATGCCAGTATTGGTAATGCCATCCACATCGTGTTGGTGCGTCTCATCCTTCTGCAGGCGGAGGAGGTGATACACAACACACAACGTCAACACACACACACACACAACACAACACACACACACACCCCTCACACATACATACACTCACAACACATGTGGACCTTGTGTGTCCTCCTCAGAAGGGGCTGAAGATCGTCCACCATGCAGACAGCACCCTGTCCAGCTTCTGTGCCTGGCAGAAGGGCCTGAACCCCCAGAGCGACACACACCCTGCTCACCATGATGTTGCTGTGCTGGTGACCAGGCAAGGCCCACACATGTACACACACACACACACACACACACACACACACACACACGTGCACAGACTCTCTCTCTCTCTCTCACACACACACACACACACACACACACTCCCTCTCTCTCTCTCTCTCTCTCTCTCTCTCTCTCTCACACACACACACACACACTCCCTCTCTGTCTCTCTTGCTTACTCACATACACACAAACTCAAACACCATCTGTCCTTCCCACACTTCCCCTCTCTGTGTCTCCAGGAAGGACATCTGTGCAGGACAGGACCGTCCCTGTGAGACTCTGGGTCTGTCCCACCTGTCAGGGATGTGTCAGCCACATCGCAGCTGCAACATCAACGAGGACTCCGGCCTGCCTGTCGCCTTCACCATCGCCCATGAGATGGGCCACAGGTCAGTGTGTGTGTGTGTTGTGTGTGTCTGTGTTGTGTGTGTCTGCGTGAGTGAGTGGTGTATGTGTGTTGTAAAAATTATAAAATTTTCAACTTGGTAAAAATGCTCATCCACAAATGTCTAGGTTGTGTTTTCTCTGTTTCTAACGGTGTATGTGTGTGTGTGTTTGCTGAGCTAGCTTCGGGATCTACCACGACGGCCAGGGGAACGACTGTGAGCTGGCCGGCCGTCATCCCTTCATCATGTCCAGGCAGCTGATGTACGACTCCTCCCCCCTCACCTGGTCCTCCTGCTCCAAGGAGTACATCACACGCTTCCTGGAGTAAGACAGGATGTTGGTCTGTCTGTCTGTCTGTCTGTCTGTCTGTCTGTCTGTCTGTCTGTTAGCCTGCCTGTCTCACTCTCTCTCTCTCTCTTCTAGCCGTGGGTGGGGCTTCTGTCTAGATGACCGGCCCTCAAAGAGAGACCTGACCACCCCTCTGGCCCGTCTGGGGGTTCGTTACACCACACACTACCAGTGCCAGC
>CM059309.1:7342500-7350000 GCA_030340665.1 Neosalanx taihuensis | reverse complement strand
ACACCCTCGCCTAAGGGCCAGGAGCAGAGACCAGGAAGTCCGGCGGTGACGTTTACCAGTGACTACGGCAACCTGAACGCCACAGAGCCAATCAGCAGGGAGATTTCCTGGGAAGTGGGAAACTGGAGCGAGGTGGGCGGAGCCTAATAAAGACCCCACATGGTCTGATTACTATTCAAGTACAAGCATTAATAACAAACGAATACATTAATTAATTCTCCCCTTTTTCCTCCCTAAATCTCTCCTAAATCCCCCTCTCTCTCCCCCCAGTGCTCCACCTCCTGCGGGGTGGGGGCGGTGTGGAGGACAGTACGGTGCAGTTCGGGTCAGGAGGAGGACTGTTCCAGCATGAAGAGACCTGACCCAGCCAGGACATGCCACCTGCGGCCCTGTGCCACCTGGGTCTGCAGCAACTGGACCAAGGTGTGCCCTGCTAGGGGTGGGGGGGACTGCTGAGTAACTGTCAATCGCTTTCTGTCTATCCCCCCATCTGTGCACAGGACTGTCTAACTCTCCTCCCCCCTGGCCGTAGTGTCCAGCGGACTGTGAGGTGGTGAGTCACAAGCAGCGTGACGTCCACTGTGTGGACAACCAGAGCAGACGTCCGCTGAGACCCTTCCACTGCCAGGTAGTGTCCCCCCGACCCCCCAGCAGCCTGGCCTGCCCCGTCCACACCTGCCTGGCCTGGAAGACCTCGCCCTGGGGACAGGTAGCACACACACTCACACACACACACATCCCCCCCCCCACACACTCACACACACACTCACACCCCCCCCCCACACACACACACAACCCCCCCCACACACACACACACACACCCTCCCCCCCCCCCCCCCCCCCACACACACACACACACACACACCCTCCTCCCCCCACACACACACACACAGATGATGTGACTGTGTTGTCCTCTGGTCGCAGTGCTCCAGGACCTGTGGGGAGGGAGTGAGGGAGCGCCTGGTGTTCTGTGAAGAAGCGCAGCGCTGCAGCGCCCCCCGCAGACCAAACGGCACAGAACCCTGCAGCCTGCAGCCCTGCAGCTACTGGGAACCCCAGCCCTGGGAGAAGGTACGCACAGGAAGTAGGGCACACAGGAAGTGAAGGGAACCAGGAAGTAGGGCACACAGGAAGTCAAGGGAACCAGGAAGTAGGTCACAAAGGATGTTAAAGGACCCAGGAAGTAGATCAGAAGGAAGTCAAGAAGATAGGAAGTAAAAAGAGTATATCGATGGGCCAATCCTTCTGTTTTGAGAGTCTGTGTGTGTGTGTGTGTGTGTGTTCCAGTGCTCGACCAGCTGTGGTGAGGGTGTGCAGCAGCGTGAGGTGAGGTGTGTGAGGGAGGGGGACTTGGAGCGAGTGACGGAAAGTTACTGTGACGCCAACCTAAGACCAGTCTCCAAGAGGACATGTAAAACACCGCCATGTCACAACAACAACAACAACAACAGCAACAACAACAACAACACAGGTATCTGTGCATCACTGCTCCTCACCCTGTGGAACCCACTACCTTCATTTAGCACTTATAAAGACTTGGAGATGTGTGTGTGTGTGTGTGTGTGTGCACAGTCTGACCCGCTGTCTTGTCCTGCAGGTCCAGGTTGTAAGAAGAACGCCATGTCATCTCGGTTCTGCGACAAACTCATGCTGTTGGGTCGCTGTTCTCTCCGTTCCATCCAGAAACAGTGTTGCATGACCTGCAGGTCCTAAACCCCCCCCCCCCCCCCCAGTACCCCTCCGGGCGTCCCCTAGTCTCAAGACCCTGGCTCTCCCCACAAAGCCTGGATATCCCTCACTCTTAACCCCCCACTGACCCCAACCCCACCACTAGTCTCCCCTTGGTGAGAACCAGGAAGCATTCCTGTGCAGGTTCGTGTTCCCTCAGGAGTTCCTGTTTAACGGACTTCAGTGACATGACAGAACACACGGGGGGGGGGGAAGGAACGCGGACGCGAGAGGCTGGAGAACCTTCCTGAAGAACACACTCGAACGATGACGTTCTCCGTTTTCAACGTGCTCTAACTGTTACGTATTTGCCTTTTACGATCGTGTTCTTTGGTAAACATTCAAGTAATGAACAGGCTGTAAAAGAAACCATAACGGCCCCTTTTAAAATAATGTTTACTGCAAGATTTGTTCCAGATTTAATGTTATTGCTCTTATTATCAGAGCTCTGTGGTGCTTTGTGTCTGAAATATACCAAGTAGAAAAACGTGTTGGCATTGTCGAGATCTGCTTTGGTTTGGATATTGTTGTTTTTGTTGATGTCATTAATGTCATGGCTTTTGGGCTAACAGCCAATCAAGCCAATTAAGCCAATCAAGTACATATCCTTTGTCGGTGCTGCCCTCTTTGACCCCTCCCACTTGGATAAGAACTGAAATGAGCATGAGGTGTGGCTGGCCATATCCGCTGTTTGTATGGTGATGTGACGTGGTACAGGGTATTATGATCATCTGTACCTGTCCTACGACCTTGTCTGCTGGAATAAACGGAATGATTTGAAAGATGATCACGGGGTGATTTGTCAGCTGATTTGATCAGCAGTGCAGGATGAGAAGGATGCCAGAGAAGGATCTCCAAGATGTCCCGCAGGACAGGTAAATGGATATGTTGGAGACTTTAATATGGTACTGTCTGTCTGTCTGTCTGTCTGTCTGTCTGTCTGTCTGGCAGGCTGGCAGGCTGGCAGGCTGGTTATCTGGCTGGCCAGTTGGCTGACGAGCCAACTGGCATCAGTGTGTTTTACTGTCTGGCCGACTGCCTGCCTGTGTGTATGCCTCTCTCTGCCTGCCTGCCTGCCTGCCTGCCTGCCTGCCTGTGTCTGTCTGTCTGTCTGTCTGTCTGTCTGTCTGACTAATGGAGCCTGCAGCTCTGCGGCCTGATCTTATCAGAGAAGAGGAGAGTGCCAGAGGAAATGAGGCAGTAGGAGAGCGTGTTATTGGTGGAGATAGCCATCCAAAAAGTGGCCGGAGCGTGTTATTGGTGGAGATAGCCATCCAAAAAGTGGCCGGAGCGTGTTATTGGTGGAGATCAGATGAAAGAACTCCTGCCCTTTGTTGTTATTACAGAACAGCAAACACAGAAGAACCTTGCTTACAGAGACAGAAATGCAAGGTTCTTCTGGTTCACCATGTGCATGGACTGTTCCTCTCTGAGGGGGGGGAGGGGGGGGGGGGGAGGTCTTTCTCCCACCTGCAGGTTCCTAACAGAACCAGAGCTGTGTGTCCGGGTGCGGCCTGAGATCAGGTTGATGGCCCAGATTTCCCAGGCTGCCGTGTCCCAGATAACAGGAGACGATCTTGCCAGCGTTGCTCTGCACAGCTGTCACTCAACCCTCAGCCAGGTTAGTCAGCAGTAACACAACACGTAACCCTACACAGGCCAATGCATGAGCCAGGCTAACTAGATGAGAGTGTGTGTGCGTGTGTGTGTGTGTGTGTGTGTGTGTGTGTGTGTGTGTGCGTTGTCATGACGGCTCTATCTCCATTGCATAACCAATCTCTAACCTGCTGTGTTATGTCACGGTGTTGATGGGTGCTACTTGTTGTGTTGTTGTGTCAGTTGCTCTAATTGCCCCACGGAAACTTTTGGTGCATTTCCCCCCTCCTTAGTTAGTTAGTCCTTAATTAGTTAGTTAACCTTAATTACAGGCTGGACTCTTCTATCTTCTATCTTCAGTGTAGCTCCTGGTGCAGCAGTGGTAGCTTGCCAGGCAGGATGACAGTATCGTCAATCTGGGGCCTGGACTACGAATCAAGATTTGCCGTTAACGAGGTAACTTCAGCTTTAACCCAGGGCTTTCTGTATTGGGTTAAACCTGAATTTACCTCGTTAACACCAAATGTTGATTTGTACAGGGCCCAGGTGATTTTTCTTTTGGCTTCCAGTTTGTTTTGGGTAGCAGCCTGGGATGTGTGAGCCTGGGGAGGCAGTTGGTTTAGAGGCTGGGGTGGGCGAGGCAGGGTATAGAGACTGGGAGGCTGGGGTATCTAAATGATTCTTTGGTCTGGATATTTTGAGCCTTGAATGGCATGTAGACTTGAGCTTGAGAGGATGTCCAGTGCGCTGACCTCCGCTCACCTTTAGTTCTTACGCCACAGAGCATTCCTTGATTGAGCCCTCGCTTACGGCTAAGCCCCGATCGAATGAAGGGATTCCGTGTTGTCCCTCTGCCTCGGCAGCGTGTGCCGGGTGAGAATAGGCAGGAGGCTCCATGCTGCAGGTGGATGCTACTCTGGTGGGGTTGTGGTTGTGTTTGTGTCTTTGTGTTCGTGTTGGTCTTTACTGTTGGTTGGGCTAGGGTTAGGGCTGGAGGCTAGGGCTGGAGGCTAGGGCTGGAGGCTAAGGCTGGGTACTAGAGGGCTGGGGCTGAAGGCGGAGGCCCTTGAGGGCTGAGTACTGAAGGTTTGGTGGCTGAAGGCTGAGGCCTGTGAGGGCTGAGTACTGGAGGCTGGGTGAATGAAGGCTGAGGCCGGTGAGGGCTGAGTACTGGAGGCTGGGTGAATGAAGGCTGAGGCCGGTGAGGGCTGAGTACTGGAGGCTGGGTACTGGAGGAGGGAGGCTGGAAGCCGTTGAGCGCTGCATGTCCAGGTGACCGGCTTCAGTGTCCAGTGACCTGTAAGTGAGTCCAGCTGAAACCCACACGGCGCCCTTGGCGTGTGATGTAAGGCTTCCTCCAGGAAGGGATAACATGACAAATATCTATGGTTCACCTGTCGTCTCACCTGGCTTACCAGATACCCCTGCACACACCTGACAGGGCAGCATGTTTTATTTACATGTCATGACTGGAGAGAATGGACTCTGGTGCAGCGCAGGGCCGTCCAGCCAGAGACCTGAAGGGGATTGTTTTATCTTGTTGGCCAGTGATGTGTTTTTTCTCTCTCCATGTTTTAGGTCAGAGGTAGGCAACCCTGTTCTGAGAGAGCCACAGTCAGAGGTAGGCAACCCTGTTCTGAGAGAGCCACAGTCTTGAAGTTTTTACATGTTTCCCTGCTCTAACACACCTGATTCAAATGAACGGGTCGTTATGAGGTTTTTACGGAGCTGGATAACAACCCGTTCATTTGAATCATGTGTGCTGGATTTGGGGGAAACATCTAAAACCTTCAGGACTGTGGCTCTCGAGGGACCAGGGTTGCCTACCCTTGTTTTAGGTGAAGGTCTTTGTTTAAAGGTGTCACTCTAAAAGTGTTGATGTAACACAAATCCACACACACACACACACACACACAGGTTCACACACACCTTGGTGTGCTTGTTCCTGGTAGGAAACTGCAGACTGTGTTTCCACAGGTGTTTTTGTAGCTATCAGTGTTCTGACACACAGGACAGTGGTGTGTGTGTGTGTGTGTGTGTGTGTGTGTGTGTGTCCCGTTCGTCTGGAGTCGTATGCTAGCATGTGACACACAACCTTAGATAACTTACTCTGATACTGGTCTGTGAATTTACTGTGATTTACTGTCACTTCCTCATTTATTAGAATTAATTTTGTATATTTGATGTCTCTTTATTTTGACGGGTGTTTTTACCAACAGGTTTACAGTTTGCTCGCTTGGTTGGTCAAACCACAAAACACACTCGTTGCTATAACGATTTGGGGGTTTGTTAAAACTGCAGTCAAGCTGCAAAACTGCTGACCGCAACTATTTAAAAAAAGAAAACAATAACAACCAAAAAAGATCCAGGTATTCCCACATCTGAATTGTTCCCTTGTGGCAGTGTGACGCAGGTGTGAAAATCAAGCCTAACTTGATGCTCCTTGATCTGAGGTATTTTACATTTCATTGTATTCCTTGTAATAGTGTTTTCTTTTGTTACTCTGTTCCAACCCCTCTTCTCCCCAGCCAGCTATCAGAGACATGTACTCCTGAGGTTGTTTTTGGATAATGGCAGGCCGAAGAGAGAGGATGGATCAATAAAGATCCGGTGAAATAGTGAGCAGGAGAGTGTATGAAAAGGGCCACAGCCCTGGCCACTCTCCAGCGCCTCCAAATCTCACTTATATTGAGTTTAGAAGAAGAAAGCTCAGGCATAACTGCATTTACAAGGAATTTACTCTTCAGGCTCTGAAGAAAATCTGAAAATCTATGGTACCTCGCGAACACCCCCCCCCCCCTCTCTCTCTCTCCCTCCCTCTCAGGTTTTCCTCTCTCTCCCTCCCACTCTCTCCCTGGCTCTCCCCCTCTCTCTCCCTGGCTCTCTCCCTCAGTTTCTCCTCTCTTCCCCTACCTCTCTCTCCCGCTCTCTGTAGAGGCACCTGTAAAGGACATTATTCGCTCACTTGAAAGCAACTCGTGCGCTGGAAAATAAATCAGCATAATGTAGATTACTCATCTGGCCCTGAAGTATGTATCCCTGCGTACTGTGGCAGAGGAGGATGATGGGACAGAGAATTAAACGCTGGCTGTTCAAAGGTTTGACAAGCTCATGCTGATCTCTATGAACCGCAGGGTTATAGGCTGTCAGGTGTTCGCTCGCGTGCTTTCTAAAAGTAGACTATAAAGCAAAGCCTGTTCTTTAGCCAACATTACGGGGATCCTTCGGAAATCCATGAAGGAAATAATGCAGGATTATAGATAATGAAACCTGAAGAAATAGCACTTCATATAAAACTAATACATCATAAACTCTTCAAACACCCAAATCCCGGAACTGTAATCTGTTGATTGAATCGGTCATCCGTTTTTGTGGGCATGTGGTCTCCCGCATTTCGGCCAATCAGGATTGGAGATTCATCTTTCCTCTGCCTGCTCAGCCAGTCATCAGTTACGTGTTCAAGAAAAATAGCCTTAAAAGCCCATGTGGCACCAGCAGTATTTTTTATTTTTTTGCAAAAACTCTGCAGCCAAACGCCCTTTTCACCAGCACACTGTGGTAGAACGAGGTGAAACTGCTTGCTTGAAGGATGAAGGATGAGGAGAGGTGGGAGGACATCATGTCATCTGTTAGTTAATCGCTCTCAATCTTTCTGGATCCCCAGGACCCTTGAACTGAAGGAGCCTGGCTTGGAGGAGATCCAGCGGATTGGCTGCTGTCCACACGGACACCTTAGTCTGACAAGTCTGGAGAGGGAAAGAAGATCTGCCCAGGTGCTCTATCACATCTAGAAAGAGGGGGGGAGAGGGAGAGAGAGAGAGAGGGGAGAGGGACGGAGAGAGAGAGAGAGAGACAGAGAGACAGAGAGAGACAGAGAGAGAGAGAGAGAGAGACAGAGAGAGAGAGAGCAGCGCAGCAGGCATGCTTGAGGTGGACATGCTTTCCAGATTAAATCAGACCTCCTCTAGTGGTAACTCTATAACCAGCTACCTGCTGAGGAATCATGTGTCTGACTGCTCACAACTTTGCAGGTGACAAATGGGTCTGTTTCAAATGATGTAACACCTCTGTACATCAACAGTCAGGGGTCTATACAGATACAGGTTATTCCCAGAGATTCCCAGTTGATTTTTTCTGAGTGGAGTCGATGTCTGCAGGATTCAGAACACTCATAGA
>CM059309.1:7092500-7337500 GCA_030340665.1 Neosalanx taihuensis | reverse complement strand
GAGAGAGAGAGAGAGAGAGAGAGAGAGAGAGAGAGAGAGAGAGAGAGAGAGAGAGAGAGAGAGATAGATAGATAGATAGATAGATAGATAGATAGATAGATAGATAGATAGACAGATAGAGGGAAAGCTAACGAGAGAGAGAGAGAGAGAAGGATAGATAGACAGATAGAGAGGGAGAAAGCTAACGAGAGAGAGAGAGAAACAGGAAGAGGTGGAGAGAATGGAGAGAAAAAGATTGATAGCGGAGCTTTATTGCGGTCCCTCCAGCCACTTTAGGTCAGTCCACACGTGAGATTGCGGGGGGGAACAAAGCCGCCTGCGGGGACCTGCGGCTAATTACCTGGGACTTCCATGATGTGAGGGTGAGCTTGTCAAGGGGTCGTTAGACTGCTACGAGTTAAACGCCACCAAATCATGTGTGCACAGACGCCTCCCGAAAAAAAGGGCTGAGGTGGTTGAAGTGTGTGTTCAAAGTGCCCCCTGGAGCTAAGGAATCTACAACAGAGGTCTAACTAGAACTTGGGGGGGGGGGGGGTTACACAGGGAGGTGAAATGTTGGAACTCTGGTTTTGAGCGGTCCTCATTAAAACACGGTCACTGCACAGATCCAGGTCATCTTCACTGTTAAACCACGTCCACTGAAAGTTTCACGACTGTTTAGAACGACTCCTCAACACACTGTATTTTTTTTCCCTTCTCCAGATCATAAACTTTCAGGGCAAAACTCTGTGGAAAATCCACCTTTAATTCACACTGGCATGGCGAGCCTCCATTCCAGCCCCAACGCATCATTTACTGTAGTACCACCCAGCAGAGGGGATCAAATAAGCCACACATAGCGAAAAAATTCAGCAAGCAGGGAGAAGGAAAAAAAACCCCAACAACATCTGCTTTCCTGAATAGGCAGCTCAACTCTGGGGTTGACCCCTTGTCTGAGAATCTCCACTAACAAACACACAGGTGTCATCATAACTATGAGAGCTGGGGGAGTGGGCTTTACCTATGTGGTGTAATGTGTTTTATAGGCTATTCTATTTTTATTGTTATTTTTTCTTTTGGGAGGGGAGGGTTTGCATTTGTGATCTGTGTTGGCGATCTGCTAGTGCTTACAGCCTCCCAGCATGCAGTGGGAATTAGGGACTCTGGTCTGAATGGATCTTTTAGATAAAGCAGTTTGGCGTTTCGCTGTCTTTTGTGTGTTTACCTGCATGTACCTGTAGAAGTGTGCGTTTGTGTGTGTGCGTGTGTGTGTCCAGAGTTCATACAACCTGTCTAGCCCCTGCCTCCGGTACGTGTCTTTGATCACTGTTTACTACAGCTTTTCTAATCCCACCTTTCCCCCTCCCTCCCTCCCCGTCCCTCCACCCCCAGTCCCTCTGTCATAGCTCCTCTATCCTCCTCTGTTCTCTCGCTCCTTTCATCCCCAGCATGTTTACAGAGCACTCTGAGACGGCCCTAGATAGTCTTACAGCCTCTCACAGGCCTCTGACACCTGATCCCATACAGAAGCAGCTCTCAGATCTTCCATGGCCGCTGTGTTAGACCCCAGCAGCAGCCTTCGTCCGCCGGAGAGTCCTGTCACCCTGAGGTGCCCTCGCTGGAACTCTGCTAGTCCCCTGGTCCCCCCTTTGGCCCTCCGGGTCACTTGCCATCCTCCTCTCTCCGCCCGGAGACTCTCCTTGACTTGACCGAATTTCGGGGGTGGGGGTGAGGGGGGGGGGGGGGTTTGACTGAATGAACTTCAGTGGAAACATGGTCGGCGGCGGTGCGGGCAGCCACACAGTCATCAGAGGAGAGCGGTGGAGGTCTGATCAAAGGCTATCGTCTCTCCCTGGAGTTCACACCCCCGAGCGGCAGACTGTGTGTGTGTGTGTGTTTGTGTGTGTGTGCATGTGTGTGTGGTTGTGTGGTTATCAGGATAGAATAACGACACCACACAGGAAGTGAGGAGAGGATGTTGGTGAGGGAGGTATATATCAAACATTCCATGGGAACCAGAGAGGGTTCACGCACACACACACACACGCACACACACACTCACACACCAAAAGAGATAAGTAGGGTTTCTGGTCAAAGGACACCCTAGTAAGTTATATCTCTTTGACCCCCAGATCCCAGAGACACACAAATAACCCTGTTCCTGTCTGTGAAAGCAGCATGCCTCTGTTTTTAGGGGGTGAATCTGCCCCTCTCTAATAGCTTCAGGCTGAGTAAGATATTTGCATTGGGAGCTGGTTAACCTGTGTTAGCCTACAGAAAAAGACAGATACTAAAGACTCCCTCCAGGCAAGAAGTCCCTATCAACACACGTCCAGCGAAGATCTGCTACACAGGTGTCGGCTGTTTGCTCTGTGTTGTCTTTTTCTACGAGCACCGGGAGGACCGTATATCAGGCCAGCGTGAAGACAAACGTGTTTTCATCCCACATACAGTGTGGTGTACATAACGGGCTAAAGCTTAACTAATTGCCATTGAGTGCTGTTGACATGCAACGTGACCTCCTCCCTTCAGCGTCCATGACCAGAAACTTAGACCATGTGTGGGCTGGATATGCTTCCTCCTGGGCCCGCCAGGCTTCCCTGGTTTAGAGGCTGGGACAGGGCCTCCTGGTCCTCCAGGCTTGCCTGGTTTAATAGTTGGGACAGGGCCTCCTGGTTCTCGAGGTCTTCTGGCCGGCTGACCCTGCCTGTCCTCGCTGATTCAGGACGATCTGTGTTGCTGAGTTCTCCTTCCTCTTATCTGCAGATCAAGAGGAGGCTTTTAGGGCTTGATGGTGTCGAGGTCTGTTCCACGTGGAACCCAGACGACCCCTCCCCATTCCTGCTTGACACCACCCCCCACCCCTCCCCCCCTCCCTCAGGAAACACTCATCACCCAATCACAGGGTTGTCAACCTCTCGTACCTCATTGCAATCAGGGTTATCATGACCCATAAAAATGTTCCCCCTGGTTTTTCTTCCTCTGGTGCGACCAAACCCAACACTGGTGTTGTGACCAGCCCTGGCCACAGTTCCGAGAGCTAGGACCTTTTCAGAGGACAACCATGGATGTTAACCGGTCTTATTTCTGTGTTGCAGGTATCCTGGAGATCACCTCAGTGGATGTAGGGGTGGTGGCCATCAAAGGGCTGAGCAGCAACTACTATCTGGCCATCAGCAGGAAAGGAGAGCTGTACGCTGCGGTTAGTATCCAGGTCAAGGGTCAACTGACAGGCCCCAGAGTTAGAGATAGGGTTGGAGTCTTCCTGTCTTTAAAGGAGGTCTTATCTGTTGGTGTGTGACTGGCTGCTGATCCAGAGGACAGACAGATTGTGTAGGTTAGTGAAAGCTATCGGGTCAGGAAGTTGTTCCGCAGAAAGCCAAATCAGAACAAATCAAGTCCTTTTAATCATCTTGTCAATCTGTGCCGAGTTAAGATGTGTTTTTTTCAGTGTTGATGACAGCTGAACGTGAGCAAGAGTGTCCTTGGGCAAGGCACTTCACCCTACTAGCCTCAGAGGGCTGTCACTGTACTTGCTTAACATCGCTGTGGATAAGAGCGACTAAAATGACTGAATGTTCAGTGAACGAACATCGACCCTACGCTGCGTGACTCTGACCCAGCTGTGTCTGTCCGTTCAGAGGGAGTTCGGCATCGACTGCACCCTGAAGGAACGCATCGAGGAGAACGGCTACAACACGTACGCCTCGGCCGAGTGGAGGAACAAGAAGAGGCAGATGTTCGTGGGCCTGAACGTCAACGGGAGACCGCTGAGGGGGAGAAAGACGCGACGCAGGAACACGGCCACCCACTTCCTCCCCATCATGGTGTGACGGACTGGGAGCGTGGGGGGGGGACGGGGGGAGGGTGTGGGGGGGGGTCGATCTAGGGGTGAGGAACTGGCGGGTAAAGGGCCTTTGGAGGGGGCTGGGAAGATCGAAGGTGTGGGGGAGGGTGGGGGGGCAGCCGGGCCGGGGCAGGGAGTGGGGGAGAGTGGGTGTGGGGACGGATGGATGGACTGGGGGAGGGATGAAGAGAGGGGTTGGTGGGTCCGGGGGAGAGAGGGAGGGAAGGAGAGAGGGAGGGAAAGGGGGGAGAACTGAAAAGGCTCATTATATATTCAGCACTGGACCGAGAGCTTTTCTATGTTGATAAACTGTACCAAAAAAAAAACACAAAAAAATGACATTTTTTCTGGAAACTTCTCTGCTTTTCTCTGTGGAATCCGGCACAGCCTCTGCCCAAGGGAAGGGCTCTCTGCTTCTGACTTTGGTTGTCATCATTTAGTTTGGCTTTGTGCATGGAGGTGGGGGGGAGGGGTGGAGAGGGTCTCTAGGTGTGTTTATGTGGCACAAGGCGATCCAATTCCTTTGCCTACGCCAAATCATGTTCAACCGGTATGCAAGAGGAAGTACGTGATAGGGATGATTTTAAGAGATCAGTCCCAGAAAAACAGTGGTGTTAGCTAGAGAGTGCTGGGGTTGCTAGCTGTGGGGGTATAGAAAATGTTTTGCGCTGTTATTTATAGTTCAATATCTCATTGTCGAGAGATCCTGATCCTAATGCAAGCTCTGAAGAGGCGTGTTAGATTGTAGAGCCTATACAGAGAATACGTCTGTAATCACAACAACAGTTAAAAAAAACTAAAAACAACTATAGTGATTACGATCAAAGTTACGATTCCAAGTTTAATCCTTAACCACTACGTTTTTTTGGACTGTATTCAAATGTATTATTTATTGTATGTAATATTTAACAGGAGTCTTACAAGGGAAATATATTTCTTAACATTCTTGACTTTTTATAGGGACTCTCTGTGAAAATAAAACACACAACTTTCCTCCTCTGTCCTTCTGGTCTCCTGACTTCCTCGACGACGGAGGCGGTTGTGATGGGAGAGGTAGCAAGCTGACAAAAGGGTGGGGAAGGCTAAATTAAAGAGGTTAGGGGGACAGTTTGACAAGTGGACAGGACAGGAAGCCTGGATGAAGGAAGGGTGGGAGGACAGTGTGAAAGGTAGACAGGAAGTCAAGATGTTGCCTCAGACGTGGTGGGCGGGGACACCAGACACTAATTACTGCTCACCAGATAGTGCATGTGGCAACCATTGCACTAATGATTAGAGTTCCCAAACAAACTGGAAACATACAGCACCCACCACATCAAAATAGGAGGGAGGAGTCTGCCCCCTGATACGGATCTGAGATGATGACATCATTTCCTCCTCTCACCCTATTTACCATGTAGCCGGCACATTCCGCCGAGTCGGGGAGGTTGAGAGGGGATGAGAGGGAAAAGGTACATGCTTGAAACACATGGAGGACAGAGAACCTCGGTGTGCTAAAGAGAGGGAGACAAAGCTGGAGAGAAAGAGACCAGAGGGACTGAGAGAGAGAGGGACAGAGAGAGAGAGAGCAAGAGAGAGATATCAGGGATGTGACCTGTGTCTATCTGGCCACCCACTTCCTCCAGTAATGATCCACAAATGTACTAATCAATGCCAGCTGTTCTAATCCAGATCAAAGGCCAACAATGTGACACATTGGAGGCTCATCACCTCCCTAATCTCTCCCCTTAACCTTTTCAATATCTGGGCATGAAAAACAAAGTAAAGTAGGCTTGAGTTTGAGTAGAAAACAGGAAGTTAAAGAGGTACTAGAGCAGGGGCTCTGTCTGGTCATAACTTCATTCCTTCATTCCTGGAGGTCACCTGAAATGGCCACACTTCCTGACCCCAGGGAGGAGGGGGAGAGAGGGGAGAGAGGGGAGAGAGGGGAGAGAGGGGAGAGAGAGAGAGGGTGGTACTAGACTATACCGCTAGGTTTGCCAGAATGGTATGGTATTTGTTTTGTGTGAGAAATGCTCATATTGGTTCCTGAATGAGTCACCACAGCGAATGAGGAACACTGTGGAATTTGGTGATGTGTTATTACATTGTGGAACAGTGCCTTGGGCAACTGGTGGGATTTTCTTGGTAGAACACTTTAGCCTGGCTATGTGCAACCTATCAATGACCCTCTCCTCACTTGTCTATAACCCTCTAGGATAATTAAAGTGTGACTAAACCAAAAAATAAATCTGGTGAAATGTCGCAGGTGGGGGGATTTTTCATAAGTATTCATTTTGAAGTGTCACGAACATCAGAATGTATTTTCTTCAATATTCAGTCATCGAAAACACATTTTTTTAAGTTCAATTGCCCTTTGAGCGATACAAACAGACCTTCAAACCAGCAAAAGGTCACACCTCTGGTGAAAACTTGAAGTGGATATGTAACCAATGTCCGTCACCTAAAGCTCAAGAGAGTAAATCGAATTGTTTTGAAGACGTTACCATAGCTACATTGTTAACACCATGGACAGTTCTTGTCCCAGAGGTGACAGAAGCATGTTATCATCTGCTATACTGCACAGACTCAGGACTGGACGTTTGAACTCCCTCCAAAACAATCATTTGAAAACGGGAGAGAGAGGAGGAGGTGGAGGTGGAGGGGGGTGCAGCAATAACAGAAAATAAGGGCAGCAATCTTTTATCAAAGTGGGTCTCCGCATTTCTGAAATGGGAATGCTCTTTGACATAATGTGATCCAGCTTTAGGGAAACAAGTGGAAAATGACTGCAGGCGAAACAACTAATGAAGGCCTATGCTGAGAGGGCTGGTGCTACACACATGTTTGCTACAGCTACTGAGAGAAGGGAGGGGGGGGGGGGGCATGATGGAATGAGGGGGTGGAGTGGGGCATTACAAAGAGGCAGGGTCTTCAGGCTCACTGTGTGCCATGTGGTGTGTGACTCCTTGTGCTGCTGTAGGGAAGAGATCTGGAAGCATGTCTGAATGTTAATGTGTGTGTGTGTCTGATATAGAGAGATGGACCGATATCTAACTGAACCACTTTTACTTTGTTCCCCCATTTCGGATTAGTTTTCAAAATCTCCTAAATTCAGCAGCTATTATTCTATGAGAAAGCTATCATTTTGACACAGTTTCAAGCACAGAAAATTGGGGGTAAATAGTTTGGGATATTTTGACTGGAGTTGGTTGAACGAAATCACCAGAAGACGTCGGGTAAGTAACCGGAAGTGCAATACCCCCAAGAGCCATAACGGCCGAGGAGCGAGGGATGGGGGCCTGACATAAATAGGCAGTTCTGGAAAGAATATATATTAAAAATAAACGAAATTAAATGCAATCATAGAATACATTTTTTACTAGCGCGAACGGCCTTCAAAAACTTAAAACAAAAATCCCAAACTACAGGATCTTTTCCAGACCTTTATTCTGAAAGTCTAGACTCGCTACCGGAAAAGACTCCGTGACTATCACGCACGTTCTTCACGTGAGACGTTTTTCTTATTACATCCATTATCAGGCAAAACATGTGCAAATGACTGTGCTTAGATTGCGTTTTTTTAATTAAGTAATAGAAAACGCATGTAGAAACGCTTTTTCTTACTAAAGGATAACTTTTCAGATCTTCAATATTAATCGAAGTAATAAGTAACTTGACTTCGGTAGCGCAGCCAACCACTAGTACTAAGTATTATCTCCAGATCACAACGAACTGTGCTGCAAGAGGAGGCTGTGCATCAACAGGGACCTGCAGCATGCCTTATTTCCATGGCTTTGGAAGGACCATTTATGAGTACCAGCCACTGGTGGACGCTGTGATGTGTGTTGTTGGGTTGGAAGAAGGGACCAGCGATGTGGAGAGGTGTGTGTGTGTGTTGTATTGATGGTGTTTCCCTGTGATGTAATGTAGTTCTTCCTGTATGAAAAGTTACTCATGTTGTTGTTGTTAGACCATTCATGGTTTCTCTTCGATAACATCCCTCTCCCGATTCCCATTAGTATCCCAGATACCGCAGACCGCATGTGTGACTCGCTGTCTGTGCTGCTGGACAAGCAGTCCCAGTCAGCGCTGTTTGTGGAGGGTATCAGCTATGCCCTGGTGTCCAAGAAAGGACTGGCTTGTATCGCTGCAGTCTTGCTCCGCTACGGAGCCGACCTCAACTTTTGAAGGTAGTTCACAAAAACGGGACCTTGTGACCCGTTTTGGGTGTTTGACATCGATCAAGTGAAAGATCGTGAACCAAAAATAACTTGGTGCTCATGCGCAGACCCGGTGTCCTCCTACACACCTCTGCACATCGCTGTGTTGAGAAACAGACCGAACATAGTGCGGATGCTGGTGCAACACGGGGCTGATGTTGACAAGAGAGACAGGGAAAGCATAACACCTACAACATCTCAGCCTCCTAGTCTAGGCCTGTCTCCTACATCCTGTGTGTCTTTGTCCTAGGTCCTGTGCCTCCTACATCCTCTGTCTCCTCCGTCCTCTAACCTTGGCCTAAATCCTGTGTGTGCTACAGATTCATAAGAGAAGTGAATCTTCTCATCAGAGGACGCTGCCAAGACCGGCCGCTACTGTCTGCATGCCATTATGCGGCTGCTGTCCCACGGGGTCGACCCCAGCTGCTGCCAGGAGACTGGGGAAGACGACAAGGACGGAAAGCCCTCCTTGACCCAGACCAGCCTGGAGCACTTTGCACCTGCTCTTCCCCCTGGCTGCTCTGCTGCTCCAGAAGGGTGCTTCCTTCCACTGCCCCCACCACGGCTCCACCTGCTGGACAGGCTACAGCCTGGTTTTCCGGAGGCTCCAAGCCTCTCTGGTCCACTGTTCCAAAGCACGCCAGAAAGCGGAACTCCTGGAGCAGGCGGAGGAGTTGCTCCAGTTGAGGTAGCCCGGGCGTCTTCCCCCAACTGGTCCTCCCTGCCTGCCTGGAGCTTCCAAAGCTGGGTCAGGACCCACACGCTGACAGCCTGCTGGACCTCCATGGGCGGGTGATGGAGATGTAGGCCATTCCTGCTCCTCTACTCAGCCTCTGCAGAGCCTGCATCAGACTAAAAACCTAAAACCTGGACACCCCCTCTCTTCCAAGCCATGGTGGTCCTGCATCAAGCCCCACAATGCCTTGCAGCCCTTTCATTTACCTGTGCTGTATTAGCATCTGTTTTAGCATTAGCATTCATCTGTTTACTAACATCCAGGCAGGAAACGGGAAGCTAACTCTAAGACTGTTATTAGCAATGCTGTAGTTTGTCTTCTAGAAACATCAGCGGTTGCCGTTGAGGTCTTTTATGTTTACATTTGTAGAAAGTGCAATTGTGTGCTTGGTCTTTGCCAAAATGTGTGTGTGTATGTACTCAGTGCTGTCCCAGTGTAAACTGCCAAACATTATTTTCTGTGACCAATCAATCAATAAATCATTTATTAAAAGCCACACAACATAGTTGGTGGAATTTGCTTTCAATACAGCAGTTAAGCTCACATCTCTCATGTGTCAGGTTCCATTAACAACAACAGAAAAAGAAGAGAAAAAAACAACAACATGCTTGAACATATCAATAAGATCCAGTCAAGAAGTGTTTCGTAATCTCATATCTTGAATCTGATGTGTTTGAACGTTGGCCACTAGAGGGCAGTGTGTCTGTGTGTCTGGTCTGATACTCTCAGTCCTCATTCGCAGTTCCACTCAGCAATAGCAGCCCCTTTAGTTAGATTTACTAACCTTAATTGCAGAGGAAATGTAGATTGTGAATGTTATATGTAAGTGTTGCAACACTGACAACTAGTTTCAGAAACATAGGTTTGATTATAGACTTGTCTAAATATACTTTTTATTAAGGAAAATCATATTTGGCCTTTTTCCCCTGGCTAGTTCCAATGTTTTGCACCATAATGACATGAATGTGATGTGATATTACACAAATCATGTCACTAACAGGGTTAGTCTCAATCTTCCAGCTCTGTGCTTATGGAAGCACAATGAGGGCGAAACATTCACAGAAAAACATGTCCTGTCTGCGGAATTTGGAGTTCTGCCACGAGCTTTGGACTTCCCCTGCTTGTAGGAGAAGCACCAGATCCCTCCACCCCACACTCTACCCCCCCCCCCCTCCCCACTCCTCCCCCCCCTTCCTGTGTTCCTGCCCAGGCCTGATGAACCAGGGACAGAGCACCTACAGGTACTGAGGAAACAGGAACCCTGTGGGGGGGTAGGGGGTAGGGGGTGGGGGGGAGAGACCGGATACTTCTTTGAAAAAATAAACCCCAACCAATTATGATTTCAACCACATTGATTTATCTTCAGTGACATACAGAAGCTCAGATAGCTCAACGGGTTAAGGCGTTGGCCTCATGACCGGAAGGTTGTGAGATCGAGCCCCGGCTGTGGCTATATGATGTAGTGTCCTTGGGCAAGGCACTTCACCTTACTTGCCTCAGTGAGAATGTCCCTGTACTTACTGTAAGGCGATTGGATAAAAGCGTCTGCTAAATGAATAAATGTAAATACCCCTGCATGTGTGTTTGCATAATATAAAGCGTAGCCAGTAGATCAAGTTCTCACTGTTAGAATTAACTAAACTACATTGTGCAGTTAAACTGGCTTAAAAGACATGTAGTGATTTGTCTTTGATGTTTAACCTTACTTCACAGAACAGGACATAAAAATGACATCATTCACAGGTGCAGATGAGGAGTTTCGGTGTAGCTGTTCTCTATTTTACTGTCTACTTTCTGTCTTTCACAATTTCTCTTGTTTTTTTGGATTTTAAACTGTTTGTGAGTTTTGTTGTTTATTGTGTTTTTCGCACAATACCGATTATTCATAGACGTTCGAACAGGACAGAGCCGCTTGTTCCCCATTGGCCAGTGAGTAAAAGAAGGCGTGGCCACGACAAATGGAGCGTATATAGAATAAAAACCATATCCAGTTAGGGATTAGTGAATTACAGTTAGTGTTTTTCCCCCAGTGACTCGCGCTTTTTAATGCCTACTTAAAAATAATATTTTAGTTGTTTAGCTCTGATTATTTGCGGATTTGTGGAGTCTAAAAATGCCGCCTTTTCCGTGCAATATTAGTTCGTAGTGTAGGTCTACAGATTGAAGAGCATGCATACTTCTACGATGGAGTGTGCATTTAACGCACACAACCTCATCTCTATTTCTTTGAGAAAAATCCAGAACTTTAAAAGACAGAGAGGAGGGCTCAAACTCCACAGGAACTTATTAATAACATGCGTTTTGAAGAACATAAGCCATTTTCACATGAACCCGGACTGCACTTCACTCTACAGTGGGTCTAAAAAATACGAGGGCTTCAGGTATGTTTTCACTCATCAAGATGATCTCAAAGACAGCGGGGAGGACTTGACTGGTGAGTTTTACTGTAAATTCAGTGAGGATAATTCGGACAGGGAACCCTCTGCACCGCCTCTACAGGACTGGAACTCGGTGGAACCGGGTGGAACACCTGCTTGCACCGTCTCCTTGCATAGAAACCCGTTTTATGATGCTTGTTTTTCAGACCAGTGCTCTCAGGACGTCCCTGATTGGAACTCTCAATCTAAGACTTTCTTGGACTTAGACACTCAGCTGCTCACGAGCGTGGGCTGCACCCACCGACACGCGCCACCGGATCCCTTTGACCAGAGCGCGCGCTGTTACGAGACAAAAAAGCAGAAAACAGATTCTTATTGTTCTATGGCTTAAGACAGAACCATTATTAGACTTTGTCTCTATCGCGCCTCTTAAAATGAAAAAAAAAATATGAAGATGTATTCTAAACATTTGGAAATAATAAACTATTAACGCTGTGTGTTCTGGATTGAAGGAGTGTAACTATCTTACTGTCACATGATTTTAGACTATATCTGGACACGCACGTGCACTAGACGGATTTATAATGGACATGATTTATTTGTTTACCTTGAACATAATAATTTGGTTTCGTGAGTCTAAAAGAAATATCGGACTACTTTGGGATCTTAAGGCTTGACGTTTCAGAACGAGCCCCATCGCGTGGTTGAACAAAATCCTCCAGAACGTAAGCGGAGGGGGGCGGAGACGCGCGCGCGTCCTGAAACAAGCACTAGACGGAACGTGAAGACTCCATGCGCTCGCCCTTGAAGCAAGACATGACAGCTCGCGGGGGTTGTTTCAGTATATTCTTTATACAATCGAAACCCCTCGTGAACGTACAAGACGATGCTGTGTCTTCTCGCGAGGAATGTGGTGAGTCAAACGGGTTTCCTTGGAGGTGCAGTCTGTGACCCCCGGCATAATTCAAAGGGGGGACGCTGACAATCTGGGTGGGGGTGGAGGGTGGGGGGGGGCAAATATGACAACAATTGCGTAATGTTTGTCAAATCCGAATCGGTGTTAGTTAGTTTGTATTCAACACAAGGGTGCATGCTGTGTGTGTGTGTGTGTGTCAATAACCCAAGGAGCCCCTCCAACCCGTGCATGTTCAAACAACACTGCAGGCCTGATTCAGAGCTGCGGTTTATGTTTCAAACAAGTCCCAGCTCATATCACTTCCTACTCACCGACCCATATAGCGATGAATCCGAACCCTATTCGAACGAAACACGTAATCCATACTAGGTCTGTGTATCATGCATGGAATCATGATTGACAGTGTTAGGATTTCTGTGGCATCATTCCCAATGATGTGTTGACAGCTAAGCCTGGTAGGTAAGCTGTAAATAAGTTTAAGCTGTAAATAAGATGTAAACGTGCTTGCCATTTTGCATGGCTCATCGTAGTAGCTTATATTCTAGATGGTTTATCATCTTACATGGACTCTGCTATGCACTTGAAACCTATACGTTACTACAGCAGGGAAAAAAGAGACTGCATGTGTTTTCCAGCGGAGGCCGGGCGTGGTAAACCCCGCCAACCTGGCGAAAAGCGTGTCGGTGTCGAAGGTCACCCGGAGATCCATGGTGCACCAGGAGGGGCTTCCTAAGATGCCCGTTCCCCCGCTGAAGCAGACCTGCGAGGGATACCTGGCCATGCTGGAGCCCATCGTCAGCGATGAGGAGCTGGAACACACCCGGCAGCTCGTCAGCGAGTTCCTCCAGCCTGGAGGTGTGGGGGAGAGGCTGCAGAGGAGCTTGGAGCGCAGGGCTCGGAAGATGGATAACTGGGTACGTAGCTGGATAACTGGGTCCTCTGTTGGGGATAACTGGGTACGTAGTTTGGGTGTAAAACTTACATTCAGTCATTTATCAAACGCTCTTATCCAGAGCGACTTACAGCAAGTACAGGGACATCCCCCCCCCCTGAGGTAAGTAGGGGTGAAGTGCCTCGCCTAAAGACACAACGTCATGTTGGCACAGTCAGGTAGCTGGTGTTCTATTCTGGAAAACTATAAAAGTGTTTTTGTAGGGTTGTTAAAAATCAGTTCATCTTTCTAGAACTGTATGAAAGGATCTGGAAGCGTAATACACACCTTGTTGGGGCTCCAACATATTCAGAGATGGAGAGATGGATGTACAGGTGTTTATATATAGTTTGCCTTAAAGGTTCCCGCTAGAAAATAGACGTTTTTCTAGAGAAATTAAAGTTTTCTTTGAGAACTTTATAAGAGAAACATTTCCATACCTATGGAATAAGTATAAGTCTATAAATAGTTTGAGGATTTTAACGAGATTTGACTGTTTGGTGTGTTTGTTCAGCTCTCTGAATGGTGGATGCAGTCAACCTATCTGGACTGTCGCATGCCTGTACCTGTGTACACCAGTCCAGGGGTCATCCTGCCTCGCATGCACTTCCAGGACCGCCAAGGACAGATGAGGTAGGCGACCTCACCTCACCTCAGCGTTAAGGGTCACGGTTGAATATAACTCCTCAGTCTGACCTTTAAAACGCTGCCTTGGCCAAAGCCTGCAGTTACACTCAAGTTACATGCCAAACAAAACAAAGCAAAACACTCGCAAAAGTTGTGTTTCTCGCTCAGAAGTAATCTGGTGTGTTTCTCTAACGTACACCAGAATGCCCTGCGACTGATATATATATATGTGTGTGTGTGCGTTTGCCTGTCACGCTGACCTTTACACACACTTCTCTCTCCACGCTGCCTATTTTGAGCTGGCTGCCAGCTCAGTGGCTCAGCTTTTTTAAAGCAGTGACCGGGAGGGTACGCAGTTACACACCTGACACCACACAAACAAACCCCCCCCCCTCTCCTCCTTACACACCAGGGCCTACCCCTGTCTGACAATAAGGTTTAATGTCTTACTTGTTGTTGACACACTGACACTATTCTATTGTGGCCGATACAAATAATACTTCATGGACATCAACTGGATAGTTCATTTCAAGAGCTGTTTAATCGACGATTGTTAAAGGAATCATTAGTGATCTATTTCATGTCTTCTCTTCAGGTTTGCTGCTAAGTTGATAGCTGGGGTTTTGGATTTCAAGCAGATGATTGACAGGTGAGCTTGACTGAGAGGTTGTACCCTGAACATTGTACCCTGCATACTGCACCCTGGTATATACTGTACGCATCTGTGTATATGTACATGTGTATATGTGGTATATACTGTATGAATATGTGTATATGTGTTATATACTGTATGAATCTGTGCTGAGGTGGAGAACCAGCAATGTTCATCTCCCTGACATGTTGTTTCCAGTGACACCCTGCCCATAGAGTACTTGGGCGGGCAGCCTCTGTGTATGGACCAGTACTACCAGGTCCTGTCTTCCTGTCGTATACCCGGACCAAAGAGGGACACGGTGGTCAACCACGCCATGGGCACCACCCCCCCGACACACATCACCGTGGTGCACAACTTTCAGGTACAGCAGAGGGCGCTGTAGCTCTGTCGAGGCTCTGACAGCAGACCCAGTCTATCACAGGGGATTTATCAAGCTGACTTTTTTATCCAAGGTGACATAAATGGTTCACACATGTATATATAGTACAGACAAAAGAAAATCAAACAGCTGAAGTTTAGCACTGACAGTATTATTCTTTTTGAACGTGTCTATCTTTGCTTTCTCTCTCTCTCTCTCTCTCTCTCTCTCTCTCTCTCTCTCTCTCTCTCTCTCTCTCTCTCTCTCTCTCTCTCTCTCTCTCTCTCTTTCTCTCTCTCCCTTCTCCCTGCTCTCTCTCTCTCTCTGCTCTCTCTCTCTCTCTCTCTCTTTCTCTCTCTCCCTTCTCCCTGCTCTCTCTCTCTCTCGGCTCTCTCTCCCTCTCTCTCTCTCTCTGCTCAGTTCTTCATCCTGGACGTGTACAACAGTGACAGGACTCCGCTGACCGTGGACCAGATCTACATGCAGCTGGAGAAGATCTGGAACTCCTCCCTGCAGACGAACAAGGAGCCCATCGGCATCCTGACCTCCCAGCACCGCAACACCTGGGGCAAGGCCTACAACAACCTCATCAAGGGTAGGCAGGAGGCTGGGGTGGGACAGGGGAGGCGGTACCCCCGTCCCCACCACCACGCGCAGCTGTGTTTTTACACCACCTCCCTCTGTCCCTCCCACACAGACAAGACGAACAAGGAGTCGGTACGGGCCATTCAGAAGAGCATCTTCACGGTGTGTCTGGATGCTCCCATGCCCCGCGTGTCAGACGAGATGTACCAGAGTCGGGTGGCTGCCCAGATGCTGCATGGCGGGGGCAGTCGCTGGAACAGCGGGAACCGCTGGTTTGACAAAACTCTGCAGGTGATCTGAAACCATCTCCCCCCCCTTAAACTACCTTCCAGAGGCTGTTCTGAATCCTTTTCAGGTCTTGTGTGGAGATTGTTGCTTTTAACAGAGATGGGAGTGACACTGAGCCCTGCCCACTCTCTCCCCTCCGCAGTTCATCATTGGGGAAGATGGGTCATGTGGTCTGACGTATGAACACGCCCCTGCCGAGGGTCCACCAATCGTATTCCTGATCGACCATGTGGTGGGATACATGTAAGACGGATGGATCCTCCTTGCAGTGAACGTGTTATCGCAGGCCAGTGTTACATTTCAGGAAGTACTTCTCTCATCTTACACCTGGTCTGTGTGTGTGTGTCTGTGTGTGTGTGTGCATGTGTGCGTGTGTTCAGGAGGAAGACAGAGATGATCCGCTCCCCTATGGTACCTCTCCACATGCCTCAGAAGCTGCGTTTCAACATCACTCCAGAGATCAAGAAGGATATCGAGAAGGCCAAGCAAAACATGAACATGTATATTCAGAATACCATGTCCCACAACATATTCTGTGTCGTGCGCACACACAACACTTGTGTGTTCCCCCTGGCACAGTGTACAGATGTGTATTGCCAGCCCAGGTTGTGTTCCGACCCAGTGTGTGTTTTCTGAGCAGTGTCTCCCCTCTCTTGTGTCGGCAGTATGGTTCATGACCTCGACGTCAGAGTTCTGTTGTTCTCTCACTTCGGGGTGAACGTTCCCAAGCAACACAAGCTGAGCCCGGATGCGTTTGTGCAGATGGCCCTTCAGCTCGCCTACTACAGGTGCGTTCGGTCTCACCTGCGCAAGGAACACATGACTACCGTATCCATGGCAACTCACGGAACATAGAACTAGGTTTGTTTATCAATTTTTTTTTTCTTTTCAGAATTTATCAGCTTTGCTGCTCGACCTATGAGACGTCTTCGCTGCGCATGTTCAAACTGGGCCGGACTGAAACCATTCGCTCCTGCACTACAGAGTCCTCCAGGTTTGTCCACGCCATGGACGACCCAGGAACCCCGGTAAAGTCCTCCTCAACGCTGTTTTAGTAAACTTTCCCGCGGCCGCAGCTGAATGCTAACGTGGTTCTTCTGTATTCCCCACCAGAACACAGAGAAAGTTGCTCTGTTAACAAAGGCAATCCAACTCCACAGAGAAAACACCAAAAAGGTAAGTATCACAGAAAAACAATATCCAGAAATACCTCAAGATTTCTTATCAATTGTTCAAGATCTCGTCTTGTAATCTTTTTATTTTATTATTATCCTTTATTATTTTATTATTAAAAAAAAAAATTCAGCAAACAGGATTAGGATTATTTGTGTAGAAAAAAAGATTAAGAATTTTGGTTCAACTGACCAATCAAAAAAGAAGCAAGACCCAAACATTCTACTGGTCACCACAGATACGGGTTCCAAATCCCAAATAAACACGAAACTTTCCTATTGTAGGCGATTCATGGGCAGGCCATCGACAGACACCTCCTGGGGCTGAAGATGCAGGGAATAACAGAGCTGACCTCCATGCCAGATATCTTCATGGACACCTCCTACGCTGTAGCCACACACTACCATCTCTTCACCAGCCAGGTAAGCCGGGATGCAGATCCCACCAATCCTGTTCCAGGATGCCTGCAGGTGTGAAATCAGGCATTCAGCGACCCCCCCCACCCCCCCACCTCCCCCCAGGTCGGCGCCAAGACAGACTGCGTCATGTGCTTTGGGCCCACGGTCCCCGACGGTTACGGCGTGTGCTACAACCCCATGGAGGAGCACATCAACATCGCCATCACGGCGTTCAACAGCTGCGAGGAGACCAATGCCGCCCGGTTCTCCCGGGCCGTGGAGACGGCCCTGCTGGACCTGCAGGCCCTGCTGGAGAACAACGCTGCGGCCGGCCGATAAGAGGAAGTTCTGGGCCCGGCTGGAGCAGCCTGACTCTAGGTGGCACTGGTGCGACAATTGGCTGTGTGTGTGTTGGGTGGGGGGGGAGGGGAGAAAGCAGGAGGGGGAAGCACCTTGAACTGAGCGGGAGACAGACTTCTGGAAGCTTCTAGATGCTGGACTGTGTCCACTGTGCTCAGGAACTTGTCGTGTATAAAGGCTTCTGCACCATACATCGGCTTTCAATGGTTATATAAGCACGTTGTCGAGTCACAGAGAGAGGCCTTTTATACAAATGTATTTACTCTACATGTTTAAAGATGACATGGTGTTGTCCAGTGATTTGGATGTTAAGAAAATAGATGTGTTTCATTCTTGTATGATTATCTTACAGTTGGTTCTTATCATGTGCTGTTTAGAATTCGTTTTCAGCCAATAAGCTATGTCCGTGAATGCAGAACCAAATAGCGCGTGCCTTTACATCTAACAAACATTTGAACAAATTAGGCACACATCCCACAAACATTTGCAAACATTTTTTCTTCAAAACAGAAAGGATGAAGGCAGCAGTACATTTGCACATCGAGAAATTCCTCCTAAAATTTTATTAAAAAAACTATTGACAGTGTTGATTAAAGCCAAGCAAACCATATGAATTCAAATTCTGAAGTGGTGGTACTTTTAAATAGTGTGCGGTTGGAACACAGGAGAGAAGTCAGGGCAGAATGAAGGAATATTCAGCCTTGAAGCTTCTGGGTGTGCGTAGGTAATCTCCGTGGAATTCGATTTCCGCCATGCTCCCTGACGACAGCCAGAGAAAGAGCTGCTGTCCTGTAAACACGTTGGTCTTCAGAACGTCCACGTCTCGTATCTAGGTTACAGCATAAACACAAAACCGTTCTTATATAAAGCTTTATCACTTGTCACAGTGTCCTGTATTCTGCCTGTTGAAGGAATTCAGAACACAAGGTGTGGGTAGATGTTAAGATGCTTTCATTTAGCAGACGCTGTTGTCCTAGGCAATGTAGAGAGAGGAATTCAAACCTGAGGCACTTGGCAGTCAAGCGCTCTACACCAGTGGTTCTCAACCCTGGTCCTCAGGGCCCACAGTCCTGCATGTTTTCGATGTTTCCCTGCTCCAACACACCTGATTCAAATGAATGAGTCACTATGAAGCTCAGCAGAAGCCTGATAATGACAATTCATTTGAATCGGGTGTGTTGGAAGGGGGAAACATCTAAAACAGTGGTCTTCAACCCTGGTCCTCAGGACCCACTGTCCTGCATGTTTTAGATGTTTCCCTGCTCCAACACACCTGATTTTAATGCATGGGTCGTTATCTAGCTCTGAAGAATCCTGGTAAACGATCATGCATTAGAATCAGGTGTGTGGGAAGGGGGAAACATCCAAAACATGCAGGACAGTGGGTCCTGAGGACCAGGGTTGAAGACCACTGATCTAAAACATGCAGGACAGTGGAGCCCTGAGGACCAGGGTTGAGAACCACTGTTCTACAACTCGAGCTGTGATCTACACCTGGCTACACCAGCTCCTGGAGCCTCACCATGATGAAGGTGTTCTGGCTGGAGGAAGCGTTCCCTGGCAGCTCTATGCTCTGGGCCTGGATCCGGATCTTCACGGAGGGAGGGGCGTTGATGAGCACCCTGCAGGTGTGACTGTCGGAGACGGACGGCGTCGTCGGGTTCTCGAAGATCCCGCCGGGGCCGAACAGCTGGACGTCACATGATCCTGAAGCAGAGGACGAGAAGGACGTTTGGGTTCGAGACGTCAAGAGTATCGTGATGCGAGGTATCATGGGAAACACGAATGCGTCCCAAACCACAACTAGAAATCCCTTTCCACACCAATACCTTAATCGATCCACAAATGTGATTGGCTATCCACAAAAAAGTCATTTTGAGGGGGAGGGGCTTCTTACCCTGATCCAAAGACCTCCTGCTGTTCTTCTGACTGCTGTAGGTGAGCAACACCCCGTTGCCGGGGGTTACGAGGTTCTGCCTCACCAGCAGGACGTTGGTGCGCGTCGTGAGCACGGAACCTTCCACCGGCCCGCACTTCCTGTTCAGCGCCAGCCTGTCGTAGAACGTCACGTACTCCTCTGCACACGCACACACACGCACACACACACACACACACACACACACACACACACACACACACACACACACACACACACACACACACACAGTTAGTGAGGTACACACTATCATGGTTTGATCTTAGACGAGTGTTTGTGTGTGTGTGTTGCCCACTTTTTTTGCAGTTCAGGCCACTAGATTCAACTTTGATATGAATGAGCTCGTCCAGCGGTCGTCCGATGGAGAGGATGCAGCGTCCGGTCACCTGGGTCAAGTCCACCGTGCCTGAGTCCTGCAGGAGCAACTGACCACACACACCTGGACAGCACAACACAAGGTCAGGTCAGCAGAACATCACAGAGCTCATCATGTCATGAATCTAGGGGGGGATCGAGATGGGAGAGGGTTCTGCCACCTAACTGGTTTTGGGGGTGGAGGAGGGCGTGGGAGGGGGGGTCGTCTCTGAGGGGTGAGAGGGGAGGGGGGTGGTGGTGGCGGGGTCCCGGGGCGTCACTGTCGGGTTCAGCGGGGGCGGGGCCAGGAAAGGCGTCTCCTCAGAGCCAGTGACCGCCGGCGCTGTCTTCGGAGCAGCTGATTTGCTCCTCATCAGAGGTGGTGGGCTGGTAGCGAGGGGGAGGTGGGTGGGGCGCTGGGGGCAGTCCTCCAAGCGGCAGCCCTGGATGGTGATCGGCTTGGGCCTGTGCATGCAGAGCATGGGGTTGAGGGGCTGGAGGGTGGAGGGGCCAGTGCACCACACCGCTCTGGACTGGACACCATAACCACAGGACACAGAGCACTGGGGAATAACACACACTTCTGTCAAATTATAGATGTAGATTTGATGGTTGCACTGTAGTATTATCTTATATATTATATGTTATCATCTCTGTGGTGCTATGCCTGAAAGCGATACGTTATTTGTGCACAGCGTCAGGTAAATTCCTTGATTGTATCCACCAACATTTTTTATATAATTTATAGACTTAATCTATAGATTGTTTTGTAGCATGCTAGGTTTGGTGTGTACCTGGCTCCAGGCCTTAGCATCCCAGGTGAAGGTGCACAGCTGCAGCAGACAGGGCACAGCCGTGGCTGGCTTCACGCCGCTAACGCCGCACGCCTCCTCTCCCACCTCCCCGTCCCTCCCCTGGGTGAACTGGACACAGGTCACGCTCCTCTGAGCAACGCCCAGACCGCAGGTCACCGAGCAGGCCCCCGTCTTCTGCACCCTCCACCTGGGGACTCACACATAGACCTCGTGAGTCTCTCTCGTTCTCTCCCGCGGGCTCGCAGTGGGGGGCGGGACGGGGCGGCGCGGTCATGCTCACCTGGCAGGGCAGCTGTTGGTGTTGCAGGAGACCACACCTGTGGGTTTGGGCGAGGCACTGCACTCCGCGTCCTCCACAACCTCCTCCTCGCCCTCCTCCTCGCCCTGCCGGGAGCAGTATAACACCCGGGTGGCCACCCCTCCTCCACAGGTCACGCTGCAGGCACCTTCCTTATAGTGCCACCTAGAGGGGGGAGGAGGATATGAGCTGTAAGCTCCTGCTGGGGGTGGGGGGGGGGGCGGGGGGGGGCGGGTTACGGGGGAGGGCTCTCATTGTTGAGGCAGGGGGGACAGGGGCTCACGTGGGGGGGCAGGGGGAGGAGTTGCAGGTGGCGGAGCGCGGAGCCGGCTTGTTGGAGCTCTCACAGTGCATCTCAGGCGCCGCTTGTCTGGTTTGGTGATCCACACAGGAGAACCACACCAGCAGGGTTCCTGCGGAGGTGTGGAACGGAAGCCTGGTTAGTCAGGAGCTGCAGGCATCGTCCTTCAGGAATATTCCCCCCCCCCTCTTACCGTTGCCGCAGGTCTTGGAGCACTGGCCAATCACAGGGCTCCAGACGTACACTGGGCGCGGAGGCCCAGAGCGAGGCAGCAAACCTGGTGTCTTCTTCAGTGTGGGTAGACTCTGAGGAAGAAAGACCCAGGGAGAGGTGGCTGAGGGGTTATGGCGTCAGACTAGCGATCAGAAGGTCGTCAGTTCGATTTCCCGGCTAAGGCAACATGACGTTGTGTCCTTTGGGCAAGACACTTAGACACCCTAACTTGCCTCGGGGGAGGATGTCTCTGTAATTGCTCTAAGTTGTTCTGGATAAGAGGGTCTGGCTGAATGACTACATGTCAATGTAAGAGAGAGACGCAGTCCTGTTAGGTGTTCTGTGGGGTCTGTTGATGTGTGTTGTCCATGCGCTCCTCAGGTACCTCTCCCTTCGACTCCCAGCCGACCGGACACACGTCCACCACGCAGGGCTCAGAGTCTGGAGGCTGGAGGTCCTGGGGACACAAGCTGGGGTCCACCTCCGAGTCCTGACCACCTTCTGACCGCACGCAGGTCACAACACGTCTGGCCTCACCTGGCCCGCACACCGCTGAGCATTCCCCAGGCGTTGACACCTGCCACCTGCCTCACACACACACACACACACACACACACACACACACACACACACACACACACACACACGTACAGACTCGCCTCCCCGCCGCCACAAGGGGCGCTGCAGGGGCCAAATTCCCCCATCTCCCAGCTGAAAAAGCAGCACCGCAAAGGGAAGAAGAAGTCACATGAGAGGTGTCACCTCATTACATGTTTGTGTTGGAGGTGATGTTTGTTTCAGAGGTGACATGTTTTTTTTTGAGGTGACGTTTGTTTCAGAAGTTTGTGTTGGAGGTTTAACATGCTTTTCCCCACACATATGTGTTGGAGATGACATGTTTGTGTTGGAGGTGACATGTTTGTGTTGGAGATGACGAGTTTGTGTTGGACATGACATGTTTGTGTTGGAGGTGACATGTTTGTGTTGGAGATGACATGTTTGTGTTGGAGGTGACATGTATGTTTCAGAGGTGACATGTTTGGGTTTGGTGTTGAGAGGGAGCTGACCTTGCGGGGCAGGCTGGGAGGAGACAGGCTGTCTGCTGTGGGCTTGTAGGAGGAGCCTTCTCACAGAACCGTTCATCCAGATGCTCCCTGGTGTCTCCATCAACACAGACATACACATGCTTCTGCACTCCTAGCGAGTCGTAAAAACAAGCACGTCAACAGGGAATGCTTGTAAAGCGCTGGATGGATGTGGAAAGCATGGATTCAGCATGGAGCTCCGTACCTGAGCTGCAGGTCACAGAGCAGGGGGTGGGGACAGAGGCCCAGGACCCTCTGGGCAGCTTGGCCGACCCTGCGTCAGGAGAGGGGCCTGGAGAGTAGTAGCGGTAGGTGATGTTCGGGCTAGTCTGCTCTCCATACTCTTTACCGTACTTCCGATACACCTGAGGGAACCAAGATGAAACGCTGGGGTTATTCAGAAAGACAGTAGATTCAAGAGTTGCATACATAACAGCGTGTTTGGTTTGTACTCTATTCTGTCTTATGATGTATTCTGTAACTCTGCATTTGCCCCTCCCACCTGTATGTGAGTCTCCTCTCTGATTGGTCCAGGCAGCTTCAGCTCCTCCATGTAGGGCAGGAGGTCGGAGGTCAGGTAGATGCGGTACTCCAGACGCTGGTCGTCCAGGACGGAGGGGTGAGTGACGTTCATAGACATGCTGCCGTGGCCGGACACAACGTACTGACCTGCCACCAGCACCGCTGTGGAGGACGATACACACCAGGAGTTATTCTCTGGCTTTACCTGGTTGTTATTGTGGGAACGATAGCTCACACAGGATTAGGATTCTTTACGAAGGAAGTGAAGTTTAGGTTCGTTACTGCTGGGAACCAATGAAAAGTCACGATTCATGCGTGATTATTCTACCGGTTTTCTCACGTAATTCAACCAAGCCATCATCGGAACATTGTACCTCAGAGAACACAGCACTCACCCATGTGAGTGAAGACTGGAGCCTCGTTCACTATGTGGACCTGGGTGGCGTTCAGCGGCAGGGCCAAGAAAGTAGCGTACTCTGAGAAGCAAGGAATCATGGATTTTAGAACCTTGATTCAAAGGTGAGGTTAAACAAAGAGGGCTTCCTAAGGGGCTGGGTGGAGGTCAGGGTCAGGGTCAGAGTTAGGGTCAGGGTTAGGGTCAGGGTTAGTTACCTCTGGCCTGGCCGCCTGTGTACGACTGAGATACAAGGCTGCAGGATGATCCGTTTCCCCCACACACCCCGCACATGTCCTCCACCTTCCCAGAATGCAACACGCCGTCACAGCCGAACAGCTAAGGCGAAGAAGAGAGAAATGACTTGCGGATGGCATGATAACAACATCATCTTCATCGTTTATATTCAGAATTCAGATTCAGAACATTACCATCACTGTCATCATTACTATCAGCAGCAGTAGCATCATCATCATTATCATCACTTCCATCAATCTCATCCTCATTATCACCACCAGCAGCGTTATAATCATCCCCGTGATCCATGACTGTCCTATGGTGCCTTCAGTACCTGGCACGCCCCCCTCAGACAGGCGGGCGTGGAGCCCAGAGGAGCCTGGTGATCTGGTTCACACCGAGTCCCGTCCACAAACTGAGAACCACGGCTCACGATGAAGTTCTCCCCTTCTGACTGGCACATGAACTTACACTGCTCGTCTCCTGGTTTGGGGGAAACAAACACAGGAGCATTAGAGACCTGGACGAACACCTCCCCCCTTCTCCATCTCGAAACCTCCACCCCTCTCACGCCCCGTCCCTCCCTCCACTCCTCCAGGGCAGGGCAGCCTACCTGTGACAAAGCCCAAGGCGGGGATCCATGTGTAGAGGTTAGAGGTGCCAGGGGACAGGGAAAGGGGCTGAGGGTCTGTCAGGGAACACTGCTCGGCCATAAATTCCAGCTGAGTACTTTCACATGCCTGCTTGCAAAGCAGAAAAGGAGATAAACGTCTGGACTATCTGTGCCTGAGGAAATGATTGGTGGGAGGGCGGCCATGTTGAACCCTTGTGAGTTTATTCATGCACGCACAGTTGGGTTCCCAGTACACAGGACTGTACGGTTGGGACACGACCTCGTCATGCCTAAGGTTGAATGCTTCCCCTAATTAAACTTGACCTGTGGAGAGCACGAGAGCAGGGACCGGTGGAAACAGTACCTGCTGGTGGCAAAGTCCAGCCTCTGTGTCTTTGCCCTCACAATCCCTCCCTCCGAACGCAGGCCTGGAAACACAGAATGGTGGAGTTTCCCAGAGAAGAGATGCCAGACATTAGTATGAGTCAGTGTTGCCTTCAGGGTGCTGCTGGTACCTGGGGTTGTTACAGAAACGGGTACGGTGTTGGACTCCCCCTCCGCAGGAGCGGGAGCAGGTGGAGAGCTCCGACCAGCTGGACCAGGAGCCGTGGACGACCGCGGAGGAGCCCACATCTTCCGGGGAGACGCAGAGTCCTTTCAGGCACCACTGGTGGGAACAGAAAGTGCAAGAGTCACGGCTTCCTGTACGTCACACCTGCCTCGGGGAACCAAGTGAACCAGCTTTCGGAACGGACCACCAAAGGCTCTCGTACCTGATTGGGCGCACACTCAGTGCCGTCCAATAGAGGCACAAGGAGGCGCTTACACGAACTCTTGTCTCCGGGGATCACGTGACAAGACAGAACTCGACACACCGGCTGACGGGAAGAGAAATAACGATCAGCGGGCGAGCGCATGGCGTCTCCTTGCGCTCTGAAAGGAGGTGGCATGTGGTAGCCATGGTTACGCAGAACACACGTGTTTCTCACCAGGTCAGGGTTCGAGAAAGAACAGGCCCTGGCAGTGTTTCCGAACGCGATCCGGCACTGGTCGTCCACCCCGTAGTAGAGGCCTGGCTTCCAGTCCTGCAGAGAGCCTTCCAACACGGGCAGGTCCTTCACGCACTCAGCCTTCCCCTCTCTGGAAGAGCACAGAACGACCAGCCCTCACTCACTCACTGTGTCACAGCACTATAATGACTGGATGTGCACAGGGAGAGAGTAGGGGGGACAGATGGGGGAGAGAGAGGGGGGAACTACCTGAAGAATGTGTGGAGCTGCTGTCTGCTACAGGCCGACCAGGTGAGGTCCACGCTGTTGTAGCCTCCGTCGGACGCCATCATGAAGCCACTTCTCCCACAGGTGTTGTCCATCCCGTCATGGTTGATGCCGAAGCTGAGGCAGAGGGTGACGAGGTGGAAGATCACTGGAGGTTCTTACTGAGATGCTTTTGTCCAAAGAGACGAACACTGGCGGATTTGAACCTTCCAGAACTGGATTTGCGTTCAGATGCTCTACCGCTGAACTACAGTTCCAGTACCTGTGACCTATCTCGTGGGCGATGGTGATTCCCAGGTCAAAACCGGTGTCCTCTGTAATCACACAGTTCCAGTCGCTGGAACAAGCTCCGCCCAACTGGGCCACGCCCCTCACCTGGTTGTTCCCATTGGGCAACACCAGGTCGAACCTTCATGGAAGAACACAAGGATTTTCCCGTCAGCGTCACTCGGCTGGCTCAGGTACAGCAGGGGGTGTGCGGTGTGTGATCACCTTGTGATGTACAGCAGGACGTCCGCATGCAGGGGATCTGTGTCGTTAGAAGGGTTCACTCTGTGGCCCCATTCACACACACTCCTGAGGGAGGACGTGATGTTGGCCGACAATCGGATCTCTGGCTGGAGGGGAAAAAAACAAACATGGAGTTCAGGGAGCGAGAGAGAGAGGGCCGAGAGACAGCAGGATGAAGTACGGCTGACCTCTGGTTCTGAGAGGATGATCATGCGGACCAGATGGACCCTCATGTTAGCCCCCAGCGTCTTGTCTCTCAGAAGCTCTGATGCCTGCAGAGAAGCACAGGACCACCTTCAGATGAGCAACACACACGCTCACAAACTCACACTCACACACTCTCACACACACACCCTCACGGACTCACACACACCCTCACGCATGCAGACTCACGATGTTCAGGTTAGTGAGGATGTATCTCTCAGTGTCCTGCCTGTGGACCTGTTGGACGTCTGGTCCCACCACCACCAGAAGCTCCAGGTGAGTCACATCTGGAACCCCGGCAGACCGGCGCTCCCTCCTGCCCTCACCTGGCACCACGGGACACAGCACGCTGGTCAGAGCAGGGACACCAGGTTCAAATCCCCCCACCCAGGTGGGTCATTACACATTGTTGTGTAAAAGCACTGACTGTGAGCGTGTGTGGGGGTGAGAAGGAACCCGGGAGAGGCTGGATCAGGGGGAGGCAGCAGGAACACCATGTGAGGGTCTCCTGTCCAGGCTGGGTCTTGTCCTGGGTCCACAGTCAGGTGGACGTGTGTCTGGAGAACAGGCTGAATGTAGAACCGTTCTGTCCCTAAGGCAAGCAGGCCTCGCTGGGGGAAAAAAACAAACAAATGCCAGTGAAATCAAATGAATCGGACCAACAAGCCACTGTGTTGGTGTGTTGAACTATAAACAAAACAACGAACATTTGCCCTCCAGTTTTTCTTGGAGCGTTACCATTTTCCCCGAGCAGATGGAGAGAAATCCTTCGGATGAGAGGGGGTGTAGGACACGAGGGTACCCACAGCACATGGCAGGCTCTCCGCCCCAAATGCCGAGAGTGGCGCTGAGAACGCTCTCCTCTCCGGGGGGACAGGAGAGGGGCAGATGTCCTTCTCTCACCCCCAGCAGGAAGACACCTCTCTGGGTTTCCAAGGAGCACTGCCAGGGCTCTGCATGGAGCTCCGTAGAGGGGCAGGCAAGCGAGACGAGCTGAAACTCTGGCACTAGAGGGAGACATTTCCTGTTACTTTTCCCCCAAGCAGCTAATTTTGATGTGGCATCATTTATTCATGTGGAGGAAACAGTTTGACCTCCACCCCCGTGTGTCTCTCTGTACCTGAATCTGCCAGTGAAGACCCAAAATAAAACACAGTGTCTCTCTCATCCAGCGAGCGCAGGAATTGCTGAACAGGAAACGAAAGAACGGGGGGGGGGGGGGGGGGGTTATGTTTAATGATCTTCCGCAACATTTGGACAGGATTGGCCTGCAGCCTAGATTCTACAAGCCTGTACCTTTTTACGTCAAAGAAAAGACAGATGGCTTCAAATGCAGTGGTGTCCATTTCACCCAGCTTTTAACACTGAGATCCTGTCAAATACAGTTACACTCTGCGGGTGGAGATTTGAACAGGCCAGGCGGTGTACGGGTGTACGGTTTAGGAGGTCAACGTACTTTGCAGATGTCCAAAGCAGACTAACGACAGACCCGCTTCCTCCTCCTCCCCCCTGACACCCCCCCCCGCCCCCCTCCCCCCAACACCTCCTCCGTGCCTCCTACTGTACCTCCTCTGATGAAGATCTGATCCTCGTTGAGGAGTGTGGGATCAGGACCAGCAGAAGTAGCAGAGCTGTGAGTGAGGTAGCCATGTTTGTCATCGCTCTCCCTGCAGCAACAGAGCGAGGTTCCGGAGAGTTCCGTTTGCTCACAGGGGACAAAGTTGATTAATGACATAACTCATCTGTTGGTTTTTGCACTGTGGATGTTTGTAAAGTAAGGGAAAAGCCCTCTGATTGGTCAGTGAGCTTTGGGGGTTTCTTTGCCATTGGATATCCCTGTCAGTGACCTACCTTCCTGTACAATAACCCATGACAATTGCTCAATCTCTTTTCCTCTCTCAGTCTTCCTCTCCGTCTCTCTCTTCCTCTCTCCCTCTCTCTTTCTCTCTCTCTCTCGTTCCCATCCCCGCTTCACTCTCTCGCCCTCCTGAGGGGCTAGTTTATCTCCGTAAAGCTGGGATTCAAGCCCCATCTGCTCTTAGTCTGTTTCAGACCTGGCTGATGTCAGTGGAAGCCAACAGCTGGGCATCCGAGGCATTAGACCAGCAGTTGAGGTTTCACTGAAACCCTCTGCCCTCCTGTAGCAGAGGGGCTGAGGTACGGAGAGAGATCTGCAGGAGACAGATACCCTTGTCACGACACTGTGGATTAAAGACACACACTCTGCCCACAGCAGATACTCTGCCCATGTGTGAGGGGTTGTGACCAGGTCAACTGAACTGTATTTACGTCCTCTTGACACACACTCTATTTACCTTAATGATCACAGATAGCTCACACAGCTAAGTCAATGTAATTTGTATAATTCCACTACTGCTTGCATCTGGGCATATTCAGAGAGACATCTTGACCGATGTGTTCATTTTATCGAGTGCTTTCCAAGGTGATCTACCTCTTTTATTTTGAAAAAAGAACAATAATCAGCTTTCCTTGAATCCTCAGGATATTAAATGTGTGCTGACAGATTGCCCTCTTGGTCCTGCGTTCTGGTATGTGGAGGATTTAAGAGGTCAGGCTTTTGTAGAAATGCATCCTTGTTCAGAGGGTGTCCTTGTTTCACTCTGTCCATCTGCCCCTCCTATTTGTCAGACCTGTGGTGCCTTATTTCTCTCTCTCTTTCCCTCCCTCCCTCCATCTCCCTGTTTTTCTCTCTTCCCCCCCCCCTCTCTCTCCCCCCTCTCTCTTTCTCAACAACCATCTATAATCCCTATAACATTTAACATCCCTTGAAAAATACATTGTATACAACCTGATGTTACGTAAGTGACAATTAAGAATTATTTACTGAGATGGGTAGGCCTACAGGGTAGCATTCAATATTGACATAATTAAATGATGGTATCAGCAAATGTGTATTTGTGAGTGGGTGTGTTCCGCGAATGGTACAATCGATAAAGAAGCCTTCAGTTGTTAAAGGGTTTGAAGCGTAAGATTCACAGAGGCAGCAGATTAGTGTGGCCATTTTCTTTATCTCTTAAGTGGGAGGCCGGCTGGTGAGTCTGGAACAGTGTTTTCCATGGTTATAATGAAAAGATTGTATTGCATGTGTTTTAATGCCTGTAGGCTTTTAGAAAGCCACATAAAGGTGCCCCTGTAATCTAACCAATCAGAGCTGTAAAATGACCATCACTTCAGAGGACAGTCCTACCTCTTCAAACAAGAGTACTTGATGAGTTAAATTTGATTTTTTCTCATTTCAAAACCTCCATCTCTTTTAATTAGTGAGTAGTGATATCAGTTTTGGCATTAGTCGATGACACGTGTCATAGGTGTGTGCTGACAACTCTGCCTGTTTCTGGATGAGACAGTATTAGTCTCAGTTCATTGTGAGCAGAGAAAGTGTGCACCCTTATAGTTGACATAGGACTGCAGAGCTTCTTGTTGTGAATACTAAGACTGGCCCCATCTTTGCCAGTGAACCGTCCTCTGCCCTGCATGCCAAGAGAACAGAAGGTATGATGTGGATAAACTGCAGGTTTTTCTGTTATGGTAATCTGAATGTTTCTGTTTTCTAACATTTTTGAACAGCCTGGAATATTAGGTTTACAGTGCCAGCTCCCAGAAATGATTCAGACACAGCAGGCAAATTAGTTTATACACTAAAATAATCCCGAGTGACAATCAACAAGCAGCATTTCTTATGTAGAAATGCTTAGTAAAAAAACAAAAACAAACATTGAATAGTAAAAAAATAAAAATAACATTGAATATTTAAGTGTGACCTTGTAGCTTATTTATGTAATGTGATATGACAATGTGAAGCAATGCATCTTCGCACACTTGGTTTGTTAGTAACACTGCGGTGCCGGTCTGTCAGCGGGCAGTCTGACAGCCTGGAGCCGGAGGAGAAGGCAGCCACGCCGGGACTCAAACCACCCAGACTACCCGTCTACTGACTGTCTCGAAACTACAGCAGATTCGTCTTGCATTGTTCACTGCATGAACGAGAGGTGAGTATGCAGATGAATATATCACCAGAAAGTTTTTACTGGAACTATTTGTGGTTTTATTGCCATCTTAGACCTGACTCAGCTGGGTCTACCAGTTAGCGTTGCTAAGCGATGAATGGCGTCCAGGCAGGCGGGGTAAAGCGCAGCGACTGTCAGTCACTTTAGCAGCAAGGTACGGTCTCCAAACAATGTGTTAAAACTTCCAATCATGTTCAGCAACCGGGTAGAAATGTAGGGCATGAATTATTTTAGTTGCAGTTAGTCTACTTATTTAATCGCCGAACCGGATAAAGCAGAGGTACGACGTAGTCTATGTGTTTGCTTTTTTAAATATATTTTTAATTTTTACGTAACGCCGCTGTAAATATTATTGTAATTGTTCTGAACAAGTTTGTTCAAGCTGAAAATGCATCAGGAGTTTAAAACCCCTCACCCTTTTGCCAAAATCTGCACTCTACTAGTGGCATGGAGGTGATGTGAGATCACAGGGATTACATGGCTGCTTGTTGTCAGTAATCTGTTTTGTCAGGCTCTGACCTTCCTCCTGGTCTCTCTCTGTTTGTTTCCACGGCGTCTGGGTTACCCAGCACCCAGGGCTGAGCAAACAAGATGCAGATTACACTGCTGGCACAGGGAAGGTGTCTTTAACCTGGTTCACTGCACAGCTTCAGAGACGCCCAAGGCTGGAGGAAACGTCCAATCGTAGCAGGCCTTCATTCTGAATCTCATATGGTTGATGTGCAATGGGTAAATGCCAACCCCTTGACCTGACACAATGAAACTCCATTATCCTGAGGAAATTATTACCCTACGGCTTTGGTGAGTGCAGGAACGAGGCCGACTTGTCCTTCAGTGCGACGCAGGAAGAAAAGAAACGGTAACTATGAATCCCCACAGACTGTCATTACACGTTGAGTGGACCATTCATGTTCTTTTAGAGAAGCAGGGAAAATGGGAGAATGTTTCTCTGTTAGATTGAGCCTCAGTTTCTGACAAGTCTTGACATATGTGAGTGTGTGGTGTCATTGTTTTGGTAGGTGAGAGTTCAAGCTGGGGGCGTCTTGTGCCGGCTTAATGCAGAAGAGTCACCTAAGGCCAGCTTCCCCCTGCTGTGTTGCAGTTCACACACGCCCTTATCTAAGCTGTCAAGGAGGCCCACAAAGAAGATCCAGCGCTGGAAGAGGCGAGTAGGAGGGAGGGAGAGGGAGAGGAAGGAGGGGTGAGGAAGAAAACGCGAGGGAGTGAGCCTGCGTAAAACCCAGAGACTGAATGACTCTCGTAACCAAGGACGGAGGTAGCAACGCATCGCAACGCCACTCTCGCTCGCCCACGGAGCCGTCTGAAGAAAGGGGAGGCAGCGGCTGCACTCGCAAAGGACTGAGAGGTGCCCTGCAGGCAGAGCTGAGCGCCCACGTTCGCTGAGGTTTGTCTGGGCAGAGAAGACGGCCGCCTGGCCCCCCCACCATGACCACCGTCTCCAAAGTGGACAGCATCAAACGTTAGAGCGTGTGAACAGAGAGGTCTGCTCACCCAGCGGAGGGACTCGTATCTTAGAGTAGCTTCATTACTTCGGTCTCAGGTGGAGGGTCCGTATTTTTGCATACGTTGGGTGGGTGGTCGAGGAGGAGACTGGAGGGTTGTAAAGGGGGCTTCTCTTTGCACTGAGGTGGAGTGGGAGTGGGGGTGGGGGGGGTGGGGGTTTCCCAGGCGGCGTGAGCTGAAACGAACAACCAACCATGGGGAAATCAAACAGCAAACTTAAACCAGAAGTGGTGGAGGAACTGACCAGGAAGACGTACTGTGAGTAGAACACTATCTGTCAACACGCTTAAGTCTCCTCTTAAGTATTTTGCTGTGGGAGAAACACTGTTGAATTATTGAATCTATCCCTCGTGTTATGTAGTTCACATGCATCCATTCAAACCATACATACAGTATATGGCTGAGAATGCCCCTGTGGGCTGGCTGCTGTTTGCTGTATCTAAGGGCCTCCTTATCAAGTATCTGTGGCTGATTTCTGAGTCTCTGAATATGCAGATGAATGTCATGTAAATGCAATGGAGAGGACTTTGGGTCTGCGTTCGTTGGTAGTGGTTAACTGCTTTATGAATGCACACGAGGCTTACATCCACTTCATTTAGAAGTGCCTGGAGGGGCTTTTGGCAAAGGGCTTCTTTCATTTCAGAGCAAATCTCGATCTCTACCAGCCTGTTTCCATTCTCTTCTGTTGATTATTCAGCTAAGCATAATGCACGTTGAAGTGTTTACTGCAGGCTTGTTTTCTCAGGAGCAGTAAAGCATTGTTTAAAGCATTGTTTGGCTCGTAGGCCCGCGTGATTGGTTGGGTGACACGTTGGCGCAGGTGTGGGGTGGGAGCTGACAGCCACTAGCTGCTTAATGACTGTGTTTTCATGTGCTGGGCTTCTGTGAGCCAAGACCCAGCCAGGCTGCTGCTGTGGAAGGAAATTACTGTGGAGGAAGATTAGACTTCATGTTTGGATGGGCGGTCTGCTGCTGTCCCTAACTCTCTCTCTCTCGCTCTCTCACTCTCACTTGCTCTCTCACTCTCACTTGCTCTCTCTCTCTCTCTCTCTCTCTCTCTCTCTCACTCAGTCACTGTCTTTCTCTCTTGCTCTCTTTTTCGCTTTATTTCCCTTTCTTACAGTCTCTCTGTCTTTTTCTCCCTTCCTTTCTCTCCCTCTCTGCCTCCCTTTCTCTCTCTCTCTCTCTCTCACGCTTCTCTCTCTCTCTCTCTCTCTCTCTCTCTCTCTGGCTCCTCATCCTCTAATTACCCTGGGAATGGAGCAGTGTAATTGTGATGTTATCTGTTTAGCATCGCTCAGAGGGCTGAGCATCCCAGCATGACCAGGCCTTCACCACGCTCTCTTTTCATCTACACTCCATTGTCCCTTCATTTCCTGGGATCTTGTCTTGTTCCTCCTTTTGATCAGGGCACTACAGGAAGTCTCACTCCCGTTAGAGAGTTTAAGGAACTTTGCGTCTGCAAAACGTGTGTGTGTGTGTGCGTGTGTGGTTAAGACAGTAAGTAACTACTTTAAATCTCAATTCCTCATGGGATAACAGGTCTGTGAGAGGCTGTGAGATCAGCTGAAACAAGTGTGGGTCCAGGCCCTTGAAAGTCCCAAGTCTGACAGATATGTGGGCCTGTGCTGTGAGTAGCCAGTGTGTTTGCAGTGGTCAGAGCCAGTCAGGAGTATGGTAGTGACCGAGAGCTAATGGGCCCAGCTGACCGCAGCTCTCCCCTTGCTGGGTTGATTGCATTACAGCTCATCGCCTCCGGCCCGAGTTGCGTAATAAAAGCTGATAGGATCTTAACCACGGTGAATTGCCTCAGTTTTCTGACAACGCCGACTTTTGAGGCCAATTTAATGGTAGCTTGGCTTGCCTGACAGTAGGGAAGTGCAGTCTGACGTTTTTTGCTGCTCATGTTGGCTCCCTGTGAAAGGCTGAGGCCGGCTATTTGAGATAGAGATGCATGCTTAGGTGAGCTCAGGCTTATTGTCAGTCTTTTGATCTTTGATATCTCCGTATTCTTAGAACATGGTAGCTATAGCAACTCCATTTAAGTCTATATAAGGCAGAGTGCAGGATGTGATATTAACTCCCATTATCTTTCGTTATACATTACATTTCAAGCTCAGATTGATAATGGACGACTGCTGCCACAGATCCCACCCTTGTAGGCAGCCCCAGGGCTCACATGGGGAAAATTGCTTTGGTTCTTCCAAAGCAAAGAGCGAGGCAGTGAGGCCTAATAGGATTGTTGTTTTTTTTCCGACTGGTAGATCATAATGGTGCTCGTGTGGGCATGATCGTAATCCAGCCTCCGTAATCTACTCTCCTTCAAAAAATAAAGACATTTCTGCTGACAAGTTTCTCTTTCTCTTTCTTTCTCTCTCTCTCTCTGGTTCTTTGTCTTAGTCATCATCTCTCTCCAACTCCCATGTCTCTCTTCATCACCTTGTGACTCTCTCTCTCTCTCTCTCTCTCTCTCTCCCCTTTCTCCTTTTCCTCACCTTCGGTCTCCATCCACTTTATCTTTCTCCTACTTGCCCTCTAATTTCTCTCCTGTGGTCTGTCTAGAACAGATAAGAGTTACTCTGTTGAAACTACAACATGGTTACATTTTCCTGGAGGGCTCAGATAATTATACATCTAATCTTTTAGTGTTTATTTGGTCAGTGTTGACTGAACTAAACATGATTCTCTCTCTCTCTCTCTCTCTCTCTCTCTCTCTCTCTCTCTCTCTTTTCTTTCACAGTTACAGAAAAAGAAGTCCAACAATGGTGAGTACAACCTCAACCTGCCAAATGACCTTCCAGGCTTCTGTACCTTGGGTGAAACAGGAAGGACCTTGTTTTAGCACAGAGCAGCTGGAGGCAGTGTGGAGAGAGACAGTGTTCCTGCAGGGCTGCTGAACCTCCCCAGGGCTGGCTGGCTGGTCCTGCTGGACTAGAGACAGCCAGACACTGAGTCACCGGTGGTTGACTCATGCTGTCTGCTGACTGCTTCTGTCTGCAGCAGGTCTGTGTGGAGTTCTTAACAGGCAGGGTGCAAAGATCAGGTCTGGAGTTGTGGGAGGAAGCTTGGTAAGCCAGGGGCAGGAGTGGACGTAATGCTGGGTTTGAAGCCTGCGGTCTTCTCTCCCATGGATAGATACGTTCTCTAAATAGGCTGTCTTAGTAGAGTTGGGAGCTCTTGAGCATCGTGGGCTGATTATGCTGAGCGACTCTGCTCCTTGATCTGGGCCTGACCCACCTTTTAGCTGCTTGTGACCAGGGAGAGCTCTGAGCTGGTGTCTAAGAGCTTTGAAGAGTTTCGTCCTCACAGACACGGTGGCTGCGTTCCATCGCCGCGGAGATACCGGCATGATCTCATCCGGAACGGCCAACGATGATGTCATTGCTTTTGTGTCAGCCACCCCCCCCCCCCTCCTCTTCCCTCCCCGCCAACGCCTCCAGAACTCCACCACTTAACTTAACCACATTTCTCCAGTGCCTGCCAGGGGAGGTCTAGGTTGCATCAGTCCCAGCTGGGAGTCACGACCTGAGTCTTCCGCATGAGGGGAGCCGGGGGCCCTGTGAGCTGGGGCGTGGAGGCGCGATGCCAGAGAGCCGACGGGGCCGGTAATCTCCGGAGTTTGGCTGTCTCCTGGGAGCCCTGCCTGGGTGCACTGGGGTGGAATAATACCTCCCTCACTCCCTGCCCGACCCGGCCAGGCCACTACCGCCTCAGGCCTTTAGCAGTTTAAGTTCTACTGAAAACTTGGCTAGATTCCTCACTTGAAGATCCACAGAGATCGGCACGGGGAAGTGAGATGAGGAGGAGAGGAGTTTAGCCTGGGAGCTGGCAGATGGTGTTTAATGAGCTCTCTGGCACACAGACACATCCAACAATTAGCGCTATTAGATAAACGGGCCTGTGCTGCAAATGAAATGTGTTTTTAGTTCGATTATAGTCAAGGGAGGCAGCAGCATTAGCAAGATGGACACACCCCAACCACAAGCTAATCAATAACACCAGTGGGCTTCTGCTCAGTAGACAGGCTGGTAATCTGCCTGCAGGATAGAGGCAGGGTGGTCTTAACATGACACATCTAGATTTACATTCAGTCATTTATCAGACGCTCTTATCCAGATCGACTTACAGCAAGTACAGGGACATTCCCCCCCAGAGGCAAGTACGGTGAAGTGCCTTGCCCAAGGACACAACGTCATGTTGGCGCGGCCCGTAATTCGAACCGGCAACCTTCTGATTACTAGCCTGATTCCCTCACCACCTGAATCCCTAACATAACACGGAGCATGTAGTCCTATGTAGCATGTAGTCCTGTGTAACATGTAGTCCTATGTAACATGTAGTTCTCTGTAGCATGTAGCATGTGTGTAGGAAGATAGCTCCGAGCTTCATGAGGAGCACGGCAGCACCAGCAGTCAGCTTGTGTTGCTGTGTGATCCAGCATGTTTCCAGCCTCCAGCACATCTGATCCCTACTAATATTAGGGCCAGTATAATCCAGAACAAGTTGGGCTTTACGCCAGATAAACCGAGTCCTCCTGCTCCATGTCAACGCGCTAGTAAACACGTGCTTTAACAGCGGATCTGAAAGCAGAAACAACAAATGGTCTGTCATGATCACAGTATTTTTTAATGCATTTTTAATGAACTTCCTTGGAATTCTGCCCTGATTCGAATGTGTGTTTTCCTCAAGTTACACCACCCTCTCCTGGTCTCCTGCCCCCCACCCCCTCCTGGTCTCCTGCCCCCCACCCCCTCCTGGTCTCCTGCCCCCACCCCCTCCTGGTCTCCTGCCCCCCCACCCCCTCCTGGTCTCCTGCCCCCCCACCCCCTCCTGGTCTCCTGCCCCCCCTCCCCCTCCTCTGTGTCTTCATCTCTAAGATGGTTTTGGCTGCTGACTGTGGCCCTGTGTTATCTGCCAACCAGATTAGAAGTGTGTCTTTTAGAGTGAGGAGTCACAAGGAGATCTATCAGCCTATATGTGTCCTGAGCTTCCATACTCAAACTGTTTGGCCTTAATTACGGCCTGGCCTCATTAGGGGAGCAGGGTGGGAGCGCTCTGGAGATGTGGGGAATGGGAGCGCTTCATGAAAGGGCCTGGGTATGTGGTGTGTGCTTATCTCTCAACCACAACGTCATAGACCTAGAGGAACTTTCTATTTGAATAAGACTTCTTCTCTGGAGAGAGAGGGAGAGAAAGAGAGGGAGGGAGGGAGGGAGGGAGGGAGGGAGGGAGGGAGGGAGGGAGGGAAAGTTTCTTTCTTTCTAACTCATTATCTCGGCTATTACTTTTTCATCTTGTCCCTCCCCCTCTTTCCCCCTCCCCCCTCTCTGCATCCTTGGAGAGTTCATTATTGTCTTATTATTACAGCTTGACGATAAGCCTAATTGAGTTGTACAATGCCCACCTTTTGAGTGACTGCGCTTGAAATTGCGTATGAACCGGTTCTAAATATAGGTCCTGTCGAAGATGACCGAATGTATTATCTCCAAGCTAGATAAAGCCCACAGATCTATCTTATCGGTTCTACCCACACTATCAAACAGACTGCTCCAAAGTGATTGGATTTAAACTTAACCATGTCTGTTCCTTCTAATGGATTAGCTCGATCTGGTCTTATCTGCTAAGGAGATAAATAGCCTTAACAAAGGTTTAAGCCATTTAAATAAATACTCATTTAAAATTAGATCAGTTTTATTGTGTTTGCTCAAAGCAAACTGTTCATAGTAATCATTATGATTTGGATATGTACTGTTTTCATGGTACAGTCAGTTGTTTTGTACTGAGCGATCACAACTCCCTCCCTCTCTGGTCCTCTACTAGGTACAAGGGCTTCATCAAGGACTGTCCCAGTGGTCAGCTGGACGCTTTGGGCTTCCAGAAGATCTACAAGCAGTTCTTTCCTTTCGGAGACCCCACCAAGTTCGCAACGTTTGTCTTCAACGTCTTCGACGAGAACAAGGTACGGTCTGGCCCCCGGGGGCATGTCGAAGGGCCCTGCTCCATCCTGACACAGCTGGCATTAAACACACGCTGCTCTCTCATGTCTCGCTGAAGAGGCGGTCACCATAGCAACCACTTCAGTATGACTATTAGATGTGATATTGTTTGTGTTTTAGTTGATTTTACATGATCATTATTATTGGTGGTTTTAATTCTGAAAATGACATTTCTGAAGAGCTGGGAAACCATATTGTCCAAAATGTCCGTTGAGGCGGGAAAAGGTTGACTCCTAGCAGTGCAGTGGGGTCCTGGAGTGGACCCCCAGTGCATGTTGGGTAATTGGACCTTCTGTGCTGGTGTTCAGTTGCGTGATGGTGGGTGGGAACCTTGTGAAGCGGGAGAGGAACCGGTCTGACCCCAGCAGCTGCAGGCTGGAAGAATCACCAATAAGTCAACTCTCGCTGTGTTAGTCTATGATAAGCCGTGGAACATCTCTGCCCTGACATACAGTGGTTTGCTATGTGCTGGGGAGAAGTTTGAAAAAGCTTGTCAGCATCATCTGTCTTCTTAATGACCTGGGGATGAGCTTGAGTCCCAGGGGGGCGGCCAGGTGCAGACAGAAATAGCAGCAGACACAGCTCACAGGCTGGGGCTCAAAATGAGAAAAAAAAACCTTTCACCCGCTGTCCCAGTACTGTCCCGAAATGCAAAATGAACCGTCCCAAAACTGAATTTGGCCTGTCTTGAAATGTATATATATCCTTGTGTTTTTACATTCTGACATGAGTCTAGTCTAGTCATTCTGACATGAGTCTAGTCTTTCAACACTATTTAATATTTAACTTATTGTTTTTATGGACTATTTATTTATGAACCATACAGTGGTGGAGCTCAAATCAGCGTCTGAATTTCAAAACTGTCCCCCCGCAGGATGGCCGCATCGAGTTCTCCGAGTTCATCCAGGCCCTGTCCGTCACTTCCAGGGGGACGCTGGACGAGAAGCTGAGATGTAAGGAGGTGACCTCTGACCTATTGGGTTAGGCAACTGATATTGGGCGAAAATGTTAAATTTGTCTTTTTTTGCTGTCTAAACAGGGGCATTCAAACTGTACGACCTGGACAACGATGGCTACATCACGAGAGACGAGATGTTGAACATCGTAGACGCCATTTATCAGATGGTGGTAAGTGTTCCCTTTCACGTTACTAAGTGACGGTGTTTGTTATCAGTCCCAGGTGTGTGTTGCTGCCGTCCAGGTGTGTTGAGGTGAGCATCTGTCTGTTACAGGGAAACACAGTAGAACTTCCTGAAGACGAGAACACGCCTGAGAAGAGAGTCGATCGCATATTCACCATGATGGACAAGGTAGACACTTTAGACACGCCTCCTTCCGAATCCATTAACATTTCCCATCAGTCTCCCACCCGAGAGGAAGCGAGTGTGACTCAGCTGTCTCCCCTCTCCCTCCCCACCCCCCTTTTTGGACTGGGGGTCAGTGCAGCAGGCAGTGCAGTTTAAACTGTCTGTTTTAGCCGTTCCAACATTGCAAAGCCCAACTGCAGTCTATATTAAACACCCATAAACAACCAGCAGAGCCCCGCTCTAATACCCCCAGATAGCCAGCCCTCCGCCCAGCACAGGGAGGGGAAGGAGGGGTGACCATCCAAGTGGACTGAACTGGATCTACTGAACTGTGCTGAACAGCCTCAATGCATTTTTCACTGGGCTGAAAATCACTTTTGCCCCCTGCTGATGAGAGCGAGTAACATCAGCTACTGCAACTGCCCTGTCTGGATGAGTTCCAGAACTGGAACGAGAACAAAACTGTACTTTTCTATCTGGTTGAGTTCCAGAACTGGAATGAGAGAATGCTTTGTTCCAGAACTTCAACTTTCAACTTTATTTGTCCCCGGAGGGCAGTTGGTTTTTGCAACAATACACAGAGAAAAGCCATAGAAACAAGACATAAAAAAACGCCTCGGAGGTTGCTGGCTTGGGGAGAAAAAACAGTGGTCCAAAGTCATCTCCCCAATCGTGGAATGACAGAAATGAATTCCATAGACAGTAAAAGCACTATTAAAAATACTTAGAAGATCAAAGAGAAACCTCTAGGGCGGAATGAGAAGGTGTTGTGGTTGTGTTCCAGAATGCTGATGGCAAGCTGACTCTGCAGGAGTTCCAGGAGGGATCAAAAGCGGACCCCTCCATCGTCCAGGCTCTGTCTCTGTACGACGGCCTGGTGTAGAGCTGGAAGGTCAGTGGCCACAGGAACCAAAACAAAAAATACCCACACCATGTCCAAGACCTTTTATGAACCCCCAAAGGAATTCCCTAATTCGACTTTAGTACAGGGAACTAACTGCCTGATTTGCAAAACTTGTCAGTGTGACGTCAGTAGGATTATTAAAATAAATACTTTAATACTTTTTTCTTACAAAGCTCTTGAGTGGTCTCATTGAGGTCAGCAGGTAGGCTGTTGTCAGCACAACTAGTCCTCATGAATTATTCAGGAAAAATCAGCTGATTGTTGGCTGTCAGATAGACTTACAGGGCTTGGGGGAGAGAGAGAGGGAGAGAGAGAGACAGAGAGAGAGAGAGAGAGGGAGAGGGAAAGGGAGAGAGATTGCATGTACTCTTCCTTCTCTCTGCTACGCCTGCTAACGATCCACACACCATTACTGCCAGTTGCTGTGGAATCGTGGCCGACGGTTAAAACTCAATTGGCTGAATTTGTGGGCTGCCTGGTGCATCTGCAGAAGCGCCAGATGAAATGCTACTAATTCACCCCTATCAACAGGAAATTATATTTCCAGGCGCACAAACACCACACATTTCCTGATGAATCGCGGTGTGTTGTGTTTCCCAGATGGTCCAGGTTGGCACCAGCCGCTGGAGGACGCCTCCCTCCCCCCAGCCCCCGTCTCTACAGCCTCTGGGCTCGAAGAGGGGGAGGTGGAGGGGAGAGAGACAGAGAGACAGACATTGGCTTGCTTGAGATTTCGTGTCGTCAGCTACACATCTTCACATCTCCACCGTAGTAAAAAAAACACTGATCCCTGTGACGTCACAGAACAGCAACGAGGAGAGACTCCGCCCTCACGCGTGTCCGAACTCTCTCCCCATGCGTGTTTGCGCTCCTCTCAGAGCACTGTGGCAGCAGAGGAGCCCTCGATGGTCACGTCGTGGAGAGAGCAAGAGAATCTCCCGGAAAGTATTCGTCCTGGTGGTCTCACCTTGTCATGCGTGTAACCTTAACTAAGTCCTTTTTGGCGTGACGTCACAACTGGAGCACCTGGACACGTCTTCAGGACCTTAATATGTGTTTGGAGATAATGGAGGCCAATTAGATGTATATATTCTTGTTCGAAACAGATTACATGTCAACATTGCTTTTAATATTTTATTATCGTTGCCTCATTGGTTGAAGTGTTGTCAATCAGAAATCATTATTTTTTTATTTCACATTTTTGGGTGTGTTCCTATTTAAATGTAAATTTTAAATCGACTGCTTTATTGCGATTGTGCTAAGTGGTTCTTAGTGTGTTTCCTGTTTGAACGGTTCCCATGTGGGCCCGCTATAGTTCCCCTTCCCCAGAGCAGCATGCCATGCTACACAGCTCCCTCACAGCAGACACAGCTCCCTCACAGCAGACACAGCCCCCCTCACAGCAGACACAGCCCCCCTCACAGCAGACACAGCCCCCCTCACAGCAGACACAGCCCCCCTCATAGCAGACACAGCCCCCTCACAGCAGACACAGCCCCCCTCACAGCAAACACAGCCCCCCTCACAGCAGACACAGCCCCCCTCACAGCAGACACAGCCCCCCTCACAGCAGACACAGCCCCCCTCATAGCAGACACAGCCCCCTCATAGCAGACACAGCCCCCTCACAGCAGACACAGCCCCCCTCACAGCAGACACAGCCCCCCTCATAGCAGACACAGCCCCCTCACAGCAGACACAGCCCCCCTCATAGCAGACACAGCCCCCTCACAGCAGACACAGCCCCCCTCACAGCAGACACAGCCCCCCTCACAGCAGACACAGCCCCCTCACAGCAGACACAGCTCCCTCACAGCAGACACAGCTCCCTCACAGCAGACACAGCCCCCCTCACAGCAGACACAGCCCCCTCACAGCAGACACAGCCCCCCTCACAGCAGACACAGCTCCCTCACAGCAGACACAGCTCCCTCACAGCAGACACAGCCCCCTCACAGCAGACACAGCCCCCCTCACAGCAGACACAGCCCCCTCACAGCAGACACAGCCCGCCTCACAGCAGACACAGCTCCCTCACAGCAGACACAGCTCCCTCACAGCAGACACAGCCCCCCTCACAGCAGACACAGCCCCCTCACAGCAGACACAGCCCCCTCACAGCAGACACAGCCCCCCTTACAGCAGACACAGCCCCCTCACAGCAGACACAGCTCCCTCACAGCAGACACAGCTCCCTCACAGCAGACACAGCCCCCCTCACAGCAGACACAGCTCCCTCACAGCAGACACAGCTCCCTCACAGCAGACACAGCCCCCCTCACAGCAGACACAGCTCCCTCACAGCAGACACAGCTCCCTCACAGCAGACACAGCCCCCTTACAGCAGACACAGCCCCCCTCACAGCAGACACAGCTCCCTCACAGCAGACACAGCCCCCTCACAGCAGACACAGCTCCCTCACAGCAGACACAGCCCTCCTCACAGCAGACACAGCCCCCCTCACAGCAGACACAGCCCACACTAGCATCGGCAACATTCACAGTCTTACTGCCTGTGTTGACAACCAACATTGGTTGCCTGTGGAGACACAGACAGGCTGATTGTCGTTGTGAAGCTTTTCCAAGCTCTTTGCCTGAGAAGTTGTTGTGTTGAGGCAGAATCTAGCATGTTCTGATGTTGTTGTTTTTTTTATTCTCTGGTCAGTTAGATGGTTTGGTGTTTAACTCGTCAGCCTCTCTGGTTCAGCCTTATGCAAAGTGAGAATGGTCACTGTAATGTCATCTCCTCTTCATAGTGACGGAGCACAATAAACAAAAAAGGCATTTAACTGACTTTCATTTACATCAAGTGTCACTGAAATTCTTTCCCAGAAACAACCTCACAAGTTGACAATATCAACTCGGTAAACATCAAGGTCGTTGTAATCACGAGATAACGTCAAAACGTGTACAAGTGGAGGTGAAAAAAATATTTTTCTGTTCTGTAATCAATCTTTTCAGTACAAGAAAAAGTTATAACCCACCTTAGTCAAATAATGCTTGGACAAAGGCTGGACTCAAACTGGAATTATAGGACTGTTCTGAAGCTAATGGTGTGTGGGACATGACTAGACCTATATGAACATGATTAGACCTACACTGTCAGTTCAACCGGACCATTAGTCGACCTGGGTCAACAATCCCATTCATGCTTATCCAACAGTGCTGCCTACAGGAGATATCTACAGCCATTAGGACTAAAGGTACTTAAGGGTTTAACCAACAGGAAACGACAGGCTTGTATAGGCTAAGGAATGACAGATAGGCCTATTCCGTGCAATGTGTTCGCTATACTGTTGAAACATGTGTAATTCATTTTAATGGTCTGCATCATGTTGCTTGTTTGTAGTTCATTGGAAACATACAAACAAACTGAACCCAGATCTTAGTAGTTGGCTGGTATAAGTCTGGATGTAAAGTCTGGATGCAAAGTCTGGATGTAAAGATGTCTAACAGAATAATAATCAACTAGGCTGGTCCAAAACATGACGTTTCTATGACCTATGTCAATCTTCCTAATTCACTCCTGAGCAGTAGGAGACTGGGGGATGAAATTAGATGCATAGCAGCTGAATATAAACTGTTGCTATTTTTAAAACCTCTGGTCACTGAGACAATGTTCATGGCTGATAATCAAAGTGCTCTCTGCCCTTACAATAAAGTGAGTCATGTTATAAGTTTCTGTTGTGGGACAGGCTTCAGAAATCAAAGAATCTCTGTCCCAGAGAGAATGTGGGATGGGGCTTTAGGAGGGCTGGAAGTCCCAGTTGGGGTCAAGTTTCACTCCGAAAATCAGGTTGTTCTTCAGGAGGGGTTTTTAACACCCATCTCCGCCCCCTGGTTCAGAGAGACCAGCAGCATTTCTCCAGTCTGGAAGTCCCACATCTCTTCATCTACACACAGAGAAACTTGGATTGTCAGGTTGAATTAGGGGATCGATCCTAAACTCGCTTGCAGGAGTGGGAAATCGGGACAATTACAGATGAGTTTTTGGGACATTTTCCAATATTTAATTAGTTAGTCGTTTCATTCAATTCTCACAGCATTTACAGATGTACTAGAAGGGAAAATGATGGATATCGTGTTGAAGTGCCTTGCTTTGGCTCTCATCATGAGAGCTCCGGGTGTTCCGGCAGTCCAGCGGGCTGAGGATGATTTGGAGCCCGGTGACAGCGCGTCAACCCTGGCCTTCGTGTTCGATGTGACCGGCTCCATGTACGACGATCTCAAACAGGTGATAGAGGGAGCCTCCCGGATCCTTGAGAAAACTCTGAGCCGGAGGACCAGACCCATCAAAAACTTCGTCCTGGTCCCATTTCATGACCCAGGTAAAGACTTATCACAAGGTTTTATCTGACTCCTGAACATTATGTTTTGAGACACATGGACGGTATACTTAATGTAAGAATTGACATGTTGACCTCAGTTGTATTCATTTTGGTATATTAAGCTTAATTGTAATTCATAAAACCACCAGGGACCCACTACCAAACTGAAAAAAACTTGCTTATGATATCAAGAAAAAACACATTCAATGGTATATGATGATGTGGGATGTTTTGTTGTTTTAGTAAAAATGTAGGTAATATAAACAACGTAGGTACATTGTGCATTGTATTAAGACATGTTGATGTACATTTGTTTGACACACATCTTAATGGCAATTAATATCTCACATCAACAAGATAGTCCCACTTAAATGACAACATACAGTATGGTCATATCATACATGCTGACTCTATGTCACAGTATAGGGTCTTCACTTCCTTCACTAGGGCAAACCTGGAGTTTGAAACCAAGAGTTCTAATGGGGGGAGGGTGTTTGTTCGCTGATGAGAAGCATATGCTGTCTGCTTGTGTGTAATTACCCCAGTCACCCACCCCCATCCCAGCCTCTGCTCCAGGCTGGAGGGCTGTGGGAGGCTGGAGGGCTGGGAGGCTGGGGCCTGGGACTTGTGAGGCTGAAAGGCTGAAGTCCTAGATGGAGAGAGGCTTGTGGTTTGGGGCTTGGGGTGTTGCTACTCACCTCTACACACTGTGCCTCTGTTAAACATGATGTGCCTCTGGGGTCCTTGTAAACTTCGAAGATTGCAAAGAAACTGTGAGTGACAAAGAGGTGTGACACAGTCCTTGTTTTTACGGGCCCCAAGGCAGAGGAAGAGAGACGGGCTTAAACAAACGCAGAGGAAAAACAGTTTGAGAGATAGAGGGTCTGAATGACTGAATAAGGACAACTTGATGCTTCAATCACCCATATCACACACAGACAAACACAAACACACACAGACACACACAAACACACAGACACACACAGACACACACAAACACACAGGCACTCAGACACACACAATCATGCTGGCGGCAATCTACCCGTCTGAAGCCCCAGTACTGTAATCAAGTGCTGCTAATCTGTACATCGCAAACAATGTGCTCTTTGTGCGTTGGTTAATGTTTACTGGACCCATCATCCTGCCCCTGCTGAAGGCATGGGAAGACCCCACAGCTGTAGGACAGAGAGGAAGCAGGGAAGCGACGCCAGCGTAGAGGGCAAAGCAGCACAACAGTAAACAGAGCTAACGAGACATCATTAGCGCATCGTTGTGGACTTCACCCTCCCCTGAGGTGTCTTCCAAACACACGATTACGCGGTGAAGTAGTATCGAGTATTAAGGATGACAGATATGGTCCAGGGAGGCTGGGAATTCCAGTGCGTGCAAACAGAAGTAGTAGTAAAACGAATGGCGTTTCAGCTCAGTGTGTAACAAACTTTGTTGTTGTTGTTGCTTGTGCCTGTCTTGTTTACTAATGTCAACCTGTCAAGGTGTTGAACTGCTACCAGGCAACAGCAAAGGCCTCTGTGTGTCGTAGTAAGCTTCTCTGGGTTACCACGGACACCGTTTGAAACCCATCCAACATCTGTTCTAGACACTGTAACTAATCCTCGTCCGGTGAGGAAGTTTCGATGGGTCAGTCCATTGATCATGTATAACGATACCTCCATCTGCTCTCCGTTTTCCCACCAGACATCGGCCCGGTGTCCATCACCACCGACCCCAGGAAGTTTCAGCAGGACCTGCAGGATCTGTTCGTCCAGGTGTGTAACCACGTCCCTGTCAGACGACAAGCGGACTGATAACGCAGTTTAAATCTTTCTGTACGTGTCATCGAGGCACGTTCTCTCCCGTCTGTAGCTGGTCTTGTTCTATAGCCCCACCCCCCTCCCCCCACCCCCTTCCGAGTTCCTCAATCAGATGAGGGTTGGTGATCAAAGTACCTGGGGATGGCCTCGGGGGGGTGTGGGGGGGTTATGTTGCCGAAGGGGAGGGAAGCGGGGGTGGGGGTGTCGTGTAATGCCAACCCCTTCCTGACCATGTGTTCCCTCAGGGCGGAGGAGACTGTCCTGAGATGAGTATAGGAGCCATCAAGAAAGCCCTGGAGGTCTCCCTGCCTGGATCCTTCATCTACGTGTTCACAGACGCCCGGGCCAAGGACTTCCGGCTCAAGAGAGACGTCCTGCAGCTGGTGCAGCTCAGGCAGTCACAGGTAGAGAGCAGGGGGCCCCTGGCCGAACCTGGTGACCTGCATATCACAATCACTCACTGTGAAATACAACTGAGAACGTCCAATCCTGCTTCAAGCAACCGACTTTTGTTTATCTTATCCAAGGCAGGGAAATCATTTCCTTAAGTGTAACTAGAGAGTGTTATGAGGGGGACTGGCAGTGTTGATCCGACCCTGTTCCCAGTTTGCCCACTTTCCCCTCCTTCTCCCTCCATAGGTGGTGTTTGTGCTGACGGGGGACTGTGGCGACCGCTCCCAGCCTGGGTACAGAGCCTACGAAGAGATCGCCGCCACCTCGTCGGGGCAGATCTTCCACCTGGACAAGCAGCAGGTCAACGAGGTGAGGACCAGCAGACACAAAACCAACAGGAAAACTCCAAAATCATCTTTTTTGATGGTTCATGGTCTTGGATGCACGGTCGAGTGCGTGGCGAGAGCTGAGTTGCTTCTTGACAGGTCTGCAGCATGTCATTGGATCTGAACCATGGATGCCAAAGTCAGCCTGCCTCAGTAGTTCCTTGTCAGACTTAAAACAATCCAGCTTCCTCTCAGAGAGACAGTGGTATCCTGCATGTCAACACAGGAGATGGCTGGGCTGGGGATCGGGGGGCCGTGACACGATCCAGCGCAGTACGACTGTTCGCTGTGGCCCGCTGAACCCCTGAACCCACTACTGATGACACGCACGCGCGTGTGTGTACGCGCACTTGCACACGTCTGCTTTATTTAACATCATTTGGAGTGTGTGTGTGTGTGGCCAGTGTGTGTGTGTGTGTGTGTGTGTGTGTGTGGCCAGTGTGTGTGTGTGTGTGCGGTGCTTGGTTCTGTTAACTCTCGGTATCCCCCCCCCCCCCCCTGGACTTAGAACAGCGCCTAAATGCCATTCCTGAGTGGCGGTCCTTTCTTTGGTCCGACGCAGGCTGGGAACTGGGGGCCTCTGCTGCTGTTCCAGCTGACAGCGGCCCTCTGTCACACCCGGACCCCCAGGGGACCAGAGAGGGCTCCACCAGGCTGGAGTGTATTTTCAATATTCATCAGAGGCCCAGCTCGCATGTCTAGTTCCTCAGATGAATTTTTTCGCCGACTACAGCAGACGCGGGAAGTTTAGACGCGTTCGTGCGCAACGCCGTAATCGTTGATACGCCCTGGATGGCGGTTATTTAATGTATGTGTATAAATCATTTTCATCCTTCCAAAAATCACCTCAGCATCACAAATCAAACTTAAATATTCCCTCTTAGCATGAGCTTAGGCAAATCAAATACCAGCCGTTTCTGTGGTCTCTGAGAGAAGTGGAGGGAAAACAGGATGGTTATTTTCTTCTCTAATCCCAGGATATGATCTGTCATGGATAAACTCCCATCCTCCCATCACATACACACACGCACACAAACACATACACACATACACACACCAAACACACACACACACTCCCAGCTGCCCCGCTGAGCTGGCTCATAGCCCTCACACAACAGCCCATTGTGAAACTTATGTGCAAATTTCAACTGTCTGTAATCTAAAGAGATCTTCCAGTCGGCTGTGAATCGGCAGCAGAACACTGCTGTGCCGTCCAAGACGGCGCTTTTCAAAGAGTCTTTCAAACCTAAAAACTTAAAGTTTGGAGTTCATCTACGACTGGATTTCAACTCCAATCATCCATATTCCTGTCAACTGTTGTCATTTCTCAGTAAGCCTCAGTAAGCTGTGGGCCGTGAAAAGCTGTGAGGCTCCAGACTTTGACCCTGCATTCAGAATGGCTGCTTACATCAGCCTGCATTCTGGACGTAGAACGGATGATATCTAGACAGGATGTGACGTCATGAGTCACGGCTGCTGCCTTTAATCTACGCTGGCTGCTTAAAATCACCTTGGCTAGACATTGTCTTCCTCCAGGAACATTGCTAAGCTTGTCCTGAAAATTCCCAAAGCAGGCCATGCGGCGTCATGTGACGCAGTCGGTTAGGGTGTCGGGTTAGTTATCAGAAGGTCCCTGGTTCGAACCCCAGCTGTGTCAACATGATGTTGTGTCCTTGGGCGAGGCACTTCACCTGCTAGATGACTGAATGTCAATGCAGGTCAGCAGTGAGCTAAAGGAACGGTGGTGTTCTGAATCAGCGATGCTAACCCAGTTAACCTTCCCTGGTCTGTTCCCTCCACTGCTGGACAACAGAGCCTGTATCTGTAGCCAGGCTAGTCACCACTCTCACACACCCTGTGGTAGACTCTTCCCCAAAGATAAGACCAAGGCAGGTGTGTTGACGTTCTCATCGAAGAGGCGAATGGCCTCCATCTGGGAGTGATTTAGTCTTATGGCTCTGTTCCTGGCAGCCCATCGCCCTGGTAACACCCCAGGGTCTGGGTCTTAACCTCACTTTTTGGGATGGACGGAGGAGTTGGAGGAGGAGATCTTGAGACAGGCTCCGTAGGAGGAGGAGTCAGTGTGGGGGGGGGGTTGTCACCCCGGCCTTAGCCGACCCCACTTCCCTTTACGCTTCCCAGAACAGGAGAAGCTTCTTCCGGACACAGTGTCTGGTGTCTCTTCAGCTGAGATCTTCCGGATGAGGTTTCAAAGACCCGTAGCTCCTCCGGCCTCCCCCACAGCCTGAGGAGGCCAGAGAGGGAGGGAAGGGGGAGGGAGAGAGGGGCAGCATGTTCTTGAAAACACACCTTGGCTCACAGACAGCAGCGATGTTGGTCTCCTCCGCCTGCTCTGTTGTCCATACTTGGGCCCAGATCCCTGTCCTCTCCCTCCCTGGTCGCGGGGATGAAATGGACCCCATCCTGCGGCAGATGTAGGTCACCCCGAGCGGTTTCCTGCTGGACTGGGACAGAGAACTGCACATGTGGCAGCTGTTTCCAGTTGTAAAACGTTGGAGAAACCAGCTGCTGTCAAAGCTGATACACTGAACAGGGAGGCCTGCTAATTAAATTATCAAAGGCTCGGCCCCGGACCGATTTTCTACGTTACTCTTAAACATATAAGATTTGTTGCATTAACCTCCGTCCCAGAGGGCTTATTGCTGCAGTTTTCTTCGGATGCTTTATTACAGAAACAATGTGGCCAAGACGTCTAAAGACCATCAGAGTTAACACAAGGTCCCTGCTGCTTGTTAAGGGCTAAGAAGATGGAAAAGAAAGAGTCTTGTTGCTGAAACAAGACCCTTAGCTCTAATTCCTGTCGTCTCCCCCCCCCCCCGAAAAAAGACAGCCACTGTTGATTTAACCCTGCGTCTGCACGCAGTCTTTTCACCTCTTAAGGTGAAATCTTCATCCTTTTGAGGACAGAATCTCCCTGTGGTTCAGTCAGAGAAAATAGCTGCACTGGGATGCTTGTGATCAGGCTCAGGAGGATCTGCTGGGGGTTCCGCTCCTCGTTGTTCCTGCGCGACCCTCATCTCAGAACGAGATGGACCCCCCCCGCCTTCTCATTCAGCCCGCTCTTAATCAGCTATTTTGAGCCGATCCAATTTGAACATCGAACACAGAGGACGATACTATCACATACATATTGCATACTATCACGTACTGTAGCCCTCTCCCCCCTCCCCCCACCCCCCGAACAGGGGAACCTGAAGATTCATTAAAGCTAGGTGGTTCTCTATGAGGATTCATTAAAGCCAGGGTCTTCTCTATGACAGGCACTCCTCTGGAAGCTCACGCTGAACATGGAACTAAAACTGTACCTTATCTTACTGGCAGTTTATCTCCTGTTTACGGAGAACCCCCGGAAGACGAACGTCAGCCACAAAAGCATGTCCGGAGACAAAGAACAGCTTGCAGTGTCGTGTTTGACTGTGTGTGTGACGTGTGTGTAATGTGTGTGTAATGTGTGTGTAATGTCAGTTCAAGTGCTCGCGTGTGTCACAGCCAAGTCCCTCCCATACCGTGTCCCTGTCGCGTTCTTCCAGCGGGGGCAGTAGAGCGGCCTCAGAATGTCCATCCGGCTGGCCTCTAATCGAGGGTGTCGGCGCCCCCCCCCCTCCCTCCTCTCCTCCTCTCCAGGTCCTGAAGTGGGTGGAGGAGACCGTCCAGGCCCTCAAGGTCCATCTGCTCTCCTCCAATCACGACAGCGCGCAGGAGAACCAGTGGGAGGTGCCCTTTGACCCCAGCCTGAGAGAGGTCACCGTGTCGCTCAGTGGCCCCGCTCCCCAGATCCAGCTCCAAGACCCCCTCGGTACGTCCCCCCCCCCCCCCCCCCCGGTGCTTAACGTAAACCGACCTAGTCCGACTGAGAACAGGAAGTTGACGTGTGTGAGTTTGTTCCAGGAAGGACGGTCGGCGTGGAGGAGGGGCTTACAGAGCTTCTGAACATCCCAAACTCGGCCCGCGTCGTCAACCTCAAGTTCCCACGGCCGGGACCCTGGACTCTCAAGGTAACCCCTGACCCCCTGACCCCACTCCTCTCTCTCTCTCTGTAGTGTGGTTGCGTGCTGGAACAAGTGGTGTTGTCTTTTCCCAGGCGAGCTGCGGAGGCCGTCACACTCTTAGGGTGACTGGAGTCAGCAAGCTGGACTTCAGGGCTGGATTCTCCAGCGTTCCTGTCTCTGAGTTCAACAACACGAGGGAGAGACCTATCAAAGGTGATGTCTGTTTCCACGTGGGGATTACATCATCGTACACGTGATTCTATTGTAGGAAAATGGGACGTGTCTGTTGAAGTTTCGGCTGGATAGATTCAGATAGATTGGTATGGCTCTGTGGTAAGGTATCTCAGTGCAGATCGAGAGGTCTTAGGTTCAAATTCCTTCCCTGTTTCGCTCTGAATGACAACAATAGATGATTAAACAACCTGAGACCTAACATCCAGTATGTTTAGAGCATGGGTGTCCAATCCTGGTCTTCGAGGGTCCCTGTCCTGAAGGTTTTAGTTTGTTCCCTGCTCCAGCACACCTGATTCAAATGAAAGGTCATTATCCAGGCTTCCACATAGCTTGATAACAACCCATTCATTAGAATCAGGTGTGCTGGAGCAGGGAAACATCTAAAACAGGACAGTGGCCCATGAGGACCAGGATTGGACAACCCTGGTTTAGAGGGACTGACTCCTGTGTGGTCGGTGTTCCAGGTGTTCCAGCTCACGTGCTGCTGAAGTGCACCGGTCTTGAGGCCCCAGGCCTTTTGAGCTACGTGGAGCTGGTGTCTGGATCCGGGCGCACCATCCGTACCCTCCCCGTTCCCCTGCCCTCGGACGGGGGCCAGCGGGGGGTCTGGGCCCTGCCTGAGTTCAGGACCCCCTCCCAAAGCTTCTTCCTCAAGGTGACGGGCAAGGATGAGGAAGGCCACCGCTTTCAGAGGCTATCCAGCGTGTCCTATACCAACATCATCCCAGGTAAGACCCTCCCTCCACCCCTCCCCCCCCCGACTCCACCCCACTCACCTGAGTTCCAGGCAACCTCTGACCTCTGTCCCCCCCTGGCACAGACCCTCCTGCAGTTAGCATGCCCACTGAGGTGAAGGGATTCTACATGCAGCCTGCTGTCATTGGCTGCTCCGTGGACAGCGACGTTCCCTATAGGCTGAGGTTCACCAGGGGCGGGCTGACCCTCGGAGAAGAGAAGCAGTTTCAGTGAGTCTACGTCCTGTGTTGGACCGATCTTCCTTTAAGACGTCCGCATTCGCAGACTGTTAAACAGATAATGAGGTAACTGAATGAGGTATTTTTGCGGCGTTGCCACGGCTGCAACACATTAGCGCTTACAATGCCTGCTGCATTTTATTGGTGCATCAATCAGGAAAAAGGTTTACACTAAAGAGTCTGTGTACATTACACATTTAACTACGTCATCTTGGAAACAAAATGAAGAACGGCTTTTATTTTTAGTTTTTTTGTGTCCTAACACTCTGTTTTGAATTACATCCCTGAACCAAAACAGGCGCTTGTTGAAAGGTATTTCTGTTCCATGTGCCAGCCAGTCTAGCGATGTGTGATCTCATTCCCATGAGCACTTTTCCGGTTACCTGACTGATCACTGTTGATTGGCTCTCAGGTTCTCGGCCAGAGCATCATGGGAAATCCCTCAGGCATCAGGCGATGATGAAGGAGAGTATGAGTGTGTAGCTCAGAGCAGCGCTGGACTGGGACGAGCCCACACACAGCTTACTGTCAGAGGTACGTCAAACACACACACACACACACTCATGAATATGCACACGCACACACTCACTGTGTTCCCTTCCAACACAGAACCTCCTCCGGTACTGAAAGCCCCCGTCAACGTAACCTCATCCTTGGGGAGCACAGCCATCCTGTCCTGTCAGGTAGAGGGCTCCATGCGTCACAACCTGACGTGGTGGAGGCAGGGGCACCCTCTCCTGGCCCGGGGGGGCAGGGTGAGGCCTGTGGGGGACGGATCCTCCCTGGAGGTGAGCAGGGTCAGGCTCCAGGATGCGGGGGAGTACCAGTGCGTGGCCACCAACACCCACGGGGACAGCAGGGTCTCCTACTGGCTCCTGGTCCCAGGTGAGGTTCTTGCATGCCTCGGCACGGCATTCATCTGCTGGAACGTTTAGCCAGGCTGGCTTCCTCCTTGAGACCACTTGTCATCTGGTTTCCATCTCAGCCCAGCTCCTACACCCCACACTCCACCCCCTTCCCACCCCACACCCCCCCTCACACACCTCTTCTACCCCTTACATGGACTCGTTTCCAGTCACAGCATGTTGGTCATCAGCCAGAAAGAAAATGTGCTTGAAAGAAAAAAAAATGGTGGCTTCTATCGTGAACGTACTCTCAGACGTTTGTAACGTGTTTGCAAACGACCAGACTAATGTGGAACATGGCCTCTCGGTGTGGTGCAGCCCGGTGACGTCAGCTGCTAGCTAGGCTGTGGCCCCTGGGGTGACAGACCTGTAACGTGGCTAAACCACCAGAGCCACGTCACCCCGAGAGCTGTGACCGGGCCCCAGACTCAGCGCTCCTGTTTCCCCCTGCAGAGGCTCCCTCCGTGGTGATTCAGCCCCAAGGCCAGGCCTTCTCTCTGGGGGATGAAGTCCAGCTCGTCTGCTCCGCCTCTGGATCTCCCGCGCCTCAACTCTTCTGGAGTCATGGAAACCGCTTCCTTAGTCATCGTCCCAGGTACGGGAACCCTGCCCTCTCAACACCTCCAGGAAGTTTTACTCAATGTTATAATCTGAACAACAGAGAAGAAAAAACTCCAGAGAATTCCAGCCTCTGAATGCTTCTACTGTACATAACATATTCAAAAGAATTCAGCCTCAAGCCATCCTGAAATGTGTATGTTTGGACTGTAGTGATTCACAGAGAAGTCTGTCTTTCCCATTAGATATAAGATCAACAAACTGTAACTCCCCCGATGCCGGTTTTGATTTGATGCAGATTGACTCTGACCCAACACGGAGTCTTGACCATCTCTAACGCCCAGGCTGAGGATGCTGGGAACTACACGTGTCTGGCGACCAACGATGCTGGCACGTCCTCCCAGTCAGTGACACTGACATTCGCAGGTAAGTCAGGTTCCGGGTTGGAATCCCGACTGTGCCAACATGACGTTGTGTCCTTGGGCAAGGGACTTCACCCTACTTGGGGAATGTGCCTGTACTTGCTGTGAAGTCGCTCTAGATAAGAGCGTCTGCTGAATGACTACATGTCAAAGGAATTGCCCAGGAGCTACGAAGCCGTTTTTACTAACTGAGTCCTTAAAAACCACATACATTTGTTTAGCAGATGCTCTGCTGTAACATGTAAAAAGGCAGCATCTCTCTCAGGCTGTGCTGTTGCACTTTTCTCTCTGCAAAGTATTTTTTTTCTTGATGTGTCCATCAAGTCACCTGGTTCCTAAGCCAGCTGTCGCTCTACCCTGTCCTCTTGACTGACACGCTCTCTCTGTTGATGCACAGGCAGCTCTATCCGTCAGGCTGCTCTATATTCAACTAGACGCCAGTCGATTCGAATTAACTCAATTCACATATGTTGGTATTTTTATCAGGTGTCGAATGGTCGGCATGTCTGGTCGTTAAGTGGGCGATTCAAGTCTTTAAATCAAGTTGATGTGTTAAGTTCTCTGCCTGTCTCCCCCTTCTCCCCCCTACAGAGGCCCCCCATGTTGTGGCCAAGCACAAGGTGGTTCTGGTGCTTGTCGGAGGGGACGCCACCCTGCAGTGTCTCGCCACAGGGGCCCCCCGACCCAAGGTCCACTGGTTCAAAGGTAAGGGCTGCCTGTGCATGTGAGAGGGATTCATGTCAGATCCCTTGGATATGTGCTGGAGCCTAATGTGCCGTGTGTGTGTGTCCTGCTGTGTGTGTGTGTGTGTGTGTGGGTGTGTATGTGTGTATGTGGGACATTCCAGGGGACTTGCAGGTGGGTTCCGGGCCTTTCTCTAAGCAGGATGTTGAGCATGGCATGCTGCTGATCCGAGGGGTGCAGGTGATGGACTCGGGGCGCTACAGGTGCGAGGCCCGCAGCTCCGCTGGAACCTCCTCAGACACCATCACTCTGGAGGTCGGAGGTGAGGGCGGCGGCCATCTTAGCTTCGTTCACACACTGTCACATTAACAGGGACAGCTGACTGGCTTTTTATGTCGAGCCTGTTGTTTCAGCACAGCTATACTTAGTTCTAGAAGGTTCGTGTTCGTGTCGGAGCTCGATGCGAGTGTGCTGTTCTTCAACCCATCAGAGGGACCCGTGTTCCACGACGAGCCGAGTGACATCGCGGCCAGCGTCGGCGCCAACGTCACCGTACCCTGCGTTGCCGGGGGTTTTCCGTTGCCCGTGGTGACGTGGCAGAAAGAGGACGGCAGGCGGGTCCAGACCAGGTCTGGTGGCCAGGGCCAAGCAGAGAGGCTGGGGAGTGGCTATCTGCAGATAAAGAGTGAGTTACCCCTCCCCCCTCACCCACCATCTCACCCACCGTCTCCCCCACCGTCTCCCCCATGAGCCTGGTCCTCACAGCAGAGCAGCCCTGCCCCTCCTTTGGCCCTTCCTCTGACTGGCATTGCTCAGATTCCATGAATGAATATAAACGTGTATATATAGAGGAAGTGGAGACCCCAGATAACATTCGGTAAAAGTTTTCTTAAGAGTGTGAATGCAACCAGATCCTCTTGACGCCTCATCAGGATCTCAGAGTATCCCCTCTCTCTCTAGGGGTGTGGGGGTGGGGCAAGAGGGCGATCCAGGCCAGTGTAGAACTGAGAGAGAGAGAGAGAGGTGGTTGGCTTGGGGGGGTCCTCCTGTACGCACTGGGCAGCTTGTGGCCCTTGTCTTGGCAGAGAGAACAGGCCCTAAACATTTATGGGCTGTGCTATGTTTTACTGGAGTAGCACCAGTAGTATTTGCATAGCAACATCTATGGGTCCAGCTGGGCTGACCTTCTTAGCTCAAACCGCAGCAGATGGCTAATGTTTAGCTAGCATTAAGAAGAGATGAAGACTTCAAGCCACGGGCTGTAAACATGTCAGATATGTGAGGCTTTCTCAGATATGGACCCCAGCCTGTCGCTGGTGTTTACCTCATCCTCCATCTACACGATGAACACCAGGCTGTACAGATCTGTCTTTATGAGAGAGGAGAACAATCTGCCTCTTAGGAAACACCACCAACACAGACACAGGCACAGCTGCTGACATTACGCCCAAATAGCATGTTTCATGTTTTGACTTGATAAACGGCTTTAATAATTCAACAACATTTAAATGAGGTCAAGTTTTTGACTTCTGGTCAAATATGTTTATCTTGTATGTCGTCGCTTGCTGAGGAACTTAATCATATTTATCTCAACAGGAACATTCGCTGGAATGTCTACACAGGCGTGGAGGTATAGTTATAAATAGGTATAAATTAATTTGACTGTTGTAACTCACTGTGTGTTTATTTGCAGGCGTCTGGCTGGACGATGAGGGTCTGTACATCTGTGAGGCGAAGAACCAATTTGGAACTATCAGGACCCAAGTGAGAGTCTCTGTAACTGGGCTAGGTACGACCCTAGATCTCCCCTCCACTATCTGCCCTCACTCTGCCAAACACTGTGTTCTCCACAGAGACCCGTCTGATAATAGCTGATATGTATCCTCCTCTGTTTACCCAGCTGCTGGAGTTATATCTGGGTTGTATCTACATGTTTGCAGATGATATCCTCCTATTCGTTCCTCAGAGCCCCCAGTCCTGGCCCAGGGAGCCCCTGTCCTGACCACCAGACTGGGCCAGTCTGTCAGTATCCCCTGCATGCTGCTGGATGGAATCCCCCTTCCTGATCTCCACTGGACCCACAACGGCAAACCAGTAAGAATGAACAAAATGAACAAATTGGCCAGTTTCATGTTTACTTGGAAGATGCTTTCATTCTGAAAGTCGATGTTCAGTCAAGTGATCTATCTCCCATCTCAGCTATACTGGGACGACCAATGCATCCCATAATTTGTCTGGTGCTCTCCTGTAGTTGCAGCTTGGTGGTCGGACCTTTCTGCGTAGCGACGGCAGCCTTCACATCGAGAGAGCCGCCCAAGGGGATGCTGGGAGATACGTCTGCAAGGCGGTGAACCTGGCGGGCTCGGTGAACATCTCTGTGAGCTTGGAGGTCCATGGTGAGTGCCCCGCCTCCTCCCTGCTCCGCCCCCTCCTCCCTGCTCCGCCCCCTCCTCCCTGCTCCGCCTCCTCCCTGCTCCGCCTCCTCCCTGCTTCGCCCCCTCCTCCCTGCTCCGCCTTCTCCCTGCTCCACCTCCTCCCTGCTCCGCCCCCTCCTCCCTGCTCCGCCTTCTCCCTGCTCCACCTCCTCCCTGCTCCGCCCCCTTCTCCCTGCTCCACCTCCTCCCTGCTCCACCTCCTCCCTGCTCCTCCCCCTCCTCCCTGCTCCACCTCCTCCCTGCTCCACCTCCTCCCTGCTCCACCTCCTCCCTGCTCCGCCTCCTCCCTGCTCCGCCTCCTCCCTGTCAGCTCAGGGCTGGCCAGGATCCTCCACACGCAGACACCAGCTTGCTAACAGACATGCTAACAAAGTGCTGCCTGTGGAGAATCCCATGTGTCTAAACTGACCTCCGGCCATCTTGAAGCAGACAGGCTTCATTACTGCCTGCCATGTTTTGGTGACAGGGGGCTGCTTTGTTCTGTACCTTTAATGATGATGCCTCGCTGAAAGGTCTTCATCGGCCTGTAATGAAGACACGCTCCAAGGTCTGACCTTTGAACTCTGACCCCGGCCCCTGGTTGGGTGTCCGTGTCGTAGAGACAGCTGAAACATATTGGATGTGATCTATTTTCACAGTGCCCCCTGTGATCACCAGTGGCCCGTACGACTACACAGCCATCGAGGGCGTGGCCATCACCCTGTTATGTGAGGCCAGCGGCGTTCCCATGCCAACAGTCACCTGGTCCAAGGTAACGTCTGTTTGGCTTTCGCTCAGAAAGCAAATGACTGTTTTGAACACATTCCCTGAAATTCCTTTTAGTAACTGCACACGTCGGTCTTCAGACGGATGACCATTAAAATCATATAAATCACCTGTAAGCAAATGTAGCTTTACTGTATTCCAGTTTCCTCTAGTGCAGGCATGCCTCACTCTTGCTGCCCGATGCATTCTGTCTAGCATGTTTCTGTCAGTTGAAATGGGCACATCTCGTTAAAGAGGATAAGTACATGTGCCTGCCTGTGTGTGTGTGTTAACTTCAGTCAAAGAGAGAGTTTCAGGGGAAGGGCTCTGTAATTACAGGCGTCATCAGAAGAGAGTCTTTGTAGCGTGATCCTGTACTGTTGCATGACTTCAGTCCTCTCTCTCTCCCTCCACCCCACCCCCCCAGGGTCGACAGGCACTGCCCAAGGACAGAACCCTCCCCCAGCCAGACTCGGCTGGACACCTCCACCTCCACAGCCCCACCCTCCAGGATGCTGGGGTCTACACCTGCACGGCCAGCAGTGCTGTGGGCTACACCAGCAAAGAGATGTACCTCAGTGTCAACAGTAAGGAACCCTCACACTCTTCACACCCATTGTCAAATCAATCGATGGAATCCTTACCGTTTCCTTTTTCTCAGCCAAACCTAAGATAATGGGGGTGGGCGGTCATGGAAACGTGGTAACCATGGCTGCCGAGGTGGGGTCCGAGGTCGTTCTTCCCTGCGATGTCCAGGGAAGCCCCTCCCCCCTGATCACGTGGACCAGAGACGGACAGCCCATCCCTCCAGTCACAGCGTGGTGAGAGAAAACCGCCTCCCACCATCCCTCACTCCAATCCTTATTAACCTGAGCAGACGCTGGATAAGAGCGTCTGCTAAATGGCTACATGTAAAATATCAACGTAACCTTCTCAACAAGCTCAAACAATCACCATCTCACCGTTAACAAGGGTCTTTGATTAAAGCTGGCTGTTCCACCAAGCACACGTGAAGGTTCTGAGATCATTTAGCGGTGAAGTTAGAGGCAGACACACAGGCTCGGTGTTGATGACCAAAGAGCAGATCAGAGGAAAGAAGATTCAGTAGGGAAGTAGTAGAGACGTAGTAGAGACGTAGTAGAGAAGGAGTAGAGCAGGGCAAAGAACAGCACATCTGTAAAGGAGACTCTCTGAGAAGGAACATCTGTTTCTTCGTGGATGTGGTCCGTCTGACTGGATGTGTCTACCCTACCGTCTGCTGCCGAGTGTGGGTAGCACACTAAAGCTGACACCCCCGGGGCAAGACCACCAGACCACAGACGCTGCATGAAGTCAAGGGCAGGGAGAGAGGACTGGAGGAGAGGGAAGATGTTTGTGAGGCCGGGAAGTAGGGATGTGGGTGAAGGGAGGGAGGGAGGGAGGGAGGGAGGAGAGGGGGTGGGAGGATGGGGGTGGGGGGGGGGGGTAAGCCAACGAGACGACAGGAAGAGACTGTCCTGTTTGACGTTTGCTCCCCTGTGGATCTCCTGCCATAAAACAACATGTTGACTCTTTACCATGCCTCTCTGATGAGAATAGCACACCTCCACAAGTACCCGCCCCCCCCCCCCCCCCCCCCCCTCTCTACCACCCCCACCCCTCCAACACACCCCTCCCCCAACCCAGCCCAACCAGGGAGACCACAGGATGCTGACAATACCTCAGCATGTCTATGTTCTCAGTTCTTATTGTCTGGGGAGTGCCTCCCCCCCTCAAACCCCCCAACACAGGCCTGGTGGTGAGACATTGGGCCTAGATGGACTCCCCCCCCCACCCCCCCTCCCCCAGCCCACAGTGGGTTTTCCTCCAGGGTCAGAAATGCTGCCTGTCAGTCCAGCCTGAGTTAGGAGAGTGGGGGTGACCTCCAGGGTCAGGGCGACTGGGTCTACCTTCACGATCCGCTGGGCTGGGTCTACCTCTGGTGTCAAGGAGGCTGGATATACTGCCGGAGTCAAGACTCCTAGGGTCAACCTCCAGGTGAGAGGCTGTCAGTCGTCTCTGGCTCTCCCAGAGGCTGGCTCAGTCCGTGGGGAGCAGTAGGGGCTGGATGGGGCCGGGGGAACTACTCAGACCAGGCCCTGCCATGCTGCTGGGGCTAGGACTGGAGGGGGAGTTTAGAACCACATGTGTCGTGTTGGAAATACAGAAGTCTTTGTGTGTTCAGCCCTTTCCACTTAACACGTGTTATTGTTGTAAGTTAGTTGCTTAGGAGACGCACTTATCTTAGATAAATCCAAGCTTGTGTTTATGTTTCTGAGGTTGTATCTGTCAATGCAGCTGGACGGATTCTGAAGCAGGTTTTTGTTATCAAGTTAAGGCACTTTTTCAGTTCCCATTACTGACATGCGTACTTATGAATGCCAAGGTCCATGCTTCCACACACACACACACACACACACACACACACACACACACACACACACACACCCAGGCACACACCCAGGCACACACACACACACGCACACACACAGCTGTCCAAACACACCTGTTCGTTTAGGTTCGCACTAAACTACACATATACAAGCTCGTAGATCGTAAATACGTTTTTTTCCTGATCCCTGACCCCTCCCCCTCCCCCCCCCCCCCCCCCAGGTTCAGCGTGCTTCCCTCCGGCTCTCTGAAGATCTCCGACGTGCGTCTGAGTGACAGTAAACGCTACACCTGCTCAGCTGGCAACCTGGCGGGAAACGTGTCTCTGAGCTACGACTTAAACATCCAAGGTCGCTCTCCTCTCCAGTCCTCATATTCAGGGGTGTAGGAAATGTTTTGGGAAACTGGCAGATGTCCAACCTGCTTTTTAATCAAAGTTCTTAAAAGCATCTTAAAAATACTTAGAATAGCTGACCAACCATCATTTAAACCCAAATCTCCGGCCCTGGTTAGATGCACCATGTTTTTTTTTCTCTCCCTCAGCCAAGCCCAAGATCCAGGCTGCACCGTCGGTGCTGAAGGCTCTGATTGGTCAGACGGTGACCCTGCCGTGTGTGGTCCAGGGGGAGCCCCGCCCACAGGTCCGCTGGTTCCACGACGGGCGTCTGGTGGAGACCGGGGACATGGCGACCCTCAGGATCCAGAGGGCCAGCTTGGCTGACCGGGGAAACTACAGCTGTGTGGCAGAGAACCGCGCTGGACAGGACACCCTGAAGATCCTACTGGAGGTGCTGGGTGAGTCCCAACATCTTACTGGAGGTACAACCAGCAGAGTTCGAGAGGTGTGGGACCGTGACAGACCGACCTCTCTATTGACGGGGTCAGTTTACGGAGCTGACCTTTGACCTCGAAGGTCATGGCAGGCTGAGGATGGTCTCAGAGGAAGACAGGTCGTGGGGGTTGATGAGGGGAGCAGAGGTCGGAGGTCGTATGACTCATCGTGTCAGGGCAAACAGAACAGTGTGTCGTCTGTCCTCTCAGATTAGCTCTTTCCTTAACGCTCAGCCTGAGGCCTAACTAGACTGCAGTCAGTCCGTTTCGCTCGTAGAAGATTTAAATACGTCGTTAGGATGGTCGTTACTCTCTGCAACGGCACTGAACTCGTATGACCCCCCCCCCCCCCCCCCCCCAAAAGCTAGCCCCGTGTCTAACGGTGTTAGCGACTCTTCCTGATCTCTTGTCTGTTTCTCATTCTTCCACAGAGGCTCCGTCCTTCGCTGAGGCTGGTGATGTTGTCATGGAGAGAGTGGCTAACAGCCAGGTGCTCATCCCCTGCCCTGCTCAAGGTATGACTCACGCTGTTCTGTACTTTCAGACCCTGTCTTGCCGTTGCCACATTGTTTTGAGCAGTCAAAGCCCCCCCCCCCCCTTCCCTCAGACTGACGACGTGGTCTCATCCCTTCGCTCTGACTGTCTACTGTAGCATCTTGGCACAGACAAGGTAGCACTTCACTTCACCACAGTGGGGGGGAGGGCGTCTTCATCAGAAGACTTGTCCGGGAACGTTTGTGTGTGTGCGTGTGTGTTTATTTACATCTGCGCCAAGCATTCATTCATGTGTTTTAGAGACCCCCCCCCCACTGACAGGGTGAGTAAATAGGTGTTGTTTGTGTGGGGCCTCGCCATGGTAACAGGACATATTTGAGGAGGTGAGGAGGGGGTGCGCTACGTGAAGCAGCAGCTGGAAGCATGCTCGGCCGCCCCTCTCTCCCGCCTCTTCCTCGTCGGCCCACATCTGTTTTCCCTGTGCAGCGAGCCAACAGGGAGAGGAATCCTAATTACAGGCCGCTGTTGGAGGAGAATAGACAGAGATGTCTGCAGGGATCCTCCACACAGGAGAGGAGGAGGAGGAGGGGAGAGGAGGAGGAGGGAGAGGAGGAGGGAGAGGAGGAGGAGGAGGAGGAGGAGGAGGGAGAGGAGGAGGAGAGGGAGAGGAGGAGGGAGAGGAGGAGGAGGAGGAGGAGGAGGAGGAGGGAGAGGAGGAGGAGGGAGAGGAGGAGGGAGAGGAGGAGGAGAAGGAGGGAGAGGAGGAGGAGGGAGAGGAGGAGGAGGGAGAGGAAGAGGGAGAAGGAGGGGGAGAGGAGGAGGAGGGAGAGGAGGAGGAGGAGGAGAAGGAGGGAGACTGGCTGCTCTTGTACTGCTGTAGCTCAGAGGCAGACAGGCAGACAGACAGGCAGAGAGACAGAGAGACAGACATGTAGGCAGAGAAACACCACAGGCAGACAATATTACAGACAGACAGGCAGAGAGACAGACAAACAGGCATGCAGGGCATACATACAGGCTCCTCTTATCCTCCTGTACCCCAAAACAGACAGACATGCTATACCTACACATCCATAAGTAGCTGATGTCCCCTTAATACAAAACGATATCAAATTACTGTAATTATAACAACATACCTATAATTACGTCGCAATTGTATGTGTAGATATTTTAACGAGGTGAAGCTGTGCTTGGCGATATGGAAATCGACTCAAAGGACTTATCATTATATCGTTTAAGATCTAAACAGAACATCTGCCTGCATCTCCCTCCCAGCAGTGATGTCATAAAGTACAGCCAGAGCTCTGAAACTGTAAACATGTGTTCAAGCGTAGAAGTAGCTGATAGCAGAGCCTCTGGTCCCTCTGAGTTTCTCCTCCTCACTCTAGTCTTTCTGGATGGGGTCTGACGTTGGTTAAGCTTCTCCTAAGCTCCTCTGTAAAGTGCCAGGCCTGGCTGTCTTAACCTCTCTCTGGGAGACCGGAGGGAGACCAGAACTAGGCTGTTTGGGGGGTTGAGAGGGGGGGGGGGCATCATTAGGGGGGGCTTAGGGGGGCATCCCCTAGTTCTCCCCCAGAGACCCTCCCTCCCCCCCCCCATTTCAGGCCCCCCCCTGTCCTCGGTAAAAAGCTAACGAACACATCTGTTTTAGAAGCCAGAGTGAACGCACCGAAATGCTTTGAACTCCTAACTCCTCCATTCCTGTTCCCTCTTTGCCTAATCCCCCACCTCTCTCATCCCTGCCATAAATCGTGACATTAACGCTCTAAGTCGGACGGAGGACGATGAAGTGTTGGTCAGAAGTTTGGGTGTTTGAAGGACCTTACGATGTCCTAAATCAGGGAACACAGAGGACTTACAGAGTAACTATTTTGGCAAAGGTTTCCCTCCTGCTCTCACTGTCCTGCAGATTAATGTACAGCTGGCATGTTTGGGACTGGGCTGGCTGCCCCGCCCCCCCGCTCCTCCGCCCCCCCCCGCTCTCCGCCCCCCCCCCCCCCCCCCCCCCCCCCCGCTCAGCCCTCCTGGACAGAGGCACGGACACTGCAGCGTGTTCCGTCTCTGTCGACCCCCAAGGTGGTCTGAAACTGTCCTCAGGTGTGTCCTCAGTCCTCACCCCCTCCCCCCCCCCTCCCACAGGTTCTCCTCCAGCCAAGGTGCGTTGGTTCCGTAACGGCTTGGAGATCCCACGCCGACCAATCCGAGCTCTCCGTGATGGAGAAGGACAGCTCTCTTCTCATTGGCTCGGCGTCCGCCAGTCACAGCGGAGACTACAAGTGCGTGGCCACTAACGAGGCAGGATCGGCTGAGAGGAAGACGAGGCTGAAAGTGATTGGTGAGACCTCGCTAACCAATCTCATACCCCCTCGCCCCCCCACCCCCCCTCCTTGAGGCCCGAACTCAAACAGGGGTTTGTTCTCCATGGTTACGGTTCCCAAGGTTCCCAGCCTGAGGTGACTGCACATGACAAGCTGTCAGCTGTATATCAGTGACCACGAGGAAGTTAAATTACAGGCTTCCCCAACATTGCAAACAAGTTAGACTTGGAGAATATATAAAGATATCCAAAAGTTAAACTATTACTCTTTTAACAGTGTTTATCTAGTACAAAATATACTGACAGAAGAATAAATCATAAGAATAATGTCATTGAATTAGCGTCTCTTCTCCTTCCGTCTAGTTCCTCCAGAGATCCAGGATGATGGCCAGGCCTTGAACCTGACCGTCACCCTGAAACAGCCCCTGACCCTGGGTTGCGACGCCTTCGGCATCCCCTCCCCCACCATCACCTGGAGCAAAGATGGCCGTCCTGTAAGTCACCTGCTCAAGCAGTCACAAAGAGACACAACGCCTTCTAGCATTCGGTAGTTCATCCAGATATACCTTTCTGGGACTCAGTTGTAACCTATAACAGAGTGACACCTAGTGGCAGCTTGGCCAATCAGAGTCCTGTGTGGTGATGCCTCTCTGGTTCTGGTTGTGTGGTGATGCCTCTCTGGTTCTGGTTGTGTGGTGATGCCTCTCTGGTTCTGGTTGTGTGGTGATGCCTCTCTGGTTCTGGTTGTGTGGTGATGCCTCTCTGGTTCTGGTTGTGTGGTGATGCCTCTCTGGTTCTGGTTGTGTGGTGATGCCTCTGGTTCTGGTTGTGTGGTGATGCCTCTCTGGTTCTGGCTGTGTGGTGATGCCTCTCTGGTTTGCAGGTGGCAGAGTTCTCTGGAATGTACCTTCAGAACGGGAACCGACTGCTGAGGATCTACAGAGTCCAGGCAGAACATGCTGGCCAGTTCTCCTGCTCGGCACATAACAGCGCTGGAGAGGCACGGAGGAACTACAGCATCCAGGTGCAAGGTGAGACCTGAGGACACTTTGACCCTAGATTAGGGGTCACACGCAAGGGCAGTTATATACATTGGATGATGCGCTTGTGTTGACTTGACTTTTGGTGTGTCTGTCTGTCTGTGTGTGTGTGTGTGTCTGTGTTTGTGTGTGTGTCTGTGTGTGACAGCTCCACCAGTGATCTCTGGTACCACGAGGCTACAGGAATTGTCGGTGGTTTTGGGGCAGGAAGCGGAGTTCCAGTGTCGAGTGAGCGGGCGCCCAGCCCCCAGAGTGGAGTGGAGCCGAGATGGAGAGTGAGTCATCATAAATACAGGCTGGTCTGTCTGCTATGACACTGCCTGTCAGCATCTTTTAACACAGGCTGGTTAGAAGGCTATATGAGGATGAGGATGAGTCAGCGTCTTCTAGAACATTCTTCTTGGGCTGCCAAGAAGGACACTTATGCTTGCGTTCTCACCCTCCCTCTCACTGTTTATCTCCCTCCCTCCCTCCCTCCCTCCCTCCCTCCCTCCCTCCCTCCCTCCCTCCCTCCCTCCCTCCCTAGAGTGCTGTCGAGGGACGGGGACCCTCATGTGGACTTCCTGGAGCAGGGCCAAGTGCTGAAGATCCGCTCAGTCCGGCAGAGGGACCAGGGACTGTACCAGTGTCTGGCCAGCAACAACGCAGGAACTCAACAGCGCCTGTTCAGACTCAGCGTTAAAGGTAACAGCACTGCCACAACTGTACCTCAATGATATCTCCTAAAATGTGGTTTTCTTTATATGTCTCTCTCTCTCCCCCGCCCTCCAGCCCCTCCCTCCATCCAGGGCAGCAGTGACTCCTCTGAGGTGTCTGTGGTCCTGGGTTTCCCCACGGTGCTGTCCTGTGACGCCGACGGCTCACCTGAGCCTAGCATCACCTGGCTGAAGGACAGCCAACCAATCGTGTCCAGCGCCCAGCTCACCTACACTCAGGGGGGGCGGGGCCTGAGGCTGGGGGCGGCGCGGGGCGACAGCGCCGGCCTCTACACATGCCGCGCCTCCAACTCTGCCGGCTCCGCCCACAAACACTACACCGTCACTGTCCTGGGTGAGATAGAAGAGCTTCAACGCTGTTGAACCTCATCGTAGGAACATGAGTTGAAACTAAAAAAATCAAGCGATTCTGAACGTGTTTTTAACTCGTTTCTTGAGGTTCTTATCTCCGTCTTGTGTTCGGCTCAGTCCCTCCCCAGATCGAGGCAGGGGGGTCGACGTTGGTCAGTTTTGGCACCAGAGAGGAGAAAGTAAAGATCAACGGCACGTTAACCCTGTCCTGCCAAGCGAAGGGCTTCCCTGAGCCCACCACCCAGTGGTTCAAAGATGGACAGGTTAGTGTCCCGTCTCTCCTCCCTGACGAACTCCTGAATGCGCTCGAGCCGAGATAACAGTGAATGTTTCGTTTGCCCAGTTGCTAACGGGTAGCTCCCGTGCCGGTATCCACGGAGACGGTCACCTTCTCCACATCAGCTCCGCCCTGCTGTCTCATGAGGGCCAGTACACCTGTGTGGTGAGCAACACAGCCGGAGAGGACAAGCGGGACTTCCATGTGACCATTCAGGGTGAGTTTACCTCAGGGCTGTTCGGAGAGACACGACCAGTCACAAGTTTGGACGCTCCCTTCTATTCAAATGAATGGGTCGGTGCGTCCGACTGTATGTCTGTGTGTCTGTTTATGCGATTCAGCATCAGTGTATCTGTCTCCGTCCCATGTTTTTCTGTTTTTCTGACCCATCTTCCCATCTCCAGTGCCCCCTGTCTTCCAGCGGGTGAACCCAGGCTCCGCAGCCTGGGGTCTGGGAGAGGAGGAGGAGGAAAACACGGAGGAGGGGATGATGGAGAAGAGAGAGGTGGTCTTGGGTCATCCTGTCACCCTGTCATGTGAAAGCAACGCCATCCCTCCACCTCGCCTCAGCTGGTACAGGGAGGGCCGCAAGCTCTCCTCCGCCGACGGAGTGGTGCTACTTCCAGGTTAAAGGAACTCCTTCCTGTTTGTTAGCCAATTACATTTTAGCATGGTGTATTCCAACATTGGCAGCTTTGCGGAGATGCTCACAGGTGTGTGTGTGGGGGGGTATCTTGTGTACAGGTGGACAGGTGCTGCAGATCTCACGGGTACAGAAGGAAGATTCCGGAAAGTACACCTGTCAGGCCGTCAACGAGGCCGGAGAGGACCGCATGACCTTTGACCTGGAAGTGCTGGGTAGGAACAGCATTTTTAATTTTTAACAACATTCTCTTCATGTAGTTCACGCTCGTGTTCCAAGCGAGATCCACGTTCTCACCTGCGGTTTCTTGGCGTTTGGACTAGTTCCTCCGGTGATCAGCGGGGGTCTGGACTCCTTCATGGATGAGGTGGGGGCTGTGGTGAACTCCACGGTGACTCTGCTCTGTGAGGTCACAGGTCACCCGGCCCCGGCTGTGTCCTGGCTCAGGGACGGCCAGCCTGTGCACTCAGACACACGCCACCTCATCAGCGAGGACAGCACACAGCTGCAGGTCAGGGAAACAACCAGGGTGTTCCTAGTGTGTATATGCCAGTGTGTATATCTTAGTGTGTATTAGCTGGTGTGTATATCCTAGTGTGTATATCTTAGTGTGTATTAGCTGGTGTGTATATCCTAGTGTGTATATCTTAGTGTGTATTAGCTGGTGTGTATATCCTAGTGTGTATATCTTAGTGTGTATTAGCTGGTGTGTATATCCTAGTGTGTATATCTTAGTGTGGATTAGCTGGTGTGTATATTCCAGTATGTACTTTATATCCTAGTGTGTATACCAGTGTGTATATACCAGTATGTATATCTTAATGTGTATTGGCTGGTGTGTATATTCCAGTATGTACTTTATATCCTAGTGTGTATACCAGTGTGTATATACCAGTATGTATATCTTAATGTGTATTGGCTGGTGTGTATATTCCAGTATGTACTGTATATCTCAGTGTGTATATACCAGTATGTATATCTTAGTGTTTTTAGCTGGTGTGTATGTCCCAGTGTGTATATCTTAGTGTTTTTAGCTGGTGTGTATGTCCCAGTGTGTAGCCAGTGTGCTGACGTGCAGTGCGGTGTGTCTCTTGTTAGATCCTGGCTGTGCAGGTGGCAGACATGGCCGGCTACGTGTGTGTGGCTGAGAACAAGGTGGGAACCATGGAGAAGCTGTTCAGCCTCACTGTGCAAGGTGAGACCACGCCCCTTCCTCTCCTCCAGACCCCGCCCCTTCCTCTCCTCCAGACCTGGCCCCCTCCCCCCCTAGTGCAGGAGGAATGTCTCCTCATGTAGCATCATATAATTGGTTCTGATTAGGCCCAGGTTATGTCGGTTACTTAATCTACTCTGGACTAACGTTGGTATAATGAGCTGTGAGGGGTTTGACATAAGCGTGAGTGAGGATGTGAGTGATGCAGAGGCCATGTTGTGCTGTCCAGTCCCTCCCAGGGTGGTGGGCCAGAGGGAGGAGGATGTGGGCGTGGTGGAGGGTCACATGGTGTCCCTGCTGTGTGACGTCCAGGCATACCCTCCCCCTGAGATGACCTGGACCAGAGATGGACAGCTGCTCCAGTTCAGCTCCGGGATACACATCCTGCCTGGTCAGAGACCAAACAGCAACACACACACACTCTAACCCTGACCATACCACACACACCCTAACACACCCTAACACCCTGACCATACACCCTAACTACTTCCATATCCTCTGTACTGTGGATGTGGATCCATGTGCTGTGCGTCGTGGTGACGTAGACCTCCATCGTGTGTGTCTGCAGGAGGCCAGATGCTGCAGCTCCCCCGGGCCAGAGTAGAGGACGCTGGGCAGTACGTCTGCACGGCCACCAACCCAGCAGGGCAGGACCAGAAGAGCCTGCTGCTCACCGTCTACGGTGAGGACGCTCGCTGGACGCTGCTCTACACAGCTGAGAGTGAAGCTGAACATGAGCTGAGTTCATCCCCCTCCTCCTCCTCCCCTCTCTCTGCTGCAGTGCTGCCCACGCTGAAGCCCCGCCCAGCCTCCGAGCCAGAGGTCATGACCCCTCAGCTGGGCTCGTCCGTGACCCTGAGCTGCGAGGCCCGGGGGATCCCCGAGCCGGAGGTCACATGGTACAGGAACGGACTCCAGCTGGCGTCTGGCAACGGGCTGAAGATGGACCATCACCGGCTGGAGATCTTAGGAGTTCAGGTACACACACCTACACGCACACACAGACACACAAGCACACACACACAAGCACACGTGATGACTCCGTGTCTCTAGGTGGCTGATGGAGGAGTCTACACCTGCAAGGTGTCCAACATGGCGGGCCAGGTGGACAGGACCTTCAGACTGACCGTGCATGGTGAGTCAGTAGAACCCTGTAGAACGCAAAACACCCCCTGCAGATCCGGGAGGGTGGGGTGGAGTGGGGTGGGGGGGGGGAGCATTCTGAGGGTGACCCTCTTGTTTGGCTTGGTCCCCAGTTCCTCCAGCCCTGGAGGGGCCCCTGCAGGAGAGTCTGACCCAGACCCTGGGCTCCCACATCAGCCTGCTGTGCGAGGCATCAGGGGTTCCTCTCCCCAGCATCACCTGGCTCAAGGACGGCTCCCCCATCGGTGAGGCCCGCTCGACCAGAGCACGGCTGTGACATGACACCTGCAAGTACAGTGATGCATCTTCAAGACATGTGCAGGTGTGAACCTTCTTTGTGTGTGTGTGTGTGTCCTCCAGAGAGCAGTCTCCAGTGGCAGTGGGCCGTGCGAGGTAGCAGACTGGAGCTGGGGCCTCTCTCCCTGGCTCACGCTGGCACGTACACCTGCGTGGCTCAGAACAGCGAAGGACACACTCAGAAGGACTACACCTTGACAGTGCAAGGTAGGATCCTAACATCAGACGCTCCTGAAACCCCTGGCCATTGGTTATGTTATGTTTATTACATTTTTTGCTGTTCCAGTGTCACCCACCATCCTGGAGTCCAGCCACTCGTCGGACCTGAGTGCCCCCGTGGGCGAGCAGCTGACCCTGGACTGTCAGGTGACGGGGAACCCCCCTCCCCAGCTCAGCTGGCTGAAGAACGGGCGCCCCCTAGAGGACTCTGACTCACTGCACATCGAGTAAGACCATCTGCCTCACCTGACTGCACTGTGCTGTGTGGGGGGGGGTGGGGGGGGGGGGTCACGGTTGATGTGTGTGTGTGTGTGTGAGGGCTCAGGGTTGGTGTGTGTGTGTGTGTGTGTGTGTGTGTGAGGGGGGTCACGGTTGATGTGTGTGTGTGTGTGTGTGTGTGTGTGAGGGCTCAGGGTTGATGTGTGTGTGTGTGTGTGAGGGCTCAGGGTTGATGTGTGTGTGTGTGTGTGTGTGTGTGTGTGTGAGGGCTCAGGGTTGGTGTGTGTGTGTGTGTGTGAGGGGGGTCACGGTTGATGTGTGTGTGTGTGTGTGTGTGTGTGTGTGTGTGTGTGTGTGTGTGTGAGGGCTCAGGGTTGATGTGTGTGTGTGTGAGGGCTCAGGGTTGATGTGTGTGTGTGTGTGTGTGTGAGGGCTCAGGGTTGATGTGTGTGTTCCGTGCGACAGGACGAGGCCCGACGGAAGCACCCTCACCTTCCTGGATGTGCAGAGGGAGGACTCTGGGACGTACACCTGCCTGGCAGTCAGTCCTGCTGGGCAGGAGAGCAAGATCTACACCCTGCTGGTCCTCGGTCTGTCCTCCACCAATCACAAACACCTTTAACCTCTCTGTCTATCCTCTGTACGGGGTTGGTGATGTGTGTGTTCCCCCCCCCCCCCCCCCCCCGCAGTGCCACCCTCTATCTCCGGGGAGACGAGCGTCCCCAGGGAGGTGGTGACCCCCCAGGACAGCATGGTGACCCTGGAGTGCCAGGCAGCAGGTCACCCCCCGCCCCAGATCAGCTGGCTGAAGAACGGACGGCCGCTCCTCCTCTCCCCCCGCACGCGCCTGCTCTCCTCCGACACGCTGCTCAGGTCATTCATCAACCTGGTGTCTGGGGGTCCATTTAGACGTGTGGTCGGCCGTTGTTTTTATGGTGTGTTGGGCTTCACACCCAAAGGAATGTTGACTGTGTGTGTGCGTGTGTGCAGGATTTCTCCGGTGCAGCTGTCAGACTCTGGAGTCTACACATGTGTGGCTCGTAGCCGCGCTGGTCAGGCTGAGCTCAGCTATGATGTCCAGGTCCAAGGTACCTTTACCTTCCTCCAACTCTCTTCTTCCACCTCTCTCTCCATCCTCTCTCCACCTCTCTCCACCTTTCTCTCCTTTCTTTCTCCACCTCTCTCTCCATCCTCTCTCCTTCCTCCACCTTTCTCTTTCTCCTCTCTTTCTCTTTCTCTACCTCTCTCCACCTCTCTCCCTCTTCCACACCTCCCCCCTCACCATGGTCAGCCCTGTCCTGAAGCATCTCCCTCCGTCCCGCAGTGCCCCCCGGCGTGGACCGTGTGGAGCCCGTGGAGCCGGTGACGGTGGTCCAGGGCTCGCTGGTGACGCTGACGTGCGAGGCTCGGGGCGTGCCGCCTCCCTCGCTGGCCTGGATGAAGGACGGTGCTCCGCTGGCCCTGCAGAGGAACCTGCTGCTGGACGGCCAGGAGACCAGGCTGCAGCTGGCCAGCGTGGCCCCCTCTGACGCCGGCCTCTACAGCTGCGTGGCCAGCAACCAGGCTGGGAGCAGCACCAAGAGCTTCAACCTCACCGTGCTAGGTACACACACACACTTACACACTCCATTTTGAGGCCTTTTTTTTGAGATCCACTCAAGACGTAACCTTGTGATGGTTATGTCCAGAACCTCCGAAGATCTCCTTGTCGGGTTCATCCTCTGAGGAGATGACCATAGCTGTGGACAGCATCCTGGAGCTGGAGTGCTCAGCCGTGGGCGTCCCCCCTCCCACCCTGAGCTGGCTGAAGGATGGGCGCCCCCTGGAGGGCGTGGGGGTAGTGCAGGAGGAAGGCCGCTTTGTCAGGATAAGCAGCGTGAAGGTACGCGTCCCGGAACGACCCCACGCTGGCCGTCACAGACGTCTGGTCGAGTCCATACCGCTGAACATGACCTCTAACCTGGGTAACTGCTCTGCCTGTGTGTGTTGCTAGGTGGAGGATGCAGGCCTGTACACATGTCTGGCCACCAGCCCTGCAGGGGAGGACGGGAGGAACCACTGGGTCCGTGTCCAAGGTGACGAACAGGCTCCTCCCCCTCTCGTGATGCACCTACATACAGCGCCAGCTTCTTAAAGGTGTTAAAGCTAGCCTGTTTGCCTCTCCCCCCCTTCCCAGCCCCCCCGACTCTCCTGGGCTCCAGTGACGTCAGGATGGTGACTGTTCCAGCCAAAGGTCACCTGACTCTGGAGTGTCAGGCTGATAGTGACCCCGCTCCTGAGATCGAGTGGTACAAGGACGACATCAAACTGCAGGTGAGAAGAAAGAGGAAGGAGGGAGTCTTGACTACCTCAGGTCTAAAGGTTCTAGGTTCTAGGTCTAGTTCTAAGGCTATATCTAGTTCTTTCTCAGTCATCTTCTTTACACTTTGTTATTCCATCCCCCCTTCCTCCCTCCCCCCCTCCCCTACAGCTGGGGGGTCGTGTGCAGCGGCTAGCGGGCGGTCAGTACCTGGAGATCCAGGATGTGCGTTCCCAGGACAGCGGTCAGTACAGCTGTGTGGTCACCAACATGGCAGGAAGCACCAGCCTCTTCTTCACCGTCGAGGTCCTCTGTGAGTTACCATGACCACCACATCTTCATCATACATCATACATATTCCAGCATTACTTCAGTCTGTAGAATGTGAGTGATGATAAGGGCTGGTTCCTCCAGTGGCTCCGGTGATCAGAGAGAGCAGCTCCGTGGTGACGGCCCACAGTGGCCAGGACGCCCTGCTGCCCTGCCAGGTGGAGGAAGGAGCCTCGGTGACGGTCACCTGGAGGAAAGATGGCCTCCCTCTGTCCCCTAGCAACAACAGGTAAACACAGGTGTGTGTGTGTGTGTGTGTCTGTAAGGATGTACGCATGCGAGTGTGTATGTGTGTGTACATGCGTTCGTGTGTGTGTGTGTGTGTGTGTTAGTGTGTGTGTGTGTATGTGTGTATGGGTGTGTACATGCATGTGTGTACATGCCTTCATGTGTGTGTGTGTGTTGCAGGTACACCCAGCTGTCGGAGGGCTCCCTGCGGGTGGGGGAGGTCCGTTTGGGAGACGCAGGCCGGTACTACTGCACCGCCTCCAACCAGGCTGGTTCTGATCACCGTGGAACAGACCTGCGTGTGCTGGGTAAAGACACTCTCACATGTTCTGACCGCCCTACCAAGCAGGAAAACATGAAGCGGCCGTGTTGCTAATACTGACTTACTGTAGTTTTTTGGTTTTGCTTTGATGTTGAGGGAAAAAAGGGCCCCAATCCGCAGTAACGCCCCCAAAACGTTAACACTTGGAAGGCGTGTCTCTCATTTCACTTCAGTTTGGAAGGCTGGTCCCTGCGTTGGTGCTAGACGCAGCAGTCTGTTAACTGTGTTGATGTGTCTGTGTTTCCCTCTGCAGTGGGGCCCTCCATCAGCCCTGGGCCCTTCAACGTCACCGTGACAACGGGCCTGAGGGCCGTGCTGAGCTGTGAGACCACAGGGATCCCTGCTCCCACCGTGACCTGGAAGAGGAACGGAAGTCCCCTCAGTCTGGACGAGCAGCCCTCCACCTACAGGTAGAGAGTCGTTCACCTGAGCTCATCCTGGGAAGAACACCACACGGATGTAAACCACTCGCTAACCTGTGTTTTGTCGCTATGCTGCTGTTGCTATAGGCTACTCTCCTCTGGATCTCTGGTCATTTCGGCGCCATCCAATCAGGACGAGGGATACTTCGAATGCACCGCAGCCAATGAGGTCGGAGAGGAGCGCAGGGTCATCGAGGTCATCCTGCAAGGTTGGTTTTGGCTCGATGAGAATGTTCCAGACTCCTCCTCGGACATGAAGCAGATGTTTTCACCAGCTTCCTCCTCTTCTTCCAGTTCCTCCAACGATAGAAGATGACGTCACGGCCGTCACAGCCGTCAAGATGTCCCCTGTGGTGCTACCCTGCCAGGCCCAGGGCCAGCCTCCACCCACGGTGACCTGGACCAAGAGTGGCTCCAGGCTCGGTGCTCGGGGTGGCAGCTACAGGGTCCTGCCCACAGGTGAGACCACCGGCTTGAGGCAGAGCTGTGTGTGAGAGGGATGTTGGTGTTTACACAGCAGTGTTCCTGTGGTGCTGTGTGTTTCTGCGGTGCTGTGTGTGTTCCTGTGGTGCTGTGTGTTTCTGCGGTGCTGTGTGTGTTTCTGCGGAGCTGTGTGTGTTTCTGCGGTGCTGTGTGTGTTTCTGCGGTGCTGTGTGTGTTTCTGCGGTGCTGTGTGTGTTTCTGCAGTGCTGTGTGTGTTTCTGCAGTGCTGTGTGTGTTTCTTCGGTGCTGTGTGTGTTTCTGCAGTGCTGTGTGTGTTTCTTCGGTGCTGTGTGTGTTTCTGCAGTGCTGTGTGTGTTTCTTCGGTGCTGTGTGTGTTTCTGCAGTGCTGTGTGTGTTTCTTCAGTGCTGTCAGTGCTGTGTGTGTGTTTCTGTCCAGGAGTATTAGAGATCACCGCTGCAGTCCCCAGCCATGCCGGCCGGTACACCTGCTCTGCTCGTAACCCCGCCGGAACCGCTCACAAGCACGTCACCCTCACCGTGCACGGTGGGTTCCGGTCGCCATAGAGACATGGCTTGGTTTCAAAGGTCACGTTTTGGTTTTTGGGAGTGTTTGTTGACTTCTGACCTCTCTGATCTCCCAGAACCCCCTGAGATCAGACCCATGGCGGAGGAGGTACACGTAGTGTTGCATCATGGGACGGTCCTGCCCTGCGAAGCCCAGGGTTTGCCCCGGCCCACCATCACTTGGCAACGAGAAGGCGTTCCCATAGCAACCGGTGAGTGATTACTCGTCAGGTATACCCAGTCTGCAAGCTGTAGCAGCACAGCACACTATAGTTAGAATACAGCAGGTTATCAGAATCCTTCTGGAAGGTGTGTGGTGTGTGGGTCGGCAGGTCACAGACTGGCCCTGCTGTCTAACGGAGCTCTGAAGTTCTCCCGGGTCACGCTGGGCGACGCGGGCTCCTACCAGTGTCTGGCACAGAGCGAGGCGGGCGTGGCCGTGGGGAGGACTCTGCTGGTGCTGCAAGGTAACGTGGGAAACATCTTCCTGGGGCGTGGAGGACCTTGGAGGCACAGTATGCTAGTAAAACAAACCTAGTTCCTCAGCACCCTGGCTCACCCTGTGTCCTGCCTGCTTCCCCCAGTTCCCCCGGTGCTGTCGGTGCCCAGGGTGGAGTATTCGGTCGTGCTGGGCCAGGCAGCCAGCCTGGAGTGCGTGGGTGACGGTCAGCCCCAGCCTGTGGTGTCCTGGCACAAGGACCGCCAGCCTGTGGTGGACGGGGTACGCCTGCGGGTGTTTGCTAACGGCACGCTAACGATTAGCGCCACGCAGCGTAGCGACGCCGGCCTGTACACCTGCTCTGCCAAGAATCTGGCGGGAAGAGCCAGCCAGGACATGAGGCTGGACATACTGAGTGAGTTCTGGTGTTTATGGGAGGAGGAGAGGCTGAATGGAGGTTTGGATTGTTATTTGTAATAAGAAAGTACTGATGGGACAAAGAACCAATTCAGGATTAATTGTGCAAAAAAAAACAAGCATGATCTAATCTTTATTCATTTTTTCTTGGGATAATATAGGATGAGGGTGGGGAAATAGCACAACCTATTGTCATCTCACATATTTATTTATAATTTATAATTATTTTCCCATCCCTAAAACTTTGTCAATATTTGAACTACATAGACAACGCCCATGTCAAAATGTTCGTCTTGCTTTCGACTAAGTTGCTTGTATATAAAAATATTTAAAATGAATTATGCACCTGGGATCTCACCGTGTAGCGTAACTTCACTACGTCACACGTCACCACAGCAACGAAGCACGTGGGCCGTTCTGAGTCAGTCTGAAAAACTTAAGGCATGTTTAAGTCATAGGTTACGACCATTTCACACCAGATTGCATTTATTCGTTTTTATTCAACTTTTCAACGGAGGCTGCTTTGCCGATCTCCATTGCCTCTTGCAGAAGAAATGAGAAGAGAACTTTCATTCTACTCTTCCTTCTTTGTTTTATGAGTTGAAAATGAGCTCATAAGCTCAAACATGAACTAATAAGCATGCATATGTATGAAATGTACAGAAATATCAGTTGTACAATTTAAAATATCCATCTGCAAGTCAGGCAAGCACACCCTACAATTTCCCCTGAAACTGTACCCTCTCTAGTTATTGTAAATGCTGTTGAATCAGCCATTTTTATGCATTTCCTTCCTGACATGCTGAACTTGTCTTTCAGTCCCGCCCATGATTCCCATTGGTCAGCAGGAGCTGTCTGTCATCCAGGGTTTCCAGGCGCTGTTGCCGTGCGCTGCACAGGGGTCCCCAGATCCCCGGGTGTCCTGGGAGAAGGACGGCAGCGCCGTGCCAAAGCTGCCCGGCAAATACACCGTGCTGCGTTCCGGAGAGCTCATCGTTGAACGGGCCGAGGTGAGACGCAGAGCCCTTCTCCTCCACTCAGGGCTGAGTTACACTGTCATGGTGTCTGTAGAGGCTGTGATTAGTGTTACGGTATCCTGTCCTTTTGTCTGGTTGGGATGATCCTGAGGTTGTGATGATTGTGTTATCGCAGCTCCGAGATGCAGGTGTGTTCACCTGTGTGGCGACCAACACAGCTGGCACGGCCAGACAGGACACGCACCTGTCTGTGAACATGCGACCCGTGTTCAAAGAGCTACCTGGGGACGTGACGCTGAACAAAGGTCAGAGCCTGGCCTTGTCCTGCCACGCCCAGGGAACGCCCACTCCAGTCATCTCCTGGACAGCCAATAACAGCCCTTACTCAGGTACTGTCAGCATTGAGGCCAGAAGTTAGCACAGTCATTGTGGTGTTTTTAGGGTGCAATTGTGTTTCCTGTTGTAATTGTGTTGTTTCCTGTTGTAATTCTGGTGTTTCTTGTTGTAAATGTGGTGTTTCCTGTTGTAATTGTGGTGTTTCCTGTTGTAATTGTGGTGTTTCCTGGTGTAATTGTGTTGTTTCCTGGTTTAATTGTGTTGTTTCCTGGTGTGACAGGAGCCAGTGTGGACGAGGCTGGCCGGAGCGTTCTACTCATAGAAAACGTGACCCTGAGCGACGCAGGAACCTACGTCTGCGTGGCGGAGAACCGTGTGGGCTCCATCCGGGCTCTCTCATTCGTCCGCATCAGAGGTTCGAACATGCCGCATCACAACAGACACTTCCTAACCACTAGCACACCGCTCACAACAGCCTAGATCCTAGCGATCAGTTACAGATTTGTGCTGTTTTGTTATGTGTGTGATCTATGACTGTGTGTCTCCAGAGCCCCCTGTGCTGAAGGGAGAGGCCCATACCTCTCAGACTGTGGCCCAAGGAGGAGCTGCCATGCTGGACTGCCCCGCCCTGGGGAACCCCATCCCTTCCCTGCGCTGGCTCCGCGACGGCCAGCCCCTGCTGCGCTCGCTACGCCTTCAGACCTTGCAGAACGGCTCCCTGATCATCTACAGTGCCTCGGTAAAGCCTGGAGCCACAATACACACACTCTATCCACCTTCTGATCTGCTGACTGGGCCTTCCTTCCAGGAAGCCTGGGGTCGATAAAACCATGAACAGACTACAGTAGAGCTGGATGGTGGCAGGAGGATAACTGGCTTGTTCTTAGATTTACATTTCACATTTAGTCCTTTAGCAGACGCTCTTATCCAGACAGATTCACTGCAAGTACAGAGACATTCCCCCCTGAGGCAGGTAGGGTGAAGTTCCTTGCCCAAGGACACAACATCCACGTAGCCACAGCCGGGAATCAAACTTGCAACCTTCCGGTCACTAACCCAACACCTTAACCACTGAACAACTTGACTCTCTTAAGCAGTAATCATCGCTCCCTCCGCAGCCTCAGTCCCACAGGGTCACAGGGTGTGCAGTAACTGGGTTGACATGTCCCAGTCTGACCGCAGATTAGCGGGGCTTTCGAGCCGTTAGCTAACAGCATTATCTGGAGAGGTGAAGCAGGGGCAGGCTGCCTCTACTGCTAGCCTGTCCTCTGCAGACCGTAACTTTGTTAGCGCTCTTAATGAAGCCTCGCCCTGAAGCGTCCAGACAAAAAATGTCTGCTTCCCAGAGTGCTCTAATGTGATACTTCCTCTGTCTAGGGTGGACGGGTTTTTCTTTACAGGATAATTGAAATAGGTCTGCTATTTCTGCATGGCTGTGGATGAAAGCGATTGCTAAATGAATAACATGTCCATGTCCTTCACTTAACCTTTCCTTGGGGAAAATTCACAAGCATGGAAAATCTGAGTCAAATATCAGAGAACAGCTATAAGAATATGGCATTTAAGTCCCAAGTATGTGGTTGCATTAGCCTGGCCGTGTGTTTCTGTTAAGCTTGCGTCGTTGTGGACGTTCTCCTCTGTGTTCTCCTCCCTGCTGACCTTGCCCTCCTCCCTGCCTGTCAGAGCGCAGATGCAGCAGAGTACCAGTGTGTGGCCGAGAGCGAGGCAGGAGTGGCAGAGAGGACCATCACTCTCAGGGTCCAGGGTGAGTGTTACAGAGGAGATCCCGCTATGCAACACAGGAGACGTTCGAAGCACGTCTGGACAAGGACACTGAATAATGCTTCTCCCTCCCTGGTTTCACCTGTCCTCACATCCTCTCTCTCTCTCCATCTGCCTTTCACCCGTTCTCCCTGTCCTGCCCTATGTCTCTCGGCCCTTCCCCTCTTCCCCTCCTTGACAGTTAACGGAGGTTACTCCAGCTGGGAGGAATGGGGTCCGTGCAGCAGCACCTGCGGACGAGGGATCCAGGAGCGAATCAGGCTGTGCAATAACCCTGAGCCGGCCAATGGGGGGCGGTCATGTGACGGACCAAGTATGGACTCCAGGAAGTGCCAGTCCGGTCTCTGTCCAGGTACAGCTGTGGAGATGATGGAATAGTACTGTTTTGTCAGTCGTGGTGCGATCCCTTCTCTGACGATTGTGTCTGTGTTGGGTCTGTGCGTTTCCAGGGGAGGTACCCCGTAAGGCCCGGGGGAGCCTCATCGGCATGGTGAACGAGAGGGAGTTTGGGGTCTCTTTCCTGGAAGCGAACATCACCGACAACCTGGAGGAGGGGACCAGCTCGTTCCAGGCCCATCTGGACAACATCCCTCCCAGCGTGGGTGAGTACGGGCAGAAGGACCGGAGAAGGGTTCACGGTACGGGAGGAGGGTGGCTGGACAGGAACTTGTCGGAGGCGAACGTGACTCGTTTCACCTGGAGGAGGTTTTCCTGGATCTTCTCAAGCTTGTGGTGTTGTTCGCTGCCGGGTTCCAGGTCCTCTGCTGCGGGTGCTGGTGTCGGTGTTTGCTCCTGTGTACTGGAGCACGGTTCTGCAGAGAGGAGCGTCTAAGAACGGCTACGCTCTCACTCAGGGTCTATTCAGACAGGAGTCCCAGCTGGAGTTTGAGACAGGTGAGACAGGATGAGGAACACACCTTCACAGGTTGTAGTTCATCATCTTGACAGGAACAAGCTGCCTCTGTACCAGCTGCTGCTGAAGGCTCTTCCTGACGGGATGTGAAACTTGAACTGTGTGTGTGTGTGGTGTGTGGTGTGTGTGTGTGTGTGTGGTGTGTGTGGTGTGTGTGTGTGTGTGTGTGTGTGTGTGTGTGTGTGTGTGTGTGTGTGTGTGTGTGTGTGTGTGTGTGTGTGTGGTGTGTGTGTGGTGTGTGTGGTGTGTGTGTGTGTGTGTGTGTGTGTGTGTGTGTGTGTGTGTGTGTGTGTGTGTGTGTGTGTGTGTGTGTGTGTGTGTGTGTGTGTGTGTGTGTGGTGTGTGTGTGTGTGTGTGTGTGTGTGTGGTGTGTGTGTGTGGTGTGTGTGTGTGTGTGTGTGTGTGTGTGTGGTGTGTGTGTGGTGTGTGTGGTGTGTGTGTGTGTGTGTGTGTGTGTGTGTGTGTGTGTGTGGTGTGTGTGTGTGTGGTGTGTGTGTGTGTGTGTGTGTGTGTGTGTGGTGTGTGTGTGGTGTGTGTGGTGTGTGTGTGTGTGTGTGTGTGTGTGTGTGTGTGTGTGTGTGTGTGTGTGTGTGTGGTGTGTGTGTGTGTGTGTGTGTGTGTGTGTGTGTGTGTGTGTGTGTGGTGTGTGTGTGTGTGGTGTGTGTGTGTGTGGTGTGTGTGTGTGTGTGTGTGTGTGGTGTGTGTGTGTGTGTGTGGTGTGTGTGTGTGTGTGTGTGTGTGTGTGTGTGTGGTGTGTGTGTGTGTGTGTGTGTGGTGTGTGTGTTCACCAGGGGAGACTCTACGTTTAACACATGTGGCCAGAGGTCTGGATTCTGAGGGAGCGCTCCTGATTGACATTGTCATCAACGGCTATGTCCCGCCCACTCTGGCCGCCTCCCACCTGAGTCTGCAGGTGTGTTACTGTTCCACGCTGACCTCTGACCCCACTAAGACCTAAATCTGAAATCTGTCTCTGACCTCTGACCTCTTCCCCGCCTCTTGCTGCAGGAGTTTGACGAGTCCTATGTGCAGACTGGCCCCGGCCAGCTGTACTCCTGGTCGTCCCAGACCCACCAACGAGCGGGCCGACCCCTGACCCTGCGCTGCAACCACACCATCGTGTACGAGGCCCCCGGGGGCCGGGAGGAGCGCCTGGGGCCCCTGCTGCAGCTCCTCAAGGTGTCCAGGATGACGGGGGCCTACAGCATGTTCACTCTCAGCCTGGACTTCCACATCACCGCCTCGCTGCTCATACCAGGTCTGGATGTCAGGAACCAGTTTGACGTTAATGAGCTGCACTGCAGGACTGGATGCTTGGTTGACTGAACATGCTGGTTTCTACCTGTAGATGGCGATGGAGAGACTTGTCCAAAGGGTTTCGTTCTGGATACAGCCTCTTACTGTGCTGGTATGGAACCTACACTTCTCATCCAGATGTGTACTTAATGTATGTGTATTTAGACAGTGAGAAAAGGGTTAAGAATATGTGTTGTTGTTGTTTGATGACCTGCAGATGAAGATGAGTGTGCAGTCCAGTCTCCGTGTTCACACTCATGCAACAACGTCATGGGCGGCTTCTCCTGCGCCTGCCCTTCAGGGTTCTCCATCTCCCCTGAGACCAACACCTGCCAGGGTGAGGATCATCCCCCCCCACCCCCCACCCCCTCCTGGCCTCACCTCCCCACCCCCCACTTGACAGATTCTTTTGTTATGATCCATGTGTGCACATCTCGGTCTCCTGACCCTCTTGTGATCCACTTGCAGATATCGATGAGTGTGTCCAGGGAATCCACATGTGCCACTACAACCAGCAGTGTGTGAACACGGTCGGCACCTACCGATGCCAGGCCAGGTGTGGGCCAGGCTTCAAACCCAGTGGCATCGGAACAAGCTGTGAAGGTCTGTCATCAGAAGAAAACCCAAAACCAAACGCATCTGTATACGATCTGTACTTGGCTTATGAAAAGGTTATGAAATATTGTGATGATAATGTCTGATGTGTGTGTGTGTGTGTGTGTGTATGCGTGTTTTTGTGTGTGTTTCAGATGTAGATGAATGCCAGGAGTCTTCTCTGTCGCCGTGCCAACACCAGTGTCTCAACACCCTGGGGTCTTACCGCTGCTCCTGTCACCCTGGTTACCAGCTGTCTGGACATCGCTGTCTGGGTCAGTCTGACTGCCCCTCCTGCCTCTGTTGGTCTCTCTCAGTCTCCCTGCCTCTCTGCCTCTCTCGGTCACTCTCCTGTCACCCTCCTGCCTCGAAGCTTCCTGGAGCCTGTCTTGAGTACCAGCTCTGCTTAATGTTTATCTCCAGACGTTAACGAGTGCACCAGGAATGTGTGCCCCGCCCACCAGCAGTGCCGCAACACAGACGGAGGTTACCAGTGCTTCGACAGCTGCCCCAGCGGGATGACCGAGGCGGAGAACGGGGCCTGCATGGGTGAGATGGCCTGGTCACCCTCTGATACCTCCTCAGCTCTGTGCTCCTGAACCCAGCAGAGGCACCTGCCCCTGACCTGTGTGGGTGTGTGTTCTGACTGTTTGCTTTCTGTGGGTGTTCCGTGTTTTCTTTGTGTGTGTGTGTGTGTGTTTGGTCTGTCTATGTGCGTGTTTGTTCTGTGTGCATATGTGTGTGTGCGTTTGTTCTGTGTGCATATGCGTGTGTGTGTGTGTTTGTGTATCTAGATGTGGATGAATGCCAGGCTGGGAGCCACATGTGTCGTTACAGCCAGACCTGTCAGAATACAGTGGGGGGCTACCTCTGCGTGTGTCCCCGTGGTTACCGGACCCAGGGGGTGGGGCTTCCCTGCCAAGGTACGAAGCACATCTCATCACATGACCCACACGTCACTTAAACGACCCTTCACTTCCTGTCACATGACCCTGCTTGTCTGCCGTTCGTCTCCCAGACATCGACGAGTGCCAGCAGACGCCCAGCCCCTGTGCCCACCAGTGCAGGAACGTCCCTGGAAGCTTCCGGTGCCTCTGCCCCCCGGGCACGGTGCTGCTGGGGGATGGGCGCTCCTGCGCCGGCCTGGAGAGAGGCCGCAGCTTCAGCAATGGCACCCGGGTCCGAGCCGGCATCCGGCCCCAGCTGGTGTCGTCCCTGGGCCGGCCTGTCCTGACACGACACCACGCCGTGTCCCGTATCACCAGGCAGAGCTGCCCAGTGGGCTACAGCAATAAGGACGGCACCTGTGTGGGTAGGTGGAGCCTCTCTGACACAACAAATACTTTATAAATACGCCTGTGACACTTCTTTATTCATAAAATCATATGTGCTTACGCTTACATCCATTTTAAATGTGCTTACATATATATTTATATATATATAATACTGATTAAAAAAACAATACATAATAATAGTGTGTCTAGATGAATGAAATGTCTGATCTTGAGGTTGCTGATGGATTTTGTTGGTCCTGGGTCCTGAGTCTAGATGTGGATGAGTGTGTGCTGAGGAATCCGTGCCAGCACGAGTGTAAGAACACCGTTGGAAGCTTCCTGTGCCTCTGTCCCCATGGTTACCGGCTTGCGCCCAATCGACGCAGCTGCACTGGTTAGTATGATGTTTTTTAGGTGAAAAATGCATAAGGGGTTAGTATGAGGTTTTGTATGGTATGAGTTTTTTGTGGTGGAAAATACGTAAGGGGTTAACATGAGTTATTTATAGTGGAAAATAAATAAGGGGTTAGTATGAACATGGGACACATCCCCCTAGTTCCTACGCCAATGGTCTCTGTCTCTTCCAGACATAGACGAGTGTGCTGTGCAGAGTGTCCAGTGTGGGGCTGGCCAGATGTGCTTCAACACTCTTGGGGGCTATCAGTGCCTGGACACACCCTGCCCAGCCTCCTATCAGAGAGGGGGCAGCCCAGGGTAAGTAGCCTGGTGGCTCCATGGTCATCTGTGGCCCGAACATTAACCCTTAACCTCTCTGTTACAAATGATCCTGTGACACCAAGTAATAGATTTTCTGTCTCGCTTTCCACCTACCTGTCTGTCCTCTCTACCCTGTCTCACCTTCTCTGTTTGTTCTCCTCTCTCAGGACGTGCTACAGACCCTGCTCTCTGGACTGTGCATCCGGAACACCACCCCTCCTCCTCCAGTACAAGCTGCTGACCCTCCCCCTCAGCATCCCAGCCAATCACAATGTGGTGAGGCTGTCAGCCTTCTCAGAGACCGGAGTGCTGCAGGAAAGGACGACCTTCGTCCTCCTGGAGCAAAGCTGGGAGGTGGGGGGAGGCGGGCAGCACTTCGGTATCAGGGACGAGGCTGGGAGAGGCATCCTCTTCACCCTGCGCCCGCTGGACAGATCTGGCCTGGTGCGGCTCAGGGTGCAGGCCACCACCCTCTCAGCCCAGGGCCGCATCACCTACCAGAGCATCTTCATCATCTACATTTCCATCTCGAGATACCCCTACTGAGCCCCTCCCCCATGCTGGGATGGACATGAACTGATCAGGCCCCTCCAGGGCTCCCCTCCCCTGCCTCTACCCTGCTTGTCTGCATGGAGGTGCGGTGCAAAGTGGGTGTGGAAACACAAGCTTTAACAACATGCAATACCTTTTTGTATTTTACAAGATTATATGGGCCCTTGTCTGTGATTTGAAATTAACCTTAAATTGTGGGAGGACGCTGTTTTGTAAAGTTTGGTACAAAAATATAATAATTCTTCAAAAGAATATTCACCTTAATAGGTTTGGTTGACCAACAAGGAACTAGCCTATTATGGCCCCATAGCATGAGAATGGTCAGCATATATTTATACTGTTGAAAGATGTAACAGGTGTTGTGGAACTAAGTGATGTCTATGTATTTTCTATTCGTATGAAGTCATTATGACTGTGTAAAACCCTGTTAGGTGCTATTCTGAATGTACTTGAGAGTCTTTTAGTAAAAGACGTTTATATGATTTTAATATAGCTCCTGTTGGTGCTCATCAACGGGGTTAGAAATCCACCCTAACTTGTCTTGATCTAACCCTAAGGAATAGGAATCAGGTGTTAGACTGCACAAAATTGCCAAAGGAAACAATAAATCACAACATTTGATTTGTTCTTCATTATTAACTTTAACCTTTTCAAACTGTGTGTGAATACTGTAGATAACTAGAGAGAGAAAACACAGATTGAGTAAATATCTGTAATGCAAATGTTCTTTCAGTTGAAACTATTGTAACAAGATCCTACCTTACCTAGGCTAAACAGTCATTTAACAAGCCCAGAGACATGTGAAGGCCATTATAACACTGCTGAATGTGCAGTTTGGGTAGTAATTGTCCTAAAACCGCATAGCAGCAAAAACAGCATTGTTAGTCTCGTTGAAGCAGAGGATCTAATAAGAAGTAAATATCTAGGAAATAGGCACTAGACTCTGAGAAAAACATTTATATTTGTTAAATTAAACCTCGGTTCTCCTTTAAATATTTACATGTTTCCACTAACTCATGCTGGTACAAGGCAGTCTTTACAGGGGAGGGGCCTTGTTCCGGACTATAAAACAGGAAGTGCTGGAGGAAGTGGACTTGTTTTGAGTAGGGTGCCTGCTGAGTGTAGCCCCGGGGGCCTGTTGTTACCTGCTGATTTACACGGCACAGACAGCAGGACACGGCTCCTCTGCCAGCTCCACACTAATGAGCAGGACAACCTGGTAGTCCATCACTGCTGTAGACACTGGAAGACCTGACAGAAGACAGGTAGTCAACACATACAAAATGGTCCTGGTTCACACTACTACAAGGCTTGCCTCCACAGGTCTGTGTGTGTGTGTGTGTGTGTGTGTGTGTGTGTGTGTGTGTGTGTGGGGGGGGGGGGGGGGGGGGGATTTGCTGACCAAACTAAGAAAAAACATACGTCTGATGTTTTTATGCGTGGAATATACTGACGTCTCAGAATTAGTTTCTTTTGAATGGAGCATACACAAGGGGTCCGTACGATACCCTCAATTGCTCCCCGATTGCGCCCTTTTTACCCTCTATGGCATCGTAGGGGCCCCTTATGTATGCTCCATGCAAAAGAAAGTCATTCTGAGACGTCAATATTTTCCACCCAAAAAAACATCAGACTAACCCCTTATGTTTTTTTTCGGCAAAAAGGGTCATGCTCCCCGATTGTGATTTTTTTGCCCTCAATACTATCGTAGAGACCCCTTATGTATGCTCCATGCAAAAGAAAGTCATTCTGAGACGTCAATATTTTCCACCCAAAAAAACATCAGACTAACCCCCTTATGTTTTTTTTCGGCAAAAAGGGTCATGCTCCCCGATTGTGATTTTTTTGCCCTCAATAGCATCGTAGGGACCCCTTATGTATGCTCCATGCAAAAGAAAGTCATTCTGAGACGTCAATATTTTCCACCCAAAAAAACATCAGACTAACCCCTTATGTTTTTTTTCGGCAAAAAGGGTCATGCTCCCCGATTGTGATTTTTTTGCCCTCAATACTATCGTAGGGACCCCTTATGTATGCTCCATGCAAAAGAAAGTCACTCTGAGACGTCAATATTTTCCACCCAAAAAAACATCAGACTAACCCCTTATGTTTTTTTTCTGCAAAAAGGGTCATGCTCCCCGATTGCAAATTTTTTTGCCCTCAATACTATCGTAGGGACCCCTTATGTATGCTCCATGCAAAAGAAAGTCATTCTGAGACGTCAATATTTTCCACCCAAAAAAACATCAGACTAACCCCTTATGTTTTTTTTCGGCAAAAAGGGTCATGCTCCCCGATTGTGATTTTTTTGCCCTCAATAGCATCGTAGGGACCCCTTATGTATGCTCCATGCAAAAGAAAGTCATTCTGAGACGTCAATATTTTCCACCCAAAAAAACATCAGACTAACCCCTTATGTTTTTTTTCGGCAAAAAGGGTCATGCTCCCCGATTGCAAATTTTTTTGCCCTCAATACTATCGTAGGGACCCCTTATGTATGCTCCATGCAAAAGAAAGTCATTCTGAGACGTCAATATTTTCCACCCAAAAAAACATCAGACTAACCCCTTATGTTTTTTTTCGGCAAAAAGGGTCATGCTCCCCGATTGTGATTTTTTTGCCCTCAATACTATCGTAGGGACCCCTTATGTATGCTCCATGCAAAAGAAAGTCATTCTGAGACGTCAATATTTTCCACCCAAAAAAACATCAGACTAACCCCTTATGTTTTTTTTCGGCAAAAAGGGTCATGCTCCCCGATTGTGATTTTTTTGCCCTCAATAGCATCGTAGGGACCCCTTATGTATGCTCCATGCAAAAGAAAGTCATTCTGAGACGTCAATATTTTACACCCAAAAAAACATCAGACTTAGTTTTTTTTCGGCAAAAAGGGTCATGCTCCCCGATTGTGATTTTTTTGCCCTCAATACTATCGTAGGGACCCCTTATGTATGCTCCATGCAAAAGAAAGTCATTCTGAGACGTCAATATTTTCCACCCAAAAAAACATCAGACTAACCCCTTATGTTTTTTTTTCGGCAAAAAGGGTCATGCTCCCCGAGTGCAAATTTTTTGCCCTCAATAGCATCGTAGGGACCCCTTATGTATGCTCCATGCAAAAGAAAGTCATTCTGAGACGTCAATATTTTCCACCCAAAAAAACATCAGACTAACCCCTTATGTTTTTTTTCGGCAAAAAGGGTCATGCTCCCCGATTGTGATTTTTTTGCCCTCAATACTATCGTAGGGACCCCTTATGTATGCTCCATGCAAAAGAAAGTCATTCTGAGACGTCAATATTTTCCACCCAAAAAAACATCAGACTAACCCCTTATGTTTTTTTTCGGCAAAAAGGGTCATGCTCCCCGATTGTGATTTTTTTGCCCTCAATAGCATCGTAGGGACCCCTTATGTATGCTCCATGCAAAAGAAAGTCATTCTGAGACGTCAATATTTTCCACCCAAAAAAACATCAGACTAACCCCTTATGTTTTTTTTCGGCAAAAAGGGTCATGCTCCCCGATTGTGATTTTTTTGCCCTCAATACTATCGTAGGGACCCCTTATGTATGCTCCATGCAAAAGAAAGTCATTCTGAGACGTCAATATTTTCCACCCAAAAAAACATCAGACTAACCCCTTATGTTTTTTTTCGGCAAAAAGGGTCATGCTCCCCGATTGTGATTTTTTTGCCCTCAATAGCATCGTAGGGACCCCTTATGTATGCTCCATGCAAAAGAAAGTCATTCTGAGACGTCAATATTTTCCACCCAAAAAAACATCAGACTAACCCCTTATGTTTTTTTTCGGCAAAAAGGGTCATGCTCCCCGATTGTGATTTTTTTGCCCTCAATAGCATCGTAGGGACCCCTTATGTATGCTCCATGCAAAAGAAAGTCATTCTGAGACGTCAATATTTTCCACCCAAAAAAACATCAGACTAACCCCTTATGTTTTTTTTCGGCAAAAAGGGTCATGCTCCCCGATTGTGATTTTTTTGCCCTCAATAGCATCGTAGGGACCCCTTATGTATGCTCCATGCAAAAGAAAGTCATTCTGAGACGTCAATATTTTCCACCCAAAAAAACATCAGACTAACCCCTTATGTTTTTTTTCGGCAAAAAGGGTCATGCTCCCCGATTGTGATTTTTTTGCCCTCAATAGCATCGTAGGGACCCCTTATGTATGCTCCATGCAAAAGAAAGTCATTCTGAGACGTCAATATTTTACACCCAAAAAAACATCAGACTTAGTTTTTTTTCGGCAAAAAGGGTCATGCTCCCCGATTGTGATTTTTTTGCCCTCAATACTATCGTAGGGACCCCTTATGTATGCTCCATGCAAAAGAAAGTCATTCTGAGACGTCAATATTTTCCACCCAAAAAAACATCAGACTAACCCCTTATGTTTTTTTTTCGGCAAAAAGGGTCATGCTCCCCGAGTGCAAATTTTTTGCCCTCAATAGCATCGTAGGGACCCCTTATGTATGCTCCATGCAAAAGAAAGTCATTCTGAGACGTCAATATTTTCCACCCAAAAAAACATCAGACTAACCCCTTATGTTTTTTTTCGGCAAAAAGGGTCATGCTCCCCGATTGTGATTTTTTTGCCCTCAATACTATCGTAGGGACCCCTTATGTATGCTCCATGCAAAAGAAAGTCATTCTGAGACGTCAATATTTTCCACCCAAAAAAACATCAGACTAACCCCTTATGTTTTTTTTCGGCAAAAAGGGTCATGCTCCCCGATTGTGATTTTTTTGCCCTCAATAGCATCGTAGGGACCCCTTATGTATGCTCCATGCAAAAGAAAGTCATTCTGAGACGTCAATATTTTCCACCCAAAAAAACATCAGACTAACCCCTTATGTTTTTTTTCGGCAAAAAGGGTCATGCTCCCCGATTGTGATTTTTTTGCCCTCAATAGCATCGTAGGGACCCCTTATGTATGCTCCATGCAAAAGAAAGTCATTCTGAGACGTCAATATTTTCCACCCAAAAAAACATCAGACTTAGTTTTTTTTCGGCAAAAAGGGTCATGCTCCCCGATTGTGATTTTTTTGCCCTCAATACTATCGTAGGGACCCCTTATGTATGCTCCATGCAAAAGAAAGTCATTCTGAGACGTCAATATTTTCCACCCAAAAAAACATCAGACTAACCCCTTATGTTTTTTTTCGGCAAAAAGGGTCATGCTCCCCGATTGTGATTTTTTTGCCCTCAATAGCATCGTAGGGACCCCTTATGTATGCTCCATGCAAAAGAAAGTCATTCTGAGACGTCAATATTTTCCACCCAAAAAAACATCAGACTAACCCCTTATGTTTTTTTTCGGCAAAAAGGGTCATGCTCCCCGATTGTGATTTTTTTGCCCTCAATACTATCGTAGGGACCCCTTATGTATGCTCCATGCAAAAGAAAGTCATTCTGAGACGTCAATATTTTCCACCCAAAAAAACATCAGACTAACCCCTTATGTTTTTTTTCGGCAAAAAGGGTCATGCTCCCCGATTGCAATTTTTTTTGCCCTCAATACTATCGTAGGGACCCCTTATGTATGCTCCATGCAAAAGAAAGTCATTCTGAGACGTCAATATTTTCCACCCAAAAAAACATCAGACTAACCCCCTTATGTTTTTTTTCGGCAAAAAGGGTCATGCTCCCCGATTGTGATTTTTTTGCCCTCAATACTATCGTAGGGACCCCTTATGTATGCTCCATGCAAAAGAAAGTCACTCTGAGACGTCAATATTTTCCACCCAAAAAAACATCAGACTAACCCCCTTATGTTTTTTTTCGGCAAAAAGGGTCATGCTCCCCGATTGTGATTTTTTTGCCCTCAATAGCATCGTAGGGACCCCTTATGTATGCTCCATGCAAAAGAAAGTCATTCTGAGACGTCAATATTTTCCACCCAAAAAAACATCAGACTAACCCCTTATGTTTTTTTCGGCAAAAAGGGTCATGCTCCCCGATTGTGATTTTTTTGCCCTCAATACTATCGTAGGGACCCCTTATGTATGCTCCATGCAAAAGAAAGTCATTCTGAGACGTCAATATTTTCCACCCAAAAAAACATCAGACTAACCCCTTATGTTTTTTTTCGGCAAAAAGGGTCATGCTCCCCGAGTGCCAATTTTTTGCCCTCAATAGCATCGTAGGGACCCCTTATGTATGCTCCATGCAAAAGAAAGTCATTCTGAGACGTCAATATTTTCCACCCAAAAAAACATCAGACTAACCCCTTATGTTTTTTTTCGGCAAAAAGGGTCATGCTCCCCGATTGTGATTTTTTTGCCCTCAATACTATCGTAGGGACCCCTTATGTATGCTCCATGCAAAAGAAAGTCATTCTGAGACGTCAATATTTTCCACCCAAAAAAACATCAGACTAACCCCTTATGTTTTTTTTCGGCAAAAAGGGTCATGCTCCCCGATTGTGATTTTTTTGCCCTCAATAGCATCGTAGGGACCCCTTATATATGCTCCATGCAAAAGAAAGTCATTCTGAGACGTCAATATTTTCCACCCAAAAAAACATCAGACTAACCCCTTATGTTTTTTTTCGGCAAAAAGGGTCATGCTCCCCGAGTGCAAATTTTTTGCCCTCAATAGCATCGTAGGGACCCCTTATGTATGCTCCATGCAAAAGAAAGTCATTCTGAGACGTCAATATTTTCCACCCAAAAAAACATCAGACTAACCCCTTATGTTTTTTTTCGGCAAAAAGGGTCATGCTCCCCGATTGTGATTTTTTTGCCCTCAATACTATCGTAGGGACCCCTTATGTATGCTCCATGCAAAAGAAAGTCATTCTGAGACGTCAATATTTTCCACCCAAAAAAACATCAGACTAACCCCTTATGTTTTTTTTCGGCAAAAAGGGTCATGCTCCCCGATTGTGATTTTTTTGCCCTCAATACTATCGTAGGGACCCCTTATGTATGCTCCATGCAAAAGAAAGTCATTCTGAGACGTCAATATTTTCCAAAAAGGGTCATGCTCCCCGATTGTGATTTTTTTGCCCTCAATAGCATCGTAGGGACCCCTTATGTATGCTCCATGCAAAAGAAAGTCATTCTGAGACGTCAATATTTTCCACCCAAAAAAACATCAGACTATGTTTTTTTTCGGCAAAAAGGGTCATGCTCCCCGATTGTGATTTTTTTGCCCTCAATAGCATCGTAGGGACCCCTTATGTATGCTCCATGCAAAAGAAAGTCATTCTGAGACGTCAATATTTTCCACCCAAAAAAACATCAGACTAACCCCTTATGTTTTTTTTCGGCAAAAAGGGTCATGCTCCCCGATTGTGATTTTTTTGCCCTCAATACTATCGTAGGGACCCCTTATGTATGCTCCATGCAAAAGAAAGTCATTCTGAGACGTCAATATTTTCCACCCAAAAAAACATCAGACTAACCCCTTATGTTTTTTTTCGGCAAAAAGGGTCATGCTCCCCGATTGTGATTTTTTTGCCCTCAATAGCATCGTAGGGACCCCTTATGTATGCTCCATGCAAAAGAAAGTCATTCTGAGACGTCAATATTTTCCACCCAAAAAAACATCAGACTAACCCCTTATGTTTTTTTTCGGCAAAAAGGGTCATGCTCCCCGATTGTGATTTTTTTGCCCTCAATAGCATCGTAGGGACCCCTTATGTATGCTCCATGCAAAAGAAAGTCATTCTGAGACGTCAATATTTTCCACCCAAAAAAACATCAGACTAACCCCTTATGTTTTTTTTCGGCAAAAAGGGTCATGCTCCCCGATTGTGATTTTTTTGCCCTCAATAGCATCGTAGGGACCCCTTATGTATGCTCCATGCAAAAGAAAGTCATTCTGAGACGTCAATATTTTCCACCCAAAAAAACATCAGACTTAGTTTTTTTTCGGCAAAAAGGGTCATGCTCCCCGATTGTGATTTTTTTGCCCTCAATACTATCGTAGGGACCCCTTATGTATGCTCCATGCAAAAGAAAGTCATTCTGAGACGTCAATATTTTCCACCCAAAAAAACATCAGACTAACCCCTTATGTTTTTTTTCGGCAAAAAGGGTCATGCTCCCCGATTGTGATTTTTTTGCCCTCAATAGCATCGTAGGGACCCCTTATGTATGCTCCATGCAAAAGAAAGTCATTCTGAGACGTCAATATTTTCCACCCAAAAAAACATCAGACTAACCCCTTATGTTTTTTTTCGGCAAAAAGGGTCATGCTCCCCGATTGTGATTTTTTTGCCCTCAATACTATCGTAGGGACCCCTTATGTATGCTCCATGCAAAAGAAAGTCATTCTGAGACGTCAATATTTTCCACCCAAAAAAACATCAGACTAACCCCTTATGTTTTTTTTCGGCAAAAAGGGTCATGCTCCCCGATTGCAATTTTTTTTGCCCTCAATACTATCGTAGGGACCCCTTATGTATGCTCCATGCAAAAGAAAGTCATTCTGAGACGTCAATATTTTCCACCCAAAAAAACATCAGACTAACCCCCTTATGTTTTTTTTCGGCAAAAAGGGTCATGCTCCCCGATTGTGATTTTTTTTGCCCTCAATACTATCGTAGGGACCCCTTATGTATGCTCCATGCAAAAGAAAGTCATTCTGAGACGTCAATATTTTCCACCCAAAAAAACATCAGACTAACCCCTTATGTTTTTTTTCGGCAAAAAGGGTCATGCTCCCCGATTGCAATTTTTTTTGCCCTCAATACTATCGTAGGGACCCCTTATGTATGCTCCATGCAAAAGAAAGTCATTCTGAGACGTCAATATTTTCCACCCAAAAAAACATCAGACTAACCCCCTTATGTTTTTTTTCGGCAAAAAGGGTCATGCTCCCCGATTGTGATTTTTTTGCCCTCAATACTATCGTAGGGACCCCTTATGTATGCTCCATGCAAAAGAAAGTCACTCTGAGACGTCAATATTTTCCACCCAAAAAAACATCAGACTAACCCCCTTATGTTTTTTTTCGGCAAAAAGGGTCATGCTCCCCGATTGTGATTTTTTTGCCCTCAATAGCATCGTAGGGACCCCTTATGTATGCTCCATGCAAAAGAAAGTCATTCTGAGACGTCAATATTTTCCACCCAAAAAAACATCAGACTAACCCCTTATGTTTTTTTTCGGCAAAAAGGGTCATGCTCCCCGATTGTGATTTTTTTGCCCTCAATAGCATCGTAGGGACCCCTTATGTATGCTCCATGCAAAAGAAAGTCATTCTGAGACGTCAATATTTTCCACCCAAAAAAACATCAGACTAACCCCTTATGTTTTTTTTCGGCAAAAAGGGTCATGCTCCCCGAGTGCAAATGTTTTGCCCTCAATAGCATCGTAGGGACCCCTTATGTATGCTCCATGCAAAAGAAAGTCATTCTGAGACGTCAATATTTTCCACCCAAAAAAACATCAGACTAACCCCTTATGTTTTTTTTCTGCAAAAAGGGTCATGCTCCCCGATTGCAATTTTTTTTGCCCTCAATACTATCGTAGGGACCCCTTATGTATGCTCCATGCAAAAGAAAGTCATTCTGAGACGTCAATATTTTCCACCCAAAAAAACATCAGACTAACCCCTTATGTTTTTTTTCGGCAAAAAGGGTCATGCTCCCCGATTGTGATTTTTTTGCCCTCAATACTATCGTAGGGACCCCTTATGTATGCTCCATGCAAAAGAAAGTCATTCTGAGACGTCAATATTTTCCACCCAAAAGAACATCAGACTAACCCCTTATGTTTTTTTTCGGCAAAAAGGGTCATGCTCCCCGATTGCAATTTTTTTTGCCCTCAATACTATCGTAGGGACCCCTTATGTATGCTCCATGCAAAAGAAAGTCATTCTGAGACGTCAATATTTTCCACCCAAAAAAACATCAGACTAACCCCCTTATGTTTTTTTTCGGCAAAAAGGGTCATGCTCCCCGATTGTGATTTTTTTGCCCTCAATACTATCGTAGGGACCCCTTATGTATGCTCCATGCAAAAGAAAGTCATTCTGAGACGTCAATATTTTCCACCCAAAAAAACATCAGACTAACCCCTTATGTTTTTTTTCGGCAAAAAGGGTCATGCTCCCCGATTGTGATTTTTTTGCCCTCAATACTATCGTAGGGACCCCTTATGTATGCTCCATGCAAAAGAAAGTCATTCTGAGACGTCAATATTTTCCACCCAAAAAAACATCAGACTAACCCCTTATGTTTTTTTTCGGCAAAAAGGGTCATGCTCCCCGATTGTGATTTTTTTGCCCTCAATAGCATCGTAGGGACCCCTTATGTATGCTCCATGCAAAAGAAAGTCATTCTGAGACGTCAATATTTTCCACCCAAAAAAACATCAGACTAACCCCTTATGTTTTTTTTCGGCAAAAAGGGTCATGCTCCCCGATTGTGATTTTTTTGCCCTCAATAGCATCGTAGGGACCCCTTATGTATGCTCCATGCAAAAGAAAGTCATTCTGAGACGTCAATATTTTCCACCCAAAAAAACATCAGACTAACCCCTTATGTTTTTTTTTTGCCAAAAAGGGTCATGCACAAAGCATTACAGATATTTTACTCATCTGTGTTTTCTCTCTCTAGTTATCTACAGTATTTAGACACAGTTTGAAAAGGTTAAAGTTAATAATAAAGAACAAATCAAATGTTGTGATTTATTGTTTCCTTTGGCAATTTTGTGGTCTAACACCTGATTCCTTTTCCTTAGGGTTAGATCAAGACAAGTTAGGGTGGATTTCTAACCCCGTTGATGAGCACCAACAGGAGCTATATTAAAATCATATAAACGTCTTTTACTAAAAGACTCTCAAGTACATTCAGAATAGCACCTAACAGGGTTTTACACAGTCATAATGACTTCATACGAATAGAAAATACATAGACATCACTTAGTTCCACAACACCTGTTACATCTTTCAACAGTATAAATATATGCTGACCATTCTCATGCTATGGGGCCATCATAGGCTAGTTCCTTGTTGGTCAACCAAACCTATTAAGGTGAATATTCTTTTGAAGAATTATTATATTTTTGTACCAAACTTTACAAAACAGCGTCCTCCCCGCGTTCCGGATGCACAGTCCAGAGAGCAGGGTCTGTAGCACGTCCTGAGAGAGGAGAACAAACAGAGAAGGTGAGACAGGGTAGAGAGGAGAGACAGGTAGGTGGAAAGCGAGACAGAAAATCTATTACTTGGTGTCACAGGATCATTTGTAACAGAGAGGTTAAGGGTTAATGTTCGGGCCACAGATGACCATGGAGCCACCAGGCTACTTACCCTGGGCTGCCCCCTCTCTGATAGGAGGCTGGGCAGGGTGTGTCCAGGCACTGATAGCCCCCAAGAGTGTTGAAGCACATCTGGCCAGCCCCACACTGGACACTCTGCACAGCACACTCGTCTATGTCTGGAAGAGACAGAGACCATTGGCGTAGGAACGAGGGGGATGTGTCCTCTCCAATATTGAAAAATGCAGTTTCGGTTCCTGTGGAGTAACTTTTTCTGATGGAAGACGCTGCACGGCTACACAGTTCAGTAAACACCCCCTACTCCATTGTCCTGGTCTGGGAGGGAAGGGGAAGGCCAAAGCTAGGAAATGAGGGATGTGGCCAACCACCAGGGGTTTGTGTTGACCAGGGGTGATCCACAAAGGGTCATGCTCCCTGATTGCGACCTTATTGCCCTCTATGGCATCGTACGGACCCCTTATGTATGTTCCATGCAAAAGAAACTCATTTGTGAGTATTTTCAAACATTATTTGCGTGGAGCATACATATGGGGTTATTCCAATGTATTTGAAATATTTTACATAGAAAGTGCTACTTCTTATAACAGTACAACAGTGACTTTTTAGGGTGTAATTTATTATCTTTGCTAAACTGAGGAGACACATCTATGAACGCTGTATATTTCCAGATGACACATTTATTCCGTCCTTTACTGTGGCTAACACATTAGTAGGTGCGTATGTGTTCTGAACAGGTGATTAGCTGTCAAGAGAAGAAAAGGACTGTGATGTCACCGTGCATTACTATGGCAGCTGAGACAAACAAGACTGAACAAGTCACATTGGTAAACTTCCTTGTGAACACAACATGCCAGGGATGCATGTTCATTTGAATTCAAATATCACAGCCAATGAATCTCAGCTATTTGAAGCTGTTATTTGTATTAGCCCCTCTCCGAAATTCCACAGATAAACATGGTGAAAACAAAGTAAGCCGGGAGGACTATTCAGCAGAAACTCCGTACATTAAAACACTTCACATCTCATTCCTCTGGTTGTCCAGGACAGCCAGGATCCAGTCCAACACACGGCAACAACCTGTTCAAGGAAAAACAGAGCTTTCTTTCAGAGTTTCAAGTCGACGTCTACCTTTTACGGTCCTGTATAACACTGGCTGCCTGCTTCTAGAACATGAGGTTAATGACATCATAGTTCCACCACTGAGAGATGTGTGGTTCCAAACCTCCCACCTCGCTTAGACGTCCTACTCCCCCCCAGAGGACCAGGATTAAGCTGTCTTCATCAGGGTTCCTCTCTGTGGTTATTGTAGAGTATAAATAAGCCTGACTTCCCGACATAGAGGATGTTTCATGTGGTTCAGACGCTGACTTCATCATCCATGCAACACTCACCACATGGATGCTTTCCACCTTGCTTGTCATTCCCCCTCAATACTCCACATCCCCCCTCTAACCAGAAGAGCCTGATGGGTAGAAGCAGATCAGTATTTCCCCTCAGTTTTCTCTCAAATTAGCGAGCTATGTCGCCAATCTTGGTACAACTGATGGAAAGGGTTGGTACCCAAGGCCAACATAATCAGAGTCACACCAATACTACATGTCAGTCTTACACAAAAACATACATCCTCTCTTCCATTTAGATGGCCACACTTCCAGCAGGGTGCGCTAATCAAGGGAAACTCCGAGAAGCCCTGAGGGACTTTAGAAGACTTCTACTCTGCTAGGTTCAGCCTCCACTCCCACACTCATCCAACAATCAGCAAGCAGAGATTTGCAGGCTGGCTGGAGAGGTAATTGTCAATCCTCTGCCGGTTGTGACTCCTAGGTCTGCCCTAGGGGAACATACCGGACTCAGGCCCGGGCCAAGGGTACTATCACCTACACTCTGGTCTGTAAGTGAATACAACATAATAGTCTCTGACACATGGCACCAACCATATAACAGGGGAAACGGGGCGATGGTTTATGGTCTTCTAAAAAATAACTATTGGGGGAAAGATGCGGAAAATGGGGGGTGGGGGGTAAGGTGGCCGGCCTTCCTCTCTCCTCCCCAACGCTGAAACAGATGTCATTCTAGTCGCTGTCTCTAATCACGCACTTGTAAACAGATCTTCTCAAACCAAACTTTCAGCTTTGCTCCATAGTCAATGGTCGCCACAGCTGTTTCTGTGTCTGTATGATAAGAGTCCCACTGCTGACTGCTCTGATGGAGCAGATTTACAAACCAGCCAGCCATACTGACTTGGTCGACTGACTTCAATCATTGTTCACTTTCATCCTTTATCAACAAGGCAGTAAAACGTGGTTTATAAGCCTCTTTTCAACTGCGACACAATGACGGCCAAGGTTAATGTGACCGTTTTACACGGGGACGCACTAATATATACTACTGTCGGAAGTGCAATTTGTGTAATGGGGTGAGAAGTCATGACCTTGGAGGCACCGCACTGAGGCCCTGACTGAAACCCAAACCACCTCCCTGAAATAGTGGTGTGTGTGAGGGTAGGAGCAGGAGAGGGTGGAGGATTGTGGATCGGAATTGTGCTTCCTGAGAAAAAGAGTGTTGGTGGCTACCATCCAGAGAGGCCAGTCTCCGGTAGGGTTGACCCAGTGTGGGTAGTGGTGACGGGGGCTATCGTTCATCACATTCCCCTGAAACAGACTGCGGGGCATGCCTGGAGTGTGCTCTCCTCGGCACCTCCTCCTGCCTGTCTGCCTGCACTGACCAGCAGAGCCACGGACATTTACAGACTCCATGGTTTATGCAGCTTGAAATGTAATACGGTGCTTATATTTAGCTTCTCCCGTTTTGACTTCTAAAACGCAAATAGGCCGCGCACACTCTCCCATGACAAGGGGGGGGGGATGAGGTACAACCACACGTGTCCATAAATATAACAAACAACCTCTCTACTTCCCTGCTCTTTCATCAGGACTCTAACACCACCTCCTTCTAGAAGACAACTCAGTTAATGTGTTTGTCTCTTGTGAAGTCATGGCACAAGGCGTTCTTTCGAAGGATCTGGGACTCTGGTGTAGCGGCTCTGTGGTGCAAGTCTCCATGGTGAATAACACCAGGTGTTCGCAGACAGGTGTTAACCTGGGTAGGCTGTTAAGGTGTTAACTCGGGCTGGCTGTTAAGAAACAGCTTTCACAGCTCGAGAGGCCCTCACAACTGAGAGCACTGGAAAGGAGGCATTCTTTCCAGGAACAGCCACCATTCAGCTCGATGTACAGAGTAACATACTGTGCAAGTCTAAACAGACAATACTGTTAAGACTCCTGCTATCGTGAATACAAGTTCTTGTGAAGAAGGATAGATTTCCAGGCAAATCTATTCTGAGCTGGTGAGACAAACAGACTTCTGCCACATGAACCAGGAGGACCAGAGGGAAGATTTTAATGGGTCGGAGAGAGAGAGATTGGGGTGGGGGTGGGGGGGGATGTTGGTTGAGACAGAGAGAGAGAACAGACAGTAGCTGGAATAAAACTCAGTCAAAGGACAGTCAGTCTGTCTAGTGCTCTGCCACTCAGTGTAGAGGTACTGCCAATGTCAACGGAAAGTGGTGCCACACCAGACATTGGCTTCTAATGCATTCAAGTTCTAAGCAATGGCATTGGAAGTAGGGGGGATGAGGGGGATGTGTCCCCTTCAATATTGAACAATGTATGCGTGTCAACCTAACCTCATACTAACACCTTATGCATTTTAATCCAAAGACGTAATACTAACCCCTTATATATTTCCCCCCAAATAATGTCATACTAACCCCTTTTGTATTTTCCACCAAAAACTTAATACTTAACCCTAATGTTTTTTCTACCAAAAACGTCATACAATTTTTGGGGGGGTATTTTTGTCAGCAAATCTTTCCCCCTCAATGTTAAAGTCAGTCCTATGTCCTTGGTTCTAGCTCATGGAAGGAATGAGTTAGCTGGACCCTTTCAAGTGCTGAAGACATTAATGGGACACATGAAATGTGGAGAGCAATTTACAAGAAAACTGGAAGCATATTTGTATTTTAATGCTTGATAAAACCGCAAAAACCCCTAATAAATAATTGAGGATTATGGCATTGTTAAACAATGCAGCCCCCAAATTTGACAAAGCTTTGCTCTTTTTCCTCAATTCTGATGGGTTCTGATTCTGTGTGTAACTCAAGGAGCCCACTGGCCCATGTGTTCAACAGCCATTCTTTCGAATGGATGCTTTTGGTAATTGCATCTTAAATATCTCCAGAGGACTTCCTGCCTGGAAAAAAGCAGGCTTGGTAACTGGCTTCGGAGCTTTCAGCTTAAGTTATGAAGTAGTCCACCTATTAGTGAATTCAATCAACAGATGCTCCATTGTGCCAGAGTGAATCGAGGTGCCAGTTTGGCAGGGGGAACCCAGTGAAATGTCCTGACGATACTGGGTGCAGGATGAATGCAACGTTTGAGCTGTGCAAGGAGTTTTACGTAATAAAGTCAAGTCCTCGGCTGTGACACGAGACTTTTTACAACTTCGTCTGTCAAAAAAACATTCAGAGGAAATGATTACTGCTCGGAATTCAGCCACTTGGAGGAAATTAAACACTTCGGCCTCTCGCTGCTCTTGAAATGTGAGAGATTTCAGAATCTGTTTGCTTCAGTTTAACTTCCAGGATGCATGCAATCAATCCATATCCTCAGCAGAAACAGAACACTGAAGCAGGTAGCTCAGATTCTCCTCAGAATGTAAAAGAGAAGAGACGGTGCTTCCTGTATCACAACTAAAGCCAAGGCTAACTGATTTATAACTCCAAATAAAAACCTTGACAAACTGTCACGTGAAAACGACTGTGGTGGATATAATATACTAGTCTGTGTCTGAAACCGGGAACCCCGTTTTCACCACATACGGAAAAAACTGTGGTTTTCCCTGGTCCTGGTCCAGAACATGGGAAACATCAATAGCGGAGGGTTCTCCTCTCAGACCCAATGAGAACGGAGAGGTTCTTTAGTCAGCATATCCATCCCACCACAGACACCAGCCGGCCCCCCTCCTCCTCTAGTATGTTTCCAGCCCACTGGGCTGTTGTATAGTGGGGGTTTTGTCTCACTGGGATGAGAGGAGAACCTCTCAGAGGCGGGACCTGAACAGAAAGTGGGGAAAACGACTCCATCAAAAGCAGGGATGTGAATGGTTGGACCGGGATCAGGTGCAGTTGAAATGACAATAGAATGCATCAACGGGAAATTCAGAGAACATTCACAATGAATCACTTGCAATTACTCGACTCAGCGTTTTCCCCTCTGAGCTGAATCACAGATTTTGTTGATGGAAAATGTCTGCGGAGAAGTGAGCATACGTTTCCAGACCTTTCCTTGCGAACAGAGGCTAACCCTACAATGTGAGAATGTCATTAAGAAACCACGCTACAAGGTCAAGTATTAATTCCTCCAAGGAAAACTTAACGTTCATCTGTTTTCCTCATTGAGATAACCAAGGCCTACCAGCCACACAGCTACCAAACAGCAAGGTGACCAGTGGAGCACAGACCGTTTGTTTGAGCTCTAATGGTCCAAGCCAAACAGCGGTAGCTTTCAAAGTGAGATCAAGGTGGTCCCACAGTCCCACCTACCTGACTGTGACCTCACCATGACCCGACTGTGTTCACAGTCCTGAGGGTCCGAATGACATCACTTGACCCCTTCTAGGAACAAGGAGGTCCACAGACTCCTCAAACATCCAGAGTGGCTGTGCTGTCTCACGGTGGATGACTGAAAGTCTCATCAGTCACCAGTGTCTCAGTGACATCTGGACACACTAGGAGGGAGGGGGAGGGGGAGGGGGGGGGGGAGGGGGGGGGGGGAGGTTATGTAACCACAGACAAACCACAGGATTTCTGACAGGGACACACAAATACAGATGCTCTGGTGAGACGGACCCCATCAACTCTCTGACCATGTGACCTGGATGGACGTCCATACTATCCTACACACAGACGTATGATGCTATACAGAGCATAGCACTAAGCACACGCTACGCTACGACTATACACAGCGGGTACTGTTCTCCAGTAGGTGCGTATCTACAGTTCCACAAACACAGGTGACATGAGGAGGAGGGATGAACCTGAAACAGGGAGGGGGGAGGGGGGGGCAGGGGAGGGGGAGCTGCTGTCTGTCCCCTGGACGTCAGCCCTTAAACGCAGCAGACCTGAACCCAAACACATGGCAACAGAACCTAAACACATGGCAACAGAACACACCTTGTTCTCCTGGGGTGGGGGGGGGGGTGGGGGGGAGACGGCTCTGTGCTCATGCACTCCCCTGTCACACCTGGATAGGGGGCTCCCTGGACTAGCTCACCCCAGACCTGGTTCAGAAACGATTCCGTTCCTCCATCATTTTAAGCCAATTAAGAATGTATTCGTGGCTCAAAGTAGACGTTTGTCAACCGTGCGAAAAAAAATTAAATAAATTGAGCGGACATTTATTGACGCTGCTCTAAATGTAGCTGTCACATAAACATGTTGTATGAGCATGTTAGAATAACTGACACACTGGGGTCACTGGTTAACATAAGGAGCTACTTGTTAGGTATTTGGCGAGTGTATGGCAGCACTGAGGGGCAGGACTATACAAGCTGAACAGAAGAAGAACCATTTGTTCCAATTCCCTCTTAATGTCATTCCATAATGACACAAACCGGCTCTGTATTTTCAAGAGACTCCCCTCGGTTCTTGATGATGAATCCAAGTTAAATGAGCCTTATGTCATCGTCTCTTCGTGACCTCATTCTGTTTGGTTAATATCTGCCGGTCCATCAGTGCGGTGGTTCCTGTCTCTGTTTGCTGTTCTGGAACCCGCGGACCCTGAACACGTGGCACCTGATGAAAGCTTTACCTAATCACCATCTTTCCACCAGATTCTTTTCCAGTGACATACACCAGTTCGTCTCGTTAAATACGGGTCTGAAGCCCACGAGGAACAGCTTCGAAAGCTGACTATTCTGTACAACATACCAGTGTAACCCTGAACTTTAAGTGGCACGATAGCGAGTATCTATTGTGAAATGCGTGCAGAGGACAGCTGCACCGGGTTATCTAGCTGTTCTCGCTGTAACCCTGTAACTTTTCAAGGTATAGAGTCAAAATACTAAATAGCATTGGTATGAAGAGTAGTTTTTAGACACACACACACACAAACACAGACCACACATGACAAAGTCCAGTGTAAGGATTGATACCAGGTGCATTAATCTCCACAGCGTGACGTTTGAAGTTGAAATAGCTGTGGTGATTGATGAACCGTGTGGACTCATATATTTACTGGTTCTTAATGTGTACAGCAGGCCACACAGAGGGCCTCTCCACCCCGCTTCAGACTCATAAAGTCTGAATCAGAACCCCATGCCTCAGAATTCTCACACATTCCACGTTTACTGCTCTCGTTTGGTACTTCGTAACAGTCGGGTGATTCTGACAGAGTCCCGTGCCAGATTTTTTTTTTCTTCTCTCCACTTGAATCATAAAAAACTTCCTGTCGGAACAACCTTGGCTCTAGACGCAGGCAGAACGTGCTTAATCACAGACAATCCTCCCACTCACACAACAGTATGACCTACGAGGTCTGGCCTTCTCTTCACTCTCGTATTCCTCCTCAGGTCCGACATCTGTCAGTCAACCAGCGAGTAACAGTGGCAGGACTGACAAAGGGTCACGAGGTCACTGCAGGTTACCAGGCAACCATCCATCACTGTGGTGCTGAGCCTTGGACACACGGCGGTCTGGTTCAGAGCTGTGTTTACCCGACAAACTTCACACACTCTCCGCCATCATGCAGCTTCCCTCGCTAACCTGGGTTAGTCTGGTGTTCAAAACCAACGTTGGTGTTCCTAACCAGCGCTCTAACTCACCAACACAGAAGACGCATCTGTAAAACATATTACGTGTGCGTACTTCCCAGATTTTTCCCATGTGGGGATCTTTTGGTTTATAACATACGGATCAGTCTCTATGTCAATATAGTAGTAACATTTTCCTCTGACATTTTTACGTGACCTTGCTCCCACACCTGTTCTGGATTAGTACAGGAACGAGACCGGGGAGTAATCACTGGTTCCATACCACAAGTTTGGATCTGGCCCAGTGAAGCGCATTCTCTCTCCCAACCAGCAGGGGAGCTGTTTCATCCACTTTTGATACGACGTGCTGTTTCAGAGGGAGACATGAGACAAAAAGAAACCTCACATTGAAGAAGACCTAGAAGAATCTTCCTCTGCTAACAGATGGACAACTTGTGTTTGAGTTTAACTACTTAGGCAGGGAACCAAGATAGCTTTGAGGGATTGCCTTTTTTTTTTTTTTTTTTTTACACGTGAACTGACTGACCTAGAAAAGTCTTCTAAATTAGTTCCCCAAAAAAGTGCTCCAAAAAACACCATTACCTCACTTAATCCACATCCTCCACCCAGGTGTTTTATAAGGACAGCTGTATCTTCATTGGACAAACTCGCTTGCTCTCCTTCGGTAATGACCAACAAGTCTATCTTCTATGAAACAGAACTATGATCGCATGTATCCAACATTTCCATAAGAGAACTAAAGAGGTAGAGATGATGTAACAGAAAAAAGAACATGTGTTTTGAGATAGATTCCAATCAAATGTTCAATACCCGAAACCAGAATGTGACCAAATCTGCCTTTTAGCACATAGACAACGAAGTGAGTTTGTTTCTCTCTCAGGTCAATACTAAGAGGCTCCTGCAAGCTTTTTACAACTCACAGGCTGAACTACAGTAATCCTGTTCTTTTCGCTCATGCAAAATAAGACATAGATCAACTCCAAGTTACACTGAGTTCAAATCCTCGTGTATTGATCCAGGAAAGAACACAACACCCATTTTTAAATGAGCTAGACACACACACACACACACACACACACACACACACACACACACACACACACACACACACACACACACACACATACACACGCACACAGAGACACACACAGAGCCTGAATAAACTGTAATGTGCTCCAGGGTGTAGACTGACATCCTGTATGTTGTAAAACATTGCAGTTTTACATGGTGTTTTTTATGGTCCACACGACTTGCATAAAACACTGACAAGAGGCATGTTTACGTAACCGTATAGACTTGTTGCATGTTACAGTCTGCGTCTGTACAAAGGCACTGAATTATGCAACACGCTTTCATCACAAATATTTATACTGACATTAGAATTTGCTTTGAAACAGAACTAACATCCACTAGTCATTGACACAGAAGAGTATTTAGCAAGACATGTATAAACATTGATTTCTCGCATGACAATCTTGCAACGTACGAGGCAATATTGCACACACTTTACCTTGTAAACAACCAACTAGAGACGGAGCAAGGGTTGAGTAAATAAACAGTGAGTAGGGCCGCACGGTCACGACATCATTAGATTACAACGTCGTCGCTCTGAACAAAAACAGTCCCACCGCCACAGCCTTGATGGAAAACAGCAGAACACGCGGACATCCAACATGAGCACTAAACTTCCATCAGACTCCATGAGTCAGGTGGGAAGTTCCCTTGCCTTGCCAATTTTCTGTGTGACTAATGTTCTCTCTTCAAGCTCTGGCAAGTTTGTCAACACACTGACACAAGAGTATAACTTGTCATCTCGGATGAATAACAGGTTCCTAATGACTAACATCATCACTTGGGATATTGCATACATAAAAGAATGTGACAAAAACAAGTGAATTTGACGGGAATTGGATTAAACATACAGAAATCTTAAATCAGTAGTGTTCAAGTGTAGCTGACACTAAGGGGCTTAAAGAGGAGAGCCAGGGTAGTAGACTTCCACATGCCTGATAACTCCTAGTTGACAACACTGCTCTCTTTTGCAAGAGGTGGTGAACTAGGAGAAAGACATTGGTGAGTGTGTGTGTGTGTGTTTGTGAGAGAGAGAAGGGGGTGGAGGGGTTGTATCTGAAGCGTGAGGACCTTGTTTTCAGAGGGGAGGAGAAAGGGCAGACCTTATGCCAAAGAAACACACACACACAGAGAGAGAGAGAGAGAGAGAGAGAGAGAGAGAGAGAGAGAGAGAGAGAGAGAGAGAGAGGGAGGGAGAGAGACAGAAGAGAGAAAGGGAGGTAGAGGGAGAGAGAGACAGAGAGAGAGGGAAGGAGAGAGAGACAGAGAGAGAGGGAGAGGGAGAGAGAGAGAGAGAGAGAGAGGGAGAGGGGGAGACAGAGAGAGAGAGGAAAAAGTAGAGTCAGGGTGCTTCAGAGAGAAGACCAAGATTAGTGATGGGAACCGCTCTCAGTCAGTGACAGTCAGCGACAGACCAGTCCATCCACAGAGAATACCATCTCATCTCACTGGCTCACGCTCTGGCTGTGCTTCTGAAGACACGGCACCCTGCGCTGGACGTATTCTCCTGCACAAGACTTGGGGCATTCATCCAGCCCACCCCCCACCCCCCCCACCCCACCCCAGTTCCCAGCTGGCTCTGTACTGGCAGAGCAGCGGAGGTGTTTTAATAATAGGCTTCAACCTTCCGTCACCTCCGACTGCCAGAGTGGACTCGGGTGACAGAGTACCAAAAAGAGAGAGAGGGAGGAGAGAGAGAGACCCCAGAGCTGCTTTCTTACCGGGGATGACTTTCTTTCGGGGGGGAACTTCATCCATCAGGAACAGAAGGGAACTAAAGGATTAGTTGCAGTCTCCGGTTAACTGGTAAGGATTTGTCCATCTTTGAACTTTGTCTAGATCTTCATGACACGCTGCCTACAGGAGCAGGGGTGATCTTTGGACTCAGTAAAGGGGCATTTTCTGGATAAAAGAAACAAGTAAACACAAATAATTTTATTTTTTATGTCTTCCATGAGTTCAGTTGTGTTATTAATTAATAAACAGGGACTCACCTTGTTGAGCAGCAGTAGTGACAGCTTAGACTCGTGCTGCTCTATTTTTTTTTCTTCTTCTAATCTGTTTCAGGCCCCTTCAGGTTCTGTCGCAATGAGATGTTTGTTTGTTCCCGACCCTCCTGATTCCTCCCTGTTTGAGGAGAGCAGTTGGGACTGATTGAGAAGCAGTGGATGCATGCAGGCTCCACCAGGTAGAGACAGAAGAGCTTGTTCCACTACCAATAAACCATTCAGCCTCGCAGCATTCGATTCCAAAGACACCCTCACCCGACAGAGACAGACAGAGGCTGCTGGTTTCCCCAAGAACAACTTGATTTCCAAGGGCAAAGCTTGGATACGATTTAATATTATAGGATACAATATTATACGATATATTATAGCTATAAGGAGATATTTTGAGGGTCAGTTTGGCCCAAACTGAGCAACCAGCTGCTTATTATCTGTACAGCTTCTCTGTTTAAATAAGGAGGCTTTTACAGTGACAGTTGTGAAATGGGATCCACTGGCACCTACGGGAGCCCACTGGGGTCAGTTTTGGCATTTGTAATTGTCTCTGTAACTATGTCTGTAGCAAGTGTCGGTTAGCTCTGTCTGTTTCTTTAGCTGTGCCTGTGGCAGTGTCTGTAGTTGCACACCTCTAATGAGGTCGTGAAGAATGTGAGGAATGCTACACTCACGGTAAAGGGAGAGGGGTCCGGGGGGCGAGAGACATGTGCTTGGAATGGGCCACTCTCTTTTATAATTACTATGTGCTGAACATGAAGAAAACACTGAGGCGCACGGCTGTTTGCTGACACACCGACCGACACAAAGCCCCGCCTGTGGTGCCCACTTGAATCCTAAGAGGAACAGACACGGACGACAGCCCTCCGCCACAGACCTGCAAATTTGTGGGCAGCTAGACTCTCCCAAGGGGTCACCATGCTGGGTATCTCCCTCTGTATGTGTCACTGAAACACATTCCTAGAGCTTTTGAAGGCTGATCCACTTCTGCAGTTACTGTGTCACCATCTGTCATTACCCTGTCCTGGTCAGGCCTTGAGAGATGCAGCATCCTGAGGTGTCGTCTGGAGTGTTCAGCATTGGGACATCTCAACACCTGATCATCACGGGATGCGGCTGTCCAGTCACCCTCACGTTATGCTGAGATACTGATGAGCTAGGCTGGCTGTGTAGGTTTAGCTTGTATGAGGCTAAGTCTGTCATAACAGAGGGAGTGATGGAGGGGTGGATGGATGGATGGTTGGGAGGCAGTTGTGGCTGTAGTGTTAGAGAGGTTAATGATAGGGTTTTCTTCATGGACATATGGGACTCTCCCTGGTGCCACCCCCTCAACACACACACACTCCTCTCTTTGTTCAGAGCTCCATGCTAATTATGTCCAGCATGAGTCTCCTGGTGAGGAGGCCTGCTGCGTATGTCATCGTTCCCCTGAAACAATCCCAGTCATCTGTTTCATGGCTTCAGAGAGACACACTCATTTTCTACGAGCGTATTGGCTATAATGCTGTTGGAACTGATTGTGCAAATTCCTAAGCCTTTTCTTGACAGTCTTTAAAGACTTTGATTAAAATAAAACCTAGTTGTTTGAAACTGACCAGAGACCGGGGAGAGACTTCTTAGGTCAATACGTCTCTGATCCAGTAGTGGCTCAGTTCCCAGAGAAGCAGCGTGATTCACTGCCCTACTCTGGACTTTATGACCAGAGCTGTACATCGTAGAATGCTCATAGTAGTGAGACTGAGAAGCCTGCCGCAGGGCTCCCTCTCTGGAGGAGATCCTTGTCCTTGTCCTGGGTCTGGTCCTGGATCTGGTCCTAAGTTAGGAGTGGAGTGATCCACCAAGCGTCCTCTGTAATCCAATCTGCAGCAGCTTTCAATTAGGAAGCCCTTGGGGTGTAAGGTCTTGTTATCCTTCCACAGCGCTCATATTCTCCCATATGTTCTGAGTGGCATCCCCTCTGCTCCTCATAACAACATCTCCTCAGCCACTGCTCCCATTCAGCTTTCTAATAATGTCAGCGCTCGCGGGATACGCAGCCAAGCCTGGCTCGGTTTTCATGCTACCCGCTAAATGGCAGTTAGTGTTCTCTTTGTGAATGGCCCTCCTATTACTTAAACCCCAAACACATCCATCCAAGCAGCATGTCTTAATCTTCTGTCGGACAACAGACAAATGATCTGTGATGGGAAGCATGCGTGCTGACAGGTCGCAAGTCTGTGGTCAGAGCACAATGCAAGAGCCCAAGGGGGGGAAGAGTTAGGAAAAAAGGCCGAAGTTCATCCTGTTTATATCTAAAGTTTAAAAAAAAACTCCCAAGGAAGAATGAGACACATTCATCTGACGGGAGTCAGGCGCTTCTTCTCTAGCTCTATAAATGTTCAGGTCTGATGCGATCAGATTAATATTTAATTTAAAACAGGTCCACGAATAGCATCCGTTGCAGTTGTCTCACTGTTTCCATAAGCAATGGTGTCCGAGGCAACAGATGAAGCAGAGAGAAACAGATCCTCGGTGTGGCACAGCACCAGGGACAATCTGAGCCAGGACAGCCTGCTAAGCCATGCAACTTCCTTCAATAACAATAACAGACTGAACACTGCCTCTAAAGATGCCCATTTTATCAACAGAATATAATTAATACATACTTTCCGTTGGAGCAGTGGAAAGGATTGCGACTATAGTGACAGCCACAAGGAACATGTCTGCATGTGTGTCTGTTGTGGTGAAGACACGTCTGGCGGGAGCTTCTGTACCAGAGTCCCTTGAACACTGGTAGTGAAGCGTTCCTCTTTGAAGTTCATGACACCAACACCGTAAGACGATATATGGTTTATCTCGGTCCCTCGGGATTCTCCCGCACTAACGGCTTGCGGGCTGGGGTGGGTTATGGATATGGGTTACCCGGTGTCCTCGGGGGGGGGGGGGGGGGCCCGAGCCCTCAGGCACTGAAGGCTTAAAGCATCCTGGAGAACAGGGTGTCCTCTGGCCACAATCACTAGCACTGTCAGAAAAGATGGTACGGGGTGCTTATGAGGTACACGGTGGGGCGTTTTTAACGCCACATGTTCCAATTGATAGTACGTGTTCTTACAATCTTGTTTTTTTCCCCCTCATGCGACCCCTCCCCCCCTCCTTAGACTCATGGAGCTCCCTGCAGCAGTTCTGCTGATGGTTCTTCTGCTACACGGGCTCTGCTACACGGGCTCGGTCTGTGGGGCAGAGCAGAAACAGGGAGGGCCCCAAGGTAGCAGTCAGACCCAGGAAGGGGGCCAAGAGGACAGCGAAGAGACCCTGGAGAGGGAGTTCCTGTACGCCGGGGGAAGCAGGAACCGGCGTTCACCTTCCGTCCCCCCGCAAGCCGACAAGTGCTCCTACACCTTCGTCGTCCCACAGCAGAAAGTCACAGGGGCCATATGCGTCAACTCCAAGGAGCCCGAGTCCCTGCTGACGAACAGGGTGAGCAAGCAGGAGTTGGAACTGCTGAACGGTGAGCTGCTGAAGCAGAAGAGGCAGCTGGAGACCCTGCAGCAGCTGGTGGAGGTGGACGGAGGCGTGGTGAGCGAGGTGAAACTGCTGAGGAAGGAGAGCAGGAACATGAACTCCAGGGTGACGCAGCTCTACATGCAGCTGCTGCACGAGATCATCAGGAAGAGGGACAACACCTTGGAGCTGGCTCAGATGGAGAACCGCATCTTGAACCAGACCGCCGAGATGCACATGCTCACTAATCGCTACAGGGATCTGGAGCACAAGTACCAGCACTTGGCCACGCTGGCCACCAACCAGTCGGTCCTCATTTCCCTCCTGGAGGAGCAGTGTCAGAGCAGGCCATCCCGACGACCCGTCCTCCCTATCCAGCCCCGACCCCAGTCCCCGCCACGACCTCCGACTCCTGTCAAGCCTTTCCAGCCCCCACCCTTCCCACGTCTCACCAACCAGATCACCAACGAGATCCAGAGTGACCAGAACCAGAAGCTCCAACGAACTGCCCTCCCCACAATGCCGAGCGGCACGCACAGCCCCTCCACCACCAACAAACCCTCTGGTGAGTTTTCCGTTGTTGCACTCAAACTGTTCTGTCCTTAAGACTGGGTTGAGAGGTGTTCCAAAGTTCAACCTTTCAGAGTAAACAAAATGGGAAACATCCATGACCGAAAACCGTGAAACAGAAAGCTCTGTGTGTGTGGGGGGGTCTTTGTATGTGTGTAAGAGAGAAGATGTGTGTAGTAGACACATAGACACGCCTAATCATTAATCACTAGACAAAAGCAGCTATCCATTCTCCTCACCATTGTCCATATGAATAACGTGCATTCACAGAAACGCCTTGAGGACAACAGGGCTGTTGTCGTACACAGTCTTTTGAGATGCAGATCATCATCATCATCATCTGTTGTCTAGATCGATGCACACACAGCGCTGTGAAAGGGTAAACAGTATTTGTCCAAAGTCATGGATGGCTGGAACTTAAGCCTGGCAGCTTGTTGTGATGGTTCCAGTTTGGAATTCTTATCTGGACCATCTAATCAAAGGAATCTGCATGTTTTCCCCTTCCTGGGATTCCAAGGAGATGAGACCAATCCCAGTCTTCCTTTCGATCGTGGAGTTTTGGAAGCTTGCGTCTGCGTTGGTGTCGTTGTGGGATGCTGAAGAGATTGTCTGTACACAGACAGTGTTTCTCCCCGTACAAATAGGGTTTAAAAGGGCCCATGTGGCCTCGCTCTCAAGGCCAGGCACTGCAGAGCAAACAAATGCTTGCTCTGGCATTCACAACAAAGTCGTGCTAAGCTTTACTTTTCAGTTATGATTGAAACGCAAAACCGGCTTCACAGGAGCAGCGCAAGCTGGCTCAAGATGGAGAATGTACTTTGTTTCAAGCGGAAACAAGGTTTAAAAATCCTGCCTTCCCCATGGTGCAGTTTATCCCTCAACATCAAGCTACAGTTTGCTGTTTTTCCGGAGCTGTGAACAGTGTGCTCTGACAGTACTTTCTAAGAGAGGCGCCCAATTTCCTGTCCGGGCCTGAGCAACTTGCACCCTAAAGGTTAAGTAAACTCTCAACACTAAGAACGAGGTCTGTCCAACTCTGACCTGCCTGGAGATGGACTGTAAAGAGATGAAAACACATGACTGAAAACACATGGAAAAGAGAAAGAGAGAAAGGGAGAGGAGATAGGAAGAAAGCAACGAGAGAGCAGGTTGCGAGAGAGGGAAAGAGCGTACGAGTGCAAGGAAGAGAGGAGAAAGAGAAACTGAGAAAGAGAGAGTACAGTATCGCGTTGGATTCGATAAGAAAGAGGTTTGCCGTAAGATTAAGCAACCAGCAAAAGAGTATTGCATGATGTCATTTGTTCCAGGTCTTATCAGGGGGAGGGCTGTGTCTGGTCTCGGGCTCACCACTGATACACCCTGTAGCTCTGGAGAACCAACAGGAACTCCCACATTTTAGTAGACTGACAGAGAAGGGACGAAAATATTTTTCTATCTTCTTCCCTGTCTTTGTCTGTGTTCTCCTCCTAGTCTGTGTCCACTACTGGTTCACACTTTCTAAACTAGGTCAGTTAGTGATTGTCCTTCCTCCAAATCTGGAGAAGTTAAACACTTTCACATTCAATTAGAGCTGAGGAACCACTGGACCAATAAAATAACAGCTTTCTTCTCCAAATCTGCTGACTGGAAAGCTTCAGTCTAGAGGGGAGAGAGTGTAATGGCTTAGGGGCAATAAGCCAATTAATTTTTACAGATATGTTCTGGTTTCAGCCAGAAGACCAGCTGAGACATAAACCATGCTGAGTTGCACAATCGTCGTTCAACCCTACGTTTTAATTGAACAATATAAAACACAATCTGACTCCAGCTGTCAAACCTTCCATTTGTGACATGCAGTTGTTTATTTTTTATTTTAAATAAAATCATTCAAAAGATAAAAGACTGACAGACATACTAGGGTGAAGAGGCAGTTTTGCAATAAGGAACACAGATGACCACAGTCCTTTATTTGCCTTCTCAGCATGTCCACGAATGTATAATTCAAAGAAGAATTTTCCTGCTTAACTGCCTGCTTTCTTATTTCTTCTTCTTATTATTATTATTGCTTGATGAATGTGACGTGAAGGGGGTTCTGCTCTGGTATTTGGGCTTGTATCCAGAACTGGCAGTGGCTTTGTGCTGTTCTGAAATTAGGAAAGTTTTAGAAGTCTTTAAGCAGCCAGTCTGACACGAAGGACATTTTATCTCAGTTCATCTTAAATGACAAATATAAAAAAACATACTTTTTTTACCCTCAGAGCCTCCTCCTTATGATTCAAGCTCCCCTTGAAAGATTTTGACCTTTAGTCAGACAGAGCCGAATTTGTATTTGTACTTGTTAAAGACTTTGTACTCTGAAAAAGTCTGTGTACCACTTGCAACAGCTGCATGGAACATTGTGGTGTTGTGAGGGGGGCAGGGCTCAGTTCTGGGCACTGGTGAGAGACCTCGTTTGAAAAAACCACAACAAGCAACAAGACCTTTCCAGATGAAGGAGGCCACTGTTTCACTGTTTCTCAGCTGAAGTCTGAAAGTTTGAGATAAAGATCACCAGCACTTTGACAAAGAAGAGTTTGAAGCCAACAGCGTTCTAGACGTGGCGATTCCGCTGGAATTTCTGTAGGCAGAGCTCACGGTACTGAAGGAGGAAGATGAAGATGAAGAGGTGGAATCTCAAATGTATTTGCGGTTGCAAATCATCATTTAACAATCAGGACTCCCTTTGCTTCTGTTCCAATGTTGATCTTGGCTCCGCGGCCTGAGGCCATTTCCTCTGTGAGAGCGGCAGCCAAATTCAATCCCACCTAAGAGCTTAAAGCCGGTGCCACTAAACATCCCTTTGTCACTGCGAGCCGAATCATCAAGCTACCATATCTGCTTCTACAATCACTCTTCTATTCAGAACTTTTACGCTTCAGAAATGTATTAAAAACATCCACATTGGCAACCTACGACCCTGAACCTGTGTGTGTGTGTGTGTGTGGTTGTCGCAGGGCCGTGGAAGGACTGTCTGCAGGCGTTGGAGGACGGCCACACGGCCAGTGGCATGTACCTGGTGAAGCCGGAAAACGCCAACCGCCTGATGCAGGTGTGGTGCGACCAGAGACACGACCCAGGCGGCTGGACCGTGATCCAGAGGAGGGTGGACGGCTCAGTCAACTTCTTCAGGAACTGGGAAACCTACAAGGTGTGTGAAAACATAAGGGGCAGACCGGTGGCGTTACATCACACACTGGGCATTGACTTTGGGGGTTGGAGGAGGATGGGGCGGGGCCAGGTAGGTTTCACACGTCGTTGACCCTAAACAGATGTGAGGGGATAATGAATGAGGTGGTTGTTGAGGTTTTTCGACATCTCGCTCGCTCTCCGCTGCTCACCGCTGGGCTATCTGTGGGGCGCTCCACCTGCCAGTCAACGCTCTGCCCCAGTGAGCTGCAGCCACGGGGCCCAACATGAGGAGAGTCTTTGTTGGGTCAGGAAACACAAGACGCCTGATCAGAAACACATGGGAGCGAGAGGTGGCCGTGCTTAAAAAGAAATGCTGCCGTGCAGAAACCGGCCAACGCGACATTATTCCCTCTTCAGGAAAATGATTTATATTTACATTACTGTAGCGATCTATCCTCAGTCCTCAGAGAGTATAACTGGGGGAAGTCTGTGGACTTGCGTTTCCTCTGTACACTGAGAGGATGTTAAAAGATTTCAACAGGATGAAACCGTTGAATGGTACTTCAGCTTTTCCAAATATGCAAAGGGTCTTGTTTAAAATCTCGCCAAGTTTAGTATCCGGAGATCTTTTCCAGGACATTTACAATACACCTTTACAGCACAGTAGAGTCAGTAATGACACGTGTCACAGCTTGAGAGGGGTTATATCAAAGATTCGAAGCATATGGTCTGCTGAGACCTCGATTCCCCCGACTGGGCTGTGAACCGCTCCGACATACTGGGCTCGGGAGTCTTGTAATATCGGCCTGTGGTTGGTTGGATGGTGGTCTCTCTGCTGTTAGACAGCGCTGAAAGATTTTATGACATCCGTGGCATGAAGAACAAGTCCTTAATCTCATTCAATCATAGTCTTTTGACTGCATGAAGGTGCCTTTCCACCACAGTGAGTCTTGTCTGTTCCCTTCTGCCATTACCAGCAAGGTTTTGGGAATATAGATGGTGAGTATTGGCTGGGATTGGAAAACATCTACTGGCTGACCAATCAGGACAACTACAAGCTGCTGGTAACCCTGGAGGACTGGTCGGGCAGAAAGGTGTTTGCGGAATACGCCAGCTTCCGATTGGAGCCCGAGGCTGACTTCTACAAGCTCAGGGTGGGCCGCTACCACGGCAACGCCGGAGACTCCCTCACTTGGCACAACGGCAAACAGTTCACCACGCTGGACAGAGACCACGATGTGTACACAGGTGTGTACAAACTCAAACTTAGCATAATGTTAGGCCAATAGCATCGTTTAACAGTGTTCAAATGTAATCCTCTTCCTCCAATAATAATACTCACAATATCAGTAACAATTACAATTCTTTCTTGTGATTCTATCCAGGTAACTGTGCCCATTACCAAAAGGGCGGCTGGTGGTACAACGCCTGTGCCCACTCCAACCTCAACGGAGTCTGGTACCGAGGAGGACACTACCGCAGTCGATACCAAGATGGCGTCTACTGGGCTGAGTTCAGAGGCGGGGCCTATTCTCTAAAGAAAGTGGTCATGATGATCCGGCCCAACCCAAATACATTTCACTAGCTAGCTATACTTCTGTTAGCCAGCGATCCTGTCTGTAGCTAGCTCTCCCGTTTACTAGCCAGGTCTACTTTCATCAGCTAGGCCACCAATATGCCCCCATTCCTCCCCTCCCATGTGGCACTGAGGCACCTTACAGTCAACTCACCAGGACAGTAACTAAGAACGTGCAATATCTAAGCCCTTAGTATTAACTGTTGGCCAACAGTGGGTGTCTCACATCTCCAGCATCAATACCCATGCACTGGTGTACTGTTAACTTCCATTCTTGCACAATTGTATTGGATGGGAAACAAACACAGAGACTTTGAAACGGTTGAGGGAGGTTCGTTCCAGCTCCGTTCATCATGCTTAAAGATGCAGCATCTAACAAATGGATGTTGGTATGAGTAGCTTTGGGATCGCAAACGTACTGTATACTTCCTTCTTACCTTTAATAATACAACAAATAACTATAGATGTTGACACAGGAACTGTTATATCCGGTGACCTTTCTTTTTACATTATATACAAACTATTCAGGAAAGAAAAATTGTAGCGATCCGATATTCGAGATGATCCTTCAGATAGACTTAACACCCTGAGGATGAGGTCAATGTCTTTCAGAAATGAAATACTCTTTCATGGATCATCACAATTCAACACAATAAATAAGCACTCCATTCTGTACTGGGTAAGAAGACACCACAAAAAACTATTACCCATTGCCCAGATCTTAATTCACTTTCATTAAGGAATAAAAAAACAAGCAGTGTATGTACTGTATAGATTCATGGTTGGTATTTGTAGCTCCAACACATTTTGTCTGTACATAAAAGATTTTGTAATATAATGTAACTAAGCTCATCATGTATCAGTACAAAGCTGCAATAAATGATGTACAGCTGCTTTGCCTCCTGTTTAATGGACCCTGTCTTACCGCTACTGTGCGTTCACATACCGCAGCAAATAGGTTGGATGCGTTCAGACCAGGGTTCGAGTGGAAGCTATGTTAAGAAATGCCAACCTCAGCTAACCATTCTTCTTCTGTCAGCAGACTGGTCTTTGTGGTCTATAGTACCACCCAACTTGTGTTCAGTCTCCCCAGAACAAGCTGCCTAAACATTTCCATCCTGTAGACAGAGAATACGCTCTCTGGATGGAACGTCTGTCTGAGGAACCACAGTGGAACAATCTCTGAGAGAGGACCACAGCGCTCGAAGAGCCCGGCGTGGAACGCCTGGAGAACATGATCTACGGCCTCATCAAACAATCGACAGGCTTGCGTTTCAGGAGCGGCTCGCAGGGTTCCGTGCCAATCCTCCTGCGGTTGAACGCCCCGGTAAATCTCAGCGCGTCATTCATCAGCGGGCTGCAAGATCGTGTGTCACGGTCGTGTTTCTGCTGGGTGCGTTTCGCAGTTTCCCGCTCGTAATCTGCGGGCCTCCGAAGAGGCGGATCACGATAGGTGAGACGAGGAGTGTAATTACGGGACGTGGTGGTTTTAAACAGCTTTTAGTTTTCACTCGGACAGCAACCACAAGGCTCAAGTGGAGAAAACACATCTATCTTTCTGTCAGCACACTCATTTATCGTCCTCTCTTCCTGTTGCTGTTTCCTCACTCAAGGCTGTTAGACCAGACGACGGTTTAGAACTAATTTTCTTATTGACATCTGAATTACCTCTCTTTCACCGCTTCTTTTCCTTACCATCCATTCCTTTCAACTACTAGGGATCTGCAAAAGCTTTAGGAAACCAGCACTGACGTAGCAGTAAGGCTCTCCCTTATGTTTGTCTCACCCTGCAAATACAGCAAAAAGAAGAAATACTTTGTAAAATGAGTCTTTGGAAAATATGACCACCCAAAAATAAACCTAGCAAAACTAAGAGCTGTTTGTCAGTAGAATCAGAGCTTTATAGTATCTGCGCATACATTAGTAGCACTAAGTGCCATTAGAAACACTGCACCAGAAAGACCCATAAATAAACGAGTTTTGAGCACAAGGAAACAGGCCAACCACAATTCATCTAGACCCAAGGGCTAATGTTTGGTCCTGCTGCTGGTGAACAAACAGAACATGGATTCATGGATTTTGTTTGGCCAACATCCTGTCTCTTTCATAATTGCCAACATCCTTCAGCTACACACTCAAGAACACAGACGTTATGCTGTGCTCTGGCAGTAACAGTCTACAGAACTTACTGTAAGTCGCTTTGGATAAAAGCGTCTGCTAAATGAATAAATGTAAATGTAAATCTACAGAGGCAGATGAGGGCCCTGCCATTGGTATCGGGCAGCGGTTTGAACTGCTGTTCGATTACGCCTATGACTGCAAATCTACTTTGAAGACCCATTGGTGTAGTTAAGACTTTAACATGGAATTCATTTAAGTCCTGGAAGATAAATCCAGCCAGTAAATCAATAAAAACAGACAATCCATTCATGATAAAACTCAACCCCTGAACAGCATGTCAAAATTCATCAGTGAGGCAATTGGAACTGTTACAACACTGTTCTGTCACAGATGATCCAACATCGCCCTCTACTGTCTTCTCTGTATCAGAAGACTGCAACACTGCACCCTCTGCTGGAATCAAATGGTTGAATTTTTCAGAATACTGCTGTTGTACCAGATTCAAAATAGTTTTTATGTTGATAAAACCTCCCACAGACCCTGCAATGCCATCAGGAACTGATAAGTCTATTATGGGAATGATTATAATCATTGTTTTACAATCTTTTTTTTTCTTTAATAATAGAAAGAATAACAAAGGTGGCCAAATCAGCATCTTTATTTTACAAACAAACGCATTTTTCATTGACATTTCTTTGTATCATAAAAAAGCAATTTACAAGCTTAAGAACCGAAAAAATAAAGCAGCACAGAATGATTATGAGTAAAATATATAATTTGAATAAATATATCTTATATTTTCATGCTATAAAATAAATTCATAAATGGCAAGTTCATAGTTACAGCATCAGCTCTAGCTAGCTTCTTTTACTTCATAGTTGTACAAAACAGTAGAGTTTTGAGGTTCACAGTTGGGTTGTGAGGTTGTGTAGCGTGAGAGAAACAAGAGTTGGGTATAGACATCCACGTTCATGGTTAAACTACTGGTCTCCCCTGCGGTCTCCTTGGACTGAAAACTCTGTGCTTTTTCACATGCGTGCAGAGAGGGGAACAGACAAGGTGGGCTCAAAGACAGAGCCATGAGGCAGAATGTTTTGGGAACCACTGAGTGAGGGGTTAGCTGTCCCACCTGAAAAGACACATAAAGGAGCTTCATGCTCAGATATACCACTTACCAGAAACCCTGAGTGCTACTGTTATTTTTGTGTTCGTTTTTTTGTGTGTGTGTGTGTGTTGCCTTGTCACCACATGAACGATGGCAAGAGTCCCGGGAGACCGAGGGAGTTTTGTGACGAAAGAAGTGCAGGTAAAAAGCCTGTTCTCCTGGCCTGCAGTCTGCAGCTACGCCACTAGAGGGTGGAGAGGAGACTTCAGAGTATTCAGCATGAACACAGTTTGACCTTCCCCATTAACAGTGGCAAAGCAAACCCAAATCCCTTATATGACTTTGTAATGCTTTCATTTAGCGGACGCTTCTTCCATCCTAAGCGTTCTATACAGTCGACTGAGAGTTTTCCTACGAATCTATTTGTTTATCCGTGATCAGATGCTCCACCAACAGGCTAACGTATCATCCCCTTAAAACTGATAGAGGTGCTGACCTTTGAACCTTAAGCTTTGATCACCTACTCAGCTTCACGTTGCAGCTCAAAGACAGTCATAGACTTCACAAGCACACTTTAGATTATTAGCAATACCAGTTTTATCTAAGTAGCAATTTCACTCAAACCTTTTTTTTTCCTCAAATGTTTCACAAAATAAAATATAAAAAATAAAATCAATATCAAATTGTTTGTGGTCCAACTTCAGGCAATCAGCTCCCTGACATTTCATTTGATTGAAACAGACCAAGAGTTAGCCTAGGTGCACGGACACCATTACACCATTTTAAAAAGGTTATTGCTTTTGTTTAATACTGTACACAGTGGAGATTAAAAAAAACAACAAAAAAAAAACAATGGAAGACTACGATTATTTTTTGTTGTTGTTGACAAGTCTATATCAGTGTTCATAAACTACCTGAAGTTTACTCAGTAAAAAAAAAAGAAAGAAAAAAAGCTGGAAAATTCTAAAAGTAGTCCTATTCCTGTAAACTATTTGCTTTGAGTATTCCTGGTCAGCTAGACACCATCTGCTCCTGTTTGATGAAGTCTTGAAAGAGAGTGAATGCAGTAAGTCTTAGATTCAGTGGGTGGTTGAATAGTGTTGCATTAGTAACTATGGTTCATAAAAGCATTTTACACAAATATCCCCTCCTTTATTCCCCATAACATATATATGTACGTATACAGTTATTTGTATATATAATCAAATTTAACCTGACCTGCCTAAAAGCACCATTAAAGATTCGAAGGTTTCTATTAAGAGTATTTGAGGATGTACTGAGGAAGATAGGAAGAGAGCAGGTAGGAATCGTCGATCATTTTGTAAGTGCATGCCAGTGGAGACTAATGATGGAGTTACAAATAGCCAAGGGGCATTTCATATTAAATGTTCATGGGTGAGAGACATGTAATATATCTTTATCTTGATTAGACCAGTAGGGATCGCTTGGCAGAACACGGAAAATGAAACTTAATCAACAGCAAACAACTGTTGAACATTGTGGGAAAGTGCCAGAAAAAAAGCTAGTTGCAAATGAAAACGTATGGACGTTTTAAAATCTATGGAATATCTATACTCATCATATGTATATAATTACTTTTAATACAATTGTATTCAGGTGAGCCATATCTCTGATTCTTGGATTTAAAACATTAAATGTTGCAACGAAACACGAAAAGGAGCCATATTGTAAAGAGTATAGCTTAACGTCTTAAGATTGTCCTTAGTTCCAACATATAACACGTAGTGTGCATTTACACCCTTAAAAACTAAAAAGTCCTGATCTATGAATGTGATTCAATGCTATGCAGGACACTATACAATATAACATGATACAAATACGCCCATCCATCACACAGATAATGAAAGAAGTACTAGAAGGAGATGAAATAGTTCCTAATCCATCCTCCTCTTTAATTCAAACGGGCCAGGCACACACGTCCACGTGCCAGAACATCGGATTAGATAAGTGTAAATTGTTGTGGCAAGGCACAAAGTTTCACGTCACTATTTTCCATATACAAACTGTAGATTTGGCCTTAAAACTTCCATCTCTTATAAGAAAAGATATATTGCACAACGCATGGCTTAACCAGTTTCTTCAGTGGTACCTTTGCCACGTCGATTGACATTTGATAGTTTTAAACATCTTACATTTAAACATTTTACCGCTTTCGAACGTCAAATTTGTGCACAGTGTCTCTTTAGTCATCAAATTAAAATCAGACTTCATGGTGAATCCTGTTTTTGAAGACGGACGTTTTGCAGAAGTGACTGAATATCAATTGATCTCTTTGGTTTTGTCTATAATGTACATTAAAGTGGCTGCCATTAACAGTTCTCAATATAGCAACATGATGGGAAGGCTTGATTTCCTTGTTTTGTGTACATGTGAAGACAATTTTTGAAATCCAATTAAGAAGACTTTTACCGACACAGTTGGGCTTGCGAAGTTGCAGTTTTTGCGCCACTATCCAAAGAAAAGTTACAACACAATCCCCTTCACACAAAAAAACAGATCAATCACTTGTGAAAGTCAGTGGAAGAGGACAGTCCAAATATGGTGGCTTGACGAAGACCGACACAAATTAAGGAAAAGGAATGATGTCCCGTTCATTAAAATTAGACAAACCAGAAGAATGCCTGAGCTCATGTTATCAGTAAACAGTCCTTTGCATACCGGACAGTTTCGATGGCAACTGGTACAACAAGATAATGGGTACACAGAAAAACAATGTGACACTTTGTATAGTGAGAATTATTGTCGCTGAACAAAATACTATATCAGTGATCAGCTACAATATATGGTCGGAACCTCAACATACCCAAATCTCACCACCAAGAAATTCTTCAGAATGAGACAAATCAACAAAATAATGACTACTCTGGTTGCATAAACGATCACGATTGTACGGATGGCTAGACTCAGTTTAGACCCTGTCCAGGGTATTCAAGACGACCTGTATCCAACACTGCAAATCATTTCAGAAGGACTACTAGTGTATGAAGATAAGAAGGCATCAAAATGCTTAAAAAGGGGCAAGACGTGAACCGCTAAAAAGTGCTCCTTTGGGGCCAGGTGACCAGATAACACCGCAATCAGACTTTAGCCAAACTAACTGGCAAAATGAACTGTTTGTTTTTGGCCATTTTCACGGTCACCAAGGTTACACGGTATTCCGAAGGTCCTGCTCCACAGGGTCTACAACATGGCAGGATGCTAAGCTTTTTCTCCAGCCCTGGCTATGCTAACATGCTCAGAGTCTGTTCCCAGAGTTCCCAGATCTTCGTCAAAGCTCCTAAATAGCAGACACCCTTACAGAACAGAGAAGCTCCATTTCCCAAATGACTCAATGACTATTGAATCCAATTAAGAATAGATGTACAGAAACTTGTGACCAATCAGGCTGCTTCATGCTACTTAGAAAAGAAAGAAAGTGCGCTTGTTACTTTGGATCAAAAGCATTTTTTTTCCTCTGATTTTCATCTTCCTCGTTTACTGACGGGGGCCTTAAATAATTTCTAACTATACATCAGAAAAAAGTGGATGGTAAAGATATTCTTTCTGAACATCTGCAACACTGCCGCCAGTAATAAGTAAGCAGATCTGAGGGCAAATAAAAAATAAAAAAAAACTGAAAAACTGAAAATGTGTTCTTGTGGTTTGCATATTCTGGGCATTTGGATTACATGTAGATCAAGAGCATCGATCCTGTAGAGCTAAGATGATGTCAGGGACTTCAACTGCTTTAACTACACCTGCGTGTCCAACGTTAGCGACAAATACAACTGTCACGTTTTTTTGTTTTTTTTAAGTGAGGGAAAAAAAGAAAAAAAGAAACCAGAATGTAAGACATTTCTGATGGCTTCACTGCAGGAGGTTCTGCCATTACATGGTCAGCCTCTAAACACAAAAACACATATACGCTTCGGCCATCTTGATATTCTCACCAGGGATGAGAGAAGGATGATGAATGATCCTGTGCGTTTACAAAAAGCAGGCCTAGATGTTGATAATAAAAGACAGTGCAGAATCATGTCTTCTGTTCTCTCACAATACTCAGTACAAGGTAACATCTCAACCGCCCCGCCCCACCCCTGCCCTCCCCCCTAATATAGCACCTTCTTCGTCCACACTGTTTCCTGCCTGAAGCGAAAAAGCACAGGACTCGTAGCAGAATTCATACAATCACAAAGGAATATTTCACGTCCTAGTATCAAGGCTTTGTGTTAAGAGAGTTCTGCCCAAGGTTTGGCAAATTAAACTGACCCTACAACGAACGGAGAACCCTTCGGTTCCTGGTAGGTTCTTGGCTATGAGGTAGAACCCGGTGGAATTGAATAAAAAGCTAAAATACTGCCTGCTATGACTATGTAGTTGTAGTTTCATGAGGTATTGTACGGATATGTCACACGAAAGCTTTGCACTGGCGGAAAAATCATTCCTTGTGAGTAAGTGACCTCTTTTGGCCACCTGTGCAAAAACAGGTCAGGTAAAAAGGTGATATGACAAGCATCTTACCAGAGCTTTCACATTATCAATTATTGCAACATGCCTATATTACTGTGTAAATATGTTTTTAAAAACATGGAAAGATTTAAAAAAGAGAGTAAAAGGAGGTCTTGATTATTGGAACCTCCCTCAAATAGTAAGTTGAAACTCCTTTCCCTTTTAAAATAATTCTTTTTTTAAACAAGACTGCCTCGCATTCAACAACTTACTTTTAACAAACTGACAGGCAGAGTCCACCCCGATGCACATTGTTAGGTTGAACATTTGAGGAAGCTGGTCCGAGAAAAGGTTTCAAATAACATGTCGTAAAGCCTGCTGTACTTAAAAGACGGGCCTAAAAATCACATCTGGATGCCTGAGCCCCTTCTGGACTGCCCTTTGAAGCCTCCTCTATGTCATTGGCCGGCGCTTCCTCTGAGTACTGCGCCTCGAACGCCATACCCTCTGAGGGGTCCTCTGGGTCCTTCTGCCCAGAGCTTCCCTCCGTCCTCTCCGGAGAGTCTATGTTATTGCTGCCTTCCGATGCTCCAAGGTGTTTCTTCCTCAGGTGTTGGTTAAGGGTGCCCTGGAACGGGAAGCACTTGCCACAGATTTGGCAGTGGAAGGGCTTGTTGTCCGTGTGGCCGCGGATGTGGTACTCCAACTGGTCTTTCCTTGTGTATTTCTTCCCGCAGAACTTGCAGACAAAAGGGGTGATTCCCATGTGCAGGCGCATGTGGCGGTCCAAGCTGCCCTTCTGGTTGAAGGACTTGCCGCAGTAGATGCAGATCAGCCTCTCGTTGTAGGGGTACCACTGACTGCGAAGGCTCCTCTCCCGGACATCATTCTCCAGGCCAGAGGAACCCAATCCTGGCTCGCCCTCCTCCACCCCTGGCTTGATCTGACTCAGCACCTCCGCAGGGACGACCACAGGCCTCTTGGCCCTGGCACGCCCTCCCCGGAAACCGCTGAGCATGGAGCGGGAGGGGCTGGAGCTGCTGAGACTGACAAAACAGGGGGAAGAGAGTCCTGAGTAGCTGTAGCCAGTGGACTGGATGACCGGGCCGTACGAACCAACACTGACCGCCAGAACCTGCTCCCCGTCCACCAGCTCCGTGTGGTAGCCATCGTCACCAGCGGATGAACTGTCCGAGTAGCTGGGCCGGTCGGTCTTCTCCAGCTTCACGTGGACGTCAGTCACCTGGCCATCCTTGCCGATGAGCTCCACCTGCTCCGTGTCTCCCTCGATAGGCGCCTCTTGCTCGGACACGCCATCGCTGCTGCCGCGGTCCGACTGGCCCTCCTCTGGCTGACGCCCCCGGCCTAGGGTCTTCCCCGCCAGCTCAGAACGCGTCTCCAGGCTCCCCGCGTGGCCGTGCCTGGAGAAATATGGGGGGGAGATCTGGGTGGGGTTGATGAAGAGGCTGCTGTCTTTCACGCCGTTGCGGCTGGTCTGGGAGCTGTCCTTTCCGGGGCTGCTGGAGGCTGGCAAGCTAATTTTGGAGTGGATCCCTTCCAGGATCTGGGTGCATTTGTCAATGATGGCCTGCATTTGCAGGAAGCTGGCAGCCGTCAGGAAGCTAATGACATCCTTGAGCTGCAGCGACATGCGTCCCGTGTAGCAGAAGGCCAGCAGCTGTTCGAACACCTCAGGGCTCTTGATGACGGAGATGGACAGGCCGCTCATGGTGCCCAGGGCGGAGTGGTCACGGAAGTACGGCGAGCTGGCAGCCAGGACCGCCTTGTGGGCTCGGAACGGCTGTCCTTGGATGTGGACGATGATGTCACACAGCTTACCCTGCAGGCGTAGCTCGTTGAGCTGGTTCAGGACCATGTTGCTGAACTCCGGCACGTCGAACTCGATGTAGCTGCTGCCGTCCTCCATGACTCTGAGGTGTCGCGCCACTTTGTCCACAGCCTGGTCGGAGAAACCAACAAGAAAAACAAGATTAAACTACGGAAGATTTGAGTGAATCTACGATTAATATTTGAAGCAAATGTATAGTTTGTTGACGTGACCATAAAGAGTTGTTGTGAATGCTTGACTTTCAGAAAATACAAGTAAAACTACAGAAATGTAAAAAGACAACTATTTTTTCCCGTATGAAATCGACACGGCGTGAAATACGTGATGTTCAGAACAGGAACAGATGCTGCTAGTAACATCGCAACACTCAACTGCACCTTGTGTGACTGAGATCTCGCTAGCTACACGGCTGTAACACCTCCAGGCTATTTCAATACACCGACCTGCTACACTGAGAAATCTGGAACTCTGAAGGCAGAAAACCAGGAGCTCCGAGCTGCCTCATTTTCACGTTCACACAGGAGCGAGAAAACGAACGCTACACACGTCGCTAATGCCAGCTGGCCTCAATACCTAGCAAGAGGAGCCTGACAAGACATCCATTCGATCTTGTGACAAAAATGTATATAAGCCTGCAGCTAACTTCATGTTTTCTTGGGTTGATTGAGATAAGAAAAATGGTGTGCCAACCACAACCACGCCTCTGTTTGACCTATTTCAGTACAGCCAGACACTCTGGAGTTTACCAGGAGTCAGTGCGGATCTGACTGAGTCTCCAATGAGAACAATCTGGGAATCTCAGCTCAAAATAAGATCCAGCAGCTGGGCAATTTCACAGTAATTTGCCAATGGAATGAGAGTAGGGATGACTGCAGGTTGCGATGGTATATAAGAGCTAGTCCACCCAGTTCTGAGGCTCTGCCTCTTCATCTGTGCAACAACGGCAAAATCTTTCCCAACCAAAAGCAACAACAAATATAAGCAGATGTTTAATCTGAGCACGAACGCAACCGTCTCTATGAACCTTGGAGGGAGTTCACAACAACATGGACTTAGCAGCCTGTATCAACCTTGAGGAGAGTTTAATACATCACAGCAGATATACACAGCAGAAAGTGCATAAATTAACACTGCAATAGAAATAGCACACAAGACCGTCAGGACAAAATGTATACGTCTCTTTAACACAACTGTTTTTAGAGAGATCGGCTAGTTCATGCCCCCCCCCCCCCCGCCCCCTCCCTCGTCAAGCTGGTGCACAGAAGTGTCTGTATGCAGTTTTATATCCATCTCTGCCCTCTTCTCACCATCTGTCCTTCTTTCCCATCACTCTTGCCATTCCCTCCCTCCCTCCCTGGCAATACAGCATGATCCTCTGGGCATTTAGTCACAGTCAGCACTTTCAGAATGTAAACACTTTCTCCGATTGCCAAGGCTTGCCAAGACACCTGTCTCTCAACCCATATGTTCTGGCTCGGAAGAAATTGAGAGAAATGGGCAGGCGGGCAAAAACAGAAAGAACAGTAAAATGAAGCATGGTACCGTATTTTCTCTCTGCCCTTACAGGGCTTTTAAATATAGAATGCATATTAAATATACCAGTGGTGCCAGCCAGAAACATATACACAGGCTCAACTTGCCAAGTTGAAAGCCTGCCAGAGAATGCCTGCTCCGTGGCCGAGTTAAACTCAAGGATGTGGTCCTACAAGTAAGGATCTGATTGGTCACAGACAAGGGTGAAGTCTTCGACCGAGGTTCTGATTGGTCAAACCGGAAGGCCTACTGTACAGCATTTCTGTTTCAAGAATTGAATGGACCCTCCTGTAGCTGACTACCTAAGACATTTATGGCTGAAATCAACTAATTTCTGGAATGATTACGATGCAGGGCAGGGTGATAAGACCCAAATTCCAGAAAGAAAATAGTCCCAGGCCTAAAATGATGTACAGATCAAACAGATATCACGGCACTCACCAGATAGAAGATGCCATACGGACCACTTTGACAGTCCTTGACAGAGTGACAGTGGCGTGGCTAAAAGGTCGACATAATCTGCCCTGTGCCATTACTGACTGAGGACTTCACTGCAATGGAAAACTCGAGCTTTAAAAAATATTTTTATTTATTTACTGGGAATTATTCAACAAAATAAGCTGTGTCAGCGAACATGGAACGAATGCTTTCTTCAAGATAAGCTATATTTTGCCTATTTGACTAAAAAGCTTGCTCGGCATCCAAAGCCAAAATTGCTAAACAAGCAGGGCATGCCAGAGCAATATGAGAAGAGGACAGGAAATACAGACAGCCAGACTTTTGGAAGTCTAAGAGATTTAAAAAAAAAAAGTGCCAGGATTATTTTATCTGCTTTGGTGTGCAACTACTGCTAAAAAAAATCTTAATTTTTACTCAGAAGTGAACTGAAGACGTGTTAAGGAACGAGCTTACAGGCAGGATGCTTTATTGTCATTTATGTAGATACATATAGGAACTTGTTACAGTATATAATAATGTAACTTGTTACATTATCCTGTAAAGCAGGCCTTTGCTTTGAAGCCACAGAACATGGTAGTTTGGGCAGTTCAAGGCTCCCAAGGAGGTCTCAGGTTCAGGCCTATATTACATAACCAACCACGATGCATCATTCTTCCATGTCTTGTGAATCTAGCCTGGGTCTCTATTCATTACATTTACATTTACTCATTTAGCACACGCTTTTATCCAAAGCGACTTACAAGAGAGCTTTTACAAAGAGCATCAGTCATTAACTGCACGTCTGTCCTCTCCTCAGTTTAAACTTGCTATGCAGAGGACCTGCAGGCTGGTAATGTAGCTGGATGACATCAGCACAGCCTCTCAGTCCACAATTGTCTGGCCAATTAAGATAGAGTTATTTTGACCGACGCTGAACAACTAATACCCAGATTGCCTCCACATAAGAAATAGAAGCACAATTATCATTTGCATAGACCTGATTAAAAACGGATTTCTCCCCCTCTCCAAATAGCATGGGAAATCAGTCTTTGCATGAGGTCGACCTAATACGTACAGATAAAAATAATTTATGGTTGCTTGGTAGACACTGTGGGAGAAATGATTCCCTCCATTTTACAATTCATAAGCAAGTGAGGTTTGAGACTAATCCTGAACTGGTAGCTGCTATCTTTCACATTGCATCCATCACTCGATGTGTTCTTGTGGTCTTATCTTGACGTTGCTTCAATCTTCTATTAATAATTCAAGCAAGGTGATCCATACTGCTTTGTGTGTCTGTGTGTTAGACTCAACATGCATGATAACATAGATATCATTGGGGCCCCGCTAAAGTAAATATTTGTGGTAATGAAGTGCATGTATTTATGCAGCCAGAAGGCTGTCCTTACAACACCCTCATGTCTACACCTATCAGTTTTGTTTGTCCTTGCGTTGCTCAATCTCTATCTAGAAGCAGACTATGGCATTTCACACTTTATCCTGAAGGAAAACGTGGTTATAAAGATTCCGGGTTTAATGGGTGCAAAGCCATAATGCCTACTCATCTAAAAGTCAGTCTGTTCTGACATGCCTTTCGGTATCTGAAGTAGTTACGATGGACTTGCCCGGTTCCCCTTAGAACCACAGCGGCTGGAACACACCTCAAAACACTGGAGGTTCTGGATTAATCTGTTGATGTTATTGATGTTTTGGATGTTGTGGTCAAGTACTGTCCCAGTCACTAACTACACAAGGGGCTCAGGACAAAACTCAACTGCACCTGATGACCCTGAAACCCTGAACTTTGTACCGCCAGTACTTCAATCGAGTTTACAGTGTTTACATGACACAAAAACGTTATTCATTACGTAAATCATCGTTATTATTTATCTTAATCTTTTTTTCAATGTGTTCGTGGATTTAACATATTTTAGCAGTATGGTAAATCCTGTCTAGTAAATGTCCTCACGGAATGCAGATAACTCAGCCTTTGAACTGACACATTTAAGGGATTTGACAATTAAATCTTTGCAGCCTTAAAACATAATACCACGAGGAGTAACACGAAAAAAGACACAACAATGAATCAAAATGACACAAATAGCTCTTGCATAAGGCTAGTCTACCAGCATTAGTGCTAACTTGGTGACCAGCCAGAAAGCTAGAATGATGCATTATTTGGCACAAGTTTTCTGGAACCATAAAACAGATAACGTCAAGATTGGCTTTTATTATAATAACAGCAAGCAAATGGTACGTTATAGCATCGTTTTTTGGTTTTGCCTACCTGTCTATCTGCTTAACAAGAAGACAATGGACACAATTAATCCCCTGGAAAATGTGTCTTGTCATAAACGTTAAATAAAAGTGCAAGTTTAACAGCTATATTGCCACGACGCCCTGAAAAGATTCAGTAAAACTGCACTTTAAGGACGAACTTTACAAACTGTTGTTGCCATGCACAACGTCCATAGCAACAGTGCATCGTTAGCTATGTCCCAGTACATTATGTTAAAACATTTACCTTTATGCTTTTTATTTAATATATTATCAAAAAGAGGAAAGTTTAGAGACTTCGGCAGCCCAACCCTTCATAACTCGCTGTACTGAAGCTAACTGTGCTGGCTTGGCTAGCTATGACATTTAGCAATCCAGACAGTTTAGGAGTAATAACCACCATTATATATACACATTAGACTACATTAAACCTTTGCCATTAATAAATATGTTTAACAAACGTTATGACAAGATGTAGCTCCGGAGGACTTTCCCCATGAGCGGCTGTCCAGGGCTTTCCAAGCCCGACGTGGGTAGTAGAGAGGGGGGCTAGCTGGGTAGCTAGCTTGGGGTTTAGCATTAGCAAGCTTGCAAAGATCAAGCTAAAAGCTCCTAACATGCAATATTTTCGCCTTTTCCGGTGACAGCAGCTAAAAACGTTTTTCTATTGAATCCAAGGAACAAATAAATCGGTGTTAAAACTCACCTTTTCCCTATCAAACGTCGCCCATTCCCCCCCTGCTGTTGTGTTCCGTGTCTGCCAGGCCTCCTCTCCCCCCCACTCCAGCTGTGTCACAAGCTGCTGCAATCTTCAGTTTTTTTCTACTTTGTTCTATTTTTTCTATTTCTTGTTCTATTTTTTCCTCTTTTTTTTCTTTTTTTTTTCTTTAAACTTAAACTGAAGTGTATCTGTCTTATTGGTTGGCATTTGGTCACTATATGTAAGGTCTTCCTGTTATCCAACTTATACATTACATTTGAAGAGAATAATAAAGAATAATTGCTCACCTTATATTCTTCTTGTTTGTTCCATTCTGTGAAATCAAATGGCACATGATTCAGTTAGTGCAGGAGGCATGTCAGTCATACAATCATGCATGCATGCCTGTTGCAGACACACACACACACACACACACACACACACACACACACACACACACACACACACACACACACGCACACACACACGCACACAGACACTCTACTATACGTCACCTACTTAAGACAATGTATGATAATGATGCACATACATATAAAGTAGTTAACATCAGTCTGTGGTAACAGAGATCTGCTGTTTCGTAGTTCCTTTTTTTCCATCTGTACCCTGAGGTTAGAACAATGGCATCCAGAACAGTAAAGATTGGATGGTCTGTCTTTTATCAAGTCTGCTTTTAGTTAAACAGTCTAACCACAAAGGGGCGCCACATGCTCAACAAAGAGGCTTTGAACCAACATGGATTTCTCCTAAGCATATGTATTTGGAAGGACAAGATAGGTCAAGACTTGACTTTTAGAATTTAGACTTAGAAGTTGAGAATTCAACCTAGTTGTTTGTTGACAGGCTCTTTAATGAGTTTTCTAAAGTTTGTGTATGGTGCACCAGGACTTGACGACCCTTTTTATTTTTATTAGTCATTAATTCAACCATGACCCACTGAAAACATAATGCAGAACCTAAAAACATGGGAACTAAACCATGCAAATGTGAGTGTTAGGCCAACATACTGCGTCCAAGATGGCAAAGAGATTCATTGGTGAAGATTTATTAAGGTTTTGATTTGTAGATTTGTAGTGGTGTGCTCCAATAAATCATTGAAGCCACAGTTCCTGCCTAAGTCCTAATGGTTCATTAAAACATATTATTTTCAAAGCTTTCTCAAATGACCCTTGTCAACTATATCAAATATATTTACAGTATATAAATGCACACCTAATAACATTTTGGTCACATTAATTCAAAAGGAAATAGAAGCTACATTTACTTTTATGTTTACTTTTTAGTTTCTTGGCAACTGACCAATATATGCAAAAAGGTAAGTTTGCAATCCTGTGAATGTGTGGAGCAAGGTACAAAATGTTTAATATTAGAATGTAAATATTTAGAGCGTGTAGCTTTATGCATGATAAATGGGCTCACAATGTTACAGTGCAACATTTTTTGACACTCAAAACAAGTTTTATTTTTGGTTTTTATGTAAAAAAAAAAATATTGCTAAGCAGTGTGAAAAATATAACTACATCACAGCGTAAGATATACCTATATATATATTAGCTCACTAGAATGAAAAAGGTCTAGGTTTTGTTGCTTGTAGTATTTATGAAAGACCAAAGTGAATGTGAGCCCTTTCATATTCTATGAGTGACAGCTTGGCAGGTCCAGTGAATATCTGCCCTAATCTGGGTGATGCAGGTGGCTAATCAACATAAGGGGTAGAATCACCTTGTCATTGCACATGCTCCTTGTTAAACAAGTTGCTCCTCTATTCTCAAACAGAAACGTATTCTCTCTTTCTTTTCATTTTTTCTTTCTTCGAAAGATCGTCACATAACTGAAAGGTGCAGCCAAGGTATGGTGATTAGAGATGGTGTTGTTGACCTGCTGGAACGATCGTGATATCGATAACATTTTTTTCAAACAGCCTTGTAATCAAAGGCTTTCCTGTTTTAAGTTGTAATCTTTCTTGAAATGGTTCTTTGTCAGTTGCGGTGGTGTTTTTGCTCCACCAAGAATTCTTTGGCAGTGAACTAATAGGCTTGGTGTGGAGGGTGCGGAGGGGCAAGGATCAGCGTCCAGGTGGGACACAGAAGGGGCTATGGAGCCACTCTTTTTATATCAGGTGACTAAGCAAATTCCCAAGTGTTCACCATCCACGAGCCCCAGGGGCTAAAGGCTAGAGGGGCTGGTGTCTGAAGGCCACATCTCAGGTGACAGAGAGAAGACATAAGGAGATCTGTTCTTCTGGATCGCTCTCCGGACATAGTCGTTTCAACAGCTTAAATAATGAAACAATGAGTTAATAAATTAATGCTGTTTCATCATTTCTCCCACCTCTAAATATTGTGCTTACGTTTGGATGGAAATAGAGGTATTCAACATATTGTAGTCTAATGATATCACTGTAGCCACCTTGTTCTATTCCTCTGTTTGCAAGCTATTCTTGACCAGGTATTAGTGGTATCAGTTTAGCAGTTGAGACTTTGATAACAGATCAAGAGATACAGGTCAAAACCTTTGACGGGTGAAAGTAACGACTATTTTCCCCAATTCCCATGTTTTTTCATCATCTATATTTTTCGATGCCGTTCTGCGTAGGATTTGTGTGTTTTGTAATGTGTATATAATTACATCCGCTAAGCTGCATGATTAAATATGAGTAAATCTGTTATGAACGTGACATGCTGAAGATTGTTGACAGTTGGAGGAGATTTAATATGTTTGCCTCCTAATAAGTACAACATGAATCAACCATTGTCCTCGGCATCAGGGCTCCAGAAATACCTGGTCTGTCAGTGCTGAGTAGGAACAATGGCCCCCCAGTCCTCCTAGTTCAGCATGGGCCCAGAGCCCACTGATGGAGAACATATTTCCCAACAGCAGGTGTTTGAGTCTGTCAGTAGCTGGTCCTCACTGTGGCTGTCAGAGAGAAGGCAAGCTCGCCCAGGTGTGGAGGGTGGAGGCAGGGAGGCTGAGGCAGGGAGGCTGCCTTCTGCTCCTCTCAGGTTACACTTTCAAGAAGTGGAGGCTGTGTCGCAGGATGAGCCGGAGAAATATACTGATATTAGTGATGGAAAACACAGAGCATGCGTTAAGTTTTCATGCAGACCATCTGAAACCTGTGACGTTGATAATGTAAGGTGTATGTGTTAGAAATGTTCCCCTCCAAGACTTAAGGTTTGATCTGCAGTTCTTGAGGAAAAAAGAGCAAAAAATAAAGAAAATCATGACATCATCGCATTCAGATCTTCAAACAGTTATGTACTTTGATGATAAAGAATTTGCTGACTATCTTAATTCGATCTGGAAATCTACTCGACTGCAATGTGAGCTTAAGCAGAACAAAAGCCCACACGCTCAATTCAGCCAAATCACAGCAAGACATGCATGAATACAAACGACACTCTAAATGCCCTCTCTCTGTATCATTATCGTACCAGCCTGAGAAATTAAAAACAAACTGTGAGACGTAATGACCCAGGTTCTGAGGGGACACACAGGGAAAAGGTGAGTGACATCTGGCACGTCCTGAAGAGGAGCAGAGGTGTGTCGTCTGGAGCGGAGAGAAAATGAAAGCCATGCTTACTGAAGCGGAGATCACAATGACAGAGATGTGGTTCAGTCTGGATGTTTCGTTTTTTTTATTGATGAGTCTGTCATCCCTCCTGATATTGGAGCGCTAATGGCAACTGATGATTAGCCCCACTACTGAGCTATTAACTGCATTTCTTATCCTTTTATCGAGTGCCGGGATAGCTCAGAGACAAAGACCTCCTTTATGCGCCGGGGTCTTTAAATGCCATCTACCTGACCTGAAAGACTGTTATGTCTTGCTGCCAGGGCCAAAGGAGACCAGGAGGAGATGCGTGTCAAAGGTCACCGTGGGTTGCCATTTGAAATGAAGGGGTTTTGAATGACTGGACTGGTGAAAGATGGCTGCGGCGAAATTACAGAAAATTGGTTGTTTTGTCAACATTTCATCACCAGATTTACAGAAAGCTGACCCCCCCGACCCTTTGTTGCTCCCTCAGGAGTTGAGGGGACTTGGGTCTGGGGAATTGATTGACAAGTAAATCTCCTTTTGATTTCTCTCTCTCGCTTTCTCTCTCCCTCTTAAGGAGTGACATTCTATATCATATATATTTAAACTGTGCTTAAGTAGCTGGAATTGCATCTTCTTGAAACATATCCGGGTGCAAAACTGCTAAGATTGATTGACATAACCACCCAAAGACACAGCGTACGCCTGTGAACTAGGATTCAATTGGTCTAGTCTTTCTGATAAACCTTTCACAAAACAAAAATTGAGCATCCTGTTATGAACATCCTGATTTGATCATTTATCCTTTTGATTATGTATCAAATTAATTAAATGTTGTGAGACCAACAAACATTGTTTTACTACACATACAAGTGGTACTAATTCAAATCGTGCAGGAAAACGCATCACGTTTGAATGATAGGCTGCCTAGAGGAACACAATGTGTGTCCGTGTTGAATCAGAGTGTTGCATTAAACTCAGGCTGTCTCTGGTGTTTCCTGACAGAGACCTGGTCTGGCTAACCCCCCCCCCCCCCCCCCCCCCCCCCCCCCCCCCCCCGGCTGAGGAAAAGCATCTTTCATTAAAGTCTAAACCTCTTGAATAAGATACAGACTCTACGATAAGATCTGGGAATGCAACATTGTAGAAATGGACATTTTCTGAATAAGCGCCTGGGATCTCTCATGAAAGCTAGGTTTAGGGAACAGGCCTGTCAGGGAAGCAGAGAACATTGAAAAGGCTCTGCAGAGCGGAGCAGATATCTCCATGCAGCAGCCTAGGGCAGCTACACAGAAGCAGGGTGAGTATGAGCATTGAGAACCAGACACTGATCTCAGACGTAAGAAGAAAAACAAAACATTCTCTCACTGGGTTGAAAACCACTCTGATCCTTGGCTCGTAACCTCCTGTAATGAACTGAAACTTCAAATGTTAAGATATCATAAAGGTAGTGAAGATTGTGTATGGATAGAAAACACCCACTGACCCCCCAAAAATTGAGACTACATTTAGATATAGCATTCTTTGCAATGATTTTAAAAAAATGTGTTGCTAGAAGTAACTTATCGCGATCGGTGAGAAAAAAAACACAGTGCTCCTTCAAACGTCTTGTCAGTTGTCACAGCGGAATGTGACTTTCTGGCGTTCTGTCATTTTGACGAGGGAGATATCGCTTTGCACTTAGACTCACCTCAAGTTCACAGCCATCAAAAGGGCCCACCAAGCATGCAGGTGTTGCGCCTGTAGCACAACCCCACGGAGACACGAACCTCAAGCCCAGCCTTCCCTTAGGGCCTGGACGAGCAGAACCCTTTCACACGCTGTTTCATCATGCCATTTTTAATAGCTATTAGGGTTGAACTGGCTGCCAAGACTAGGCGGTTCATTCCGCATTCCTCAACGTTCTGCAGCTGAATACGAGGATTTACACTGCTTGTGCCTGTTTTCTTTTGAGCAAATTTTGATTTCCCTGGCCGGCATGTTAAACAGAACAGATTGACCACTGAGATATCCGTTTACCCAGTTTTCCATGAACATAATCCCTGTTACCTTCTTAAGTGGTCTTTGACTCATGACTATGTAAGTCCATCGAACACCAAAAGCAGGTTAAATACCTGCTAATAAGTATTCTGGGGTGAGGAGAAGTGAGAGGCAGAGAGAGAGAGAGACAGACAAAGAGAGAGAAAGAGAGAGAAAGAGAGCGTGAGTCAGAGAGAGAGACAGAGAGAGAGAGAGAGAGAGAGAGACAGAGAGAGAGAGAGACAGGGAGAGAGAGAGAGAGAGAGAGATAGAGCGTGAGTCAGAGAGAGAGACAGAGAGAGAGAGACAGAGAGAGAGAGAGAGAAAGAGAGCGTGAGTCAGAGAGAGAGAGACAGAGAGACAGAGAGAGAGACAGAGAGAGAGAGAGAGACAGAGAGAGAGAGAGACAGAGAGAGAGAGAGACAGAGAGAGAGAGAGAGAGAGAGAGAGAGAGATAGAGCGTGAGTCAGAGAGAGAGAGAGAGAGAGAGAGAGAGAGAGGTCTTATTGTTCTACCGTTGATGTGTTTCTTTTCTGCGTTGTTGTTTTTTTTCCCTCACCTCCTCTGAGTCTGGAGGGTTCTCCAGAGGAAGTGAGGGAAGCAGCGAAGGTCAACAAGGCTTGTAAATCTTCAACCGTGGAGACTGGAATCAGCCAGGAGCAGGAAAGAAAATCCCTTAACCCTGGTAAAATTACAGCGCAAGTTTCCCTCAACGATGAACGTGTAGTTCGACGATTCCAACGCGTTCTTCCGTTTATTATTCCAAAAGTCAAACGGATACTTTTTGGTTCAAAAAGAAGTGAGCAAGGGGTAGAAAGTGATTGAGACTACATACGTAGCTTTGCTAACACAAACCTAAACCTATACAGAGCCTTAAATGCTCTTGACCTGTTGAGCTTGTTGTGTCACCTGTTCAATAACTCTTGCCTGTGGGCTGGGAAAAGTTGAAGTGGGAGTGGATTTGGCAGACATGTTTTCACACCTCTCATGTTTTCTGAACGATGAGATATTTGACATGACTTTGGCCTTAACCTAGAAAACATAACGCAAGTGTTATTCCTTCTCCCTAACATTACCCCTCTGTCCTCCCTGTTCTAGATCCTGCCTGGAGATTACGGCGTGGAACCGGTCTTAGTACCCTGTGAAGATGTTCTCTGTGATGTTCTCCGTGCCCTGTTGAGCGTTCCTTCATTGGATACAGGTGTTTAGGTTCTCCCAACAGGATGTACTCTGGGTCCCAAACAGCAGGTGTTTATGCTGTTCAGCTGAGGAAAATGGCCGGTCGTGCACAAGTTACGGCAACCCCTGTTTTGTCAAGACATTGAGAGTAGAATTCCAAACTATAGCTTGTATAAAAGATAGTAATCAGACACGTTGTGGCCCACGGTTATTCTCTTTAGATAAATAAAAGATCTGGTTGTCTTAAGTCTCATCGTGGCATGGAGGTTCTGTGGAATCGAGACCAGACAGTGGTCAGAAGTTCAAAACAATATTTATATGTTGGGACAGTGATTAAGAGGGTAATTCAATTAGAAATGCTTCCTGTTCCAGTGTGTGTTTTGAAGTGAAGTTTCACAGTGACCAATGGAGTCCAGAAATCTGTGAAGTAAAAGTAAAACTCTGAGTAACTGCATAAACATCGCAGGAAAAACCGAAGGTAAAATCAACAGGATAGGCGCTCGTCTTAATAATTGATGCACATTCTCAGACAGCAAGGGAAATCAATTGAAAGGTTGGCCCAAAATCAAGTGGTATTGTTGTCTAAGCGGTCTGTGGACCATAAATCCATGTGGAGATAAAAACCAGTATTGACAGCTATCCTGGTCTGGTATCCTCTATCTCCCCATTGGCTGTTTGACACCTCTGTAATCCCTCCTGCCCACGAGCACGGACGATTCTTTATCGGAGGGATTTGGCGTGACAGGAGACGACAATGTAGAGTCTAAATTATGTATCGCTTACAGCAGTGTACTTTTTAAATATTTAGGTGCAGACCTACACCACTGGGCCTTTTAAGACGGACTTTCATCACTCCTTTAGAAATGGCTGAATGCGTTTGTTGATAATGAACCCTAATTGGTTCTTAGAATCACCTCTTTTCTGGCCAGCCGACCCAATTTGTCATCCTTCCTTCACGGCCGCGTCTCTGCACAACAGGGTGCTGTTGAAGAGAAGACAGAGAGACAGAGAGAGAGAGAGAGAGAGAGAGAGAGAGAGAGAGAGAGAGGGACCAGAGCTGTCATTCTGTCTCTCATATGAAGAGGCGGATTGAGATAGAGGTGAGGGCTTGGTGAGGGGTGCGGTGAGAACAGATGGAGAGAGATAACATCAACTCTCCTGGAGCGATGAGAGAGAGAGAGAGACAGAGAGAGAGAGAGAGAGAAAGAGAGAAAGAGAGAGAGAACAGTTTGTTGGTGTCATGCTCCGCTGGTATCAGAGGTTCCGACCCTGGCTCTGGACACATGCGCCAACGCAGCGCCGCGTGAAATCTGGAGAAATGGCTTGTTATGACATTAACATGATACCTGTCTGACAAAAAAACATGTCACATGCTTATGTGTGTGTATCGGAGAGACTGGAAAGAGACAGAGAGAGAGGGGTCTGTCTGGAGAGACTGTCTCAGCAGACATTCCTCCTCCTTCAGACAGGCAGGGTGGGGGGCCCTGCTGGGCTCAGGTATCTTCAGTAACCTCTCCTTTGTCCCCCTGCAGAATGGCCCCTTTTGTCTACTGTTTTCTGCAGGTCATTGTGAGGAGCGCTTCTTAGTGTCAGCTTTAATTCTCGGCGTAACCCTAGCTGCGATTCCCCCCCGACTCCCTACCTTCCGCCCGCGTGCCGCTCAGGGGCTCCCCGGGAAAACGGGGAAAGGCCGCAATGCGAAACAAGCGCACCCGGGAGAGGACTTGCGGAACCTTAAAGCTCCAAAAGTTGAAATGCCGCTTTGATTGTCAGCTGTCAGGCTTCCTCACCCCAAGTTGATCCGGACGACAGGGAGACTGAAAAGAGGATGCATGTCTGGAACCATCCTGGGATCCTGTCTTGCTAAAACGGCCCCCACATGGCCCCTGGGGGCCCCTGACTCTCTAACCTCTGCAAAGAAAACAACAACCACAGAGTGAGGCAGACAGAGAACTGAGCTAAAACAGCAAACAGCCAAGCCTAATGTGAAGACTCTGGTGAATCAGTCCCTCCTGTAGGTCAGTTTTCCCCCTCTGAAGGGAGCGAGGATGGGACTGAGAATCTCTGAGGCCGTCTGAGACGGAGCTCTCACCCCTCAGGTTGAAACCCCACGAAGGGATGAGGTATTGGGGAGAGGAGGGTGTGTGGGAGCTGGTCTCGGAACAATTCCTCCAGCTCATATTCTCTGGATGCCCCCTTGTACCAAGGGACAGCTGGGCGGCACTAGCTCATGTCTCAAGTCGTTATGGTTCATTGGACCCTTTAAAGTGAAGACACACACACACACACAAAAATACACACGCACATGCCAGAAAGGTAATTGTTTCCCACCCACTTTCTATCGATTAAGACGAGACAGACTAGCTTAGGAAAAAACGGAGAAAGGAAGAGTTTGCGTTGCTGTTGCGCTTGGCTTGCATGACTTGATGTGACAGCGTTGGTCACAGAAAGCATGCAGATTCTTGAAGAATCAAATGGATCCTGCGATGGTGGGAGGGAAGAGAGGATCAGTTTACTGACATGGCACACACCGCTGAACATTCACCGGGAGATCAAAGCCCTCCCTCCTGTGCCTACCGCAGCGTGCTCCCCTCAGATCTGACAAGGTCCCCCTCCCCCGCCGAGCGACCCTGACCTGCTACCGATGATGGACTCCGTCCAAAACCGCCGCCTCGCAGCCAGAACCGGTCCTCCGCTCGGTCGCTCTCAGCCGAGACTTCAGACGCCGTCGCCCTGTGGATGCATGCATGCGGTTACACGTTAGAACCCGTGTGACAGCCCGAACGTTCTCGCATCCTCCGCTACATCTACCTACCTGCACGACAGATGTCCCCAGCACGCCTTGTCGCCGTGGCAGCCATGTTTTGGTTCATCCCCCTTCACCGAGATGTTTATTTATTGTAACAGTACATCCGCGTGCAGGATGAGCGGTCAGGGCTTTGCTGAGGAGGTCTGGACCTGCTTGATATTTCTGCTGAAGCAGCCCAAGAACAGGATTTGGTTTCCGGGGGGGGGGGGGGGGGGGGGTAATTTAACGGCCTCGCAACCTCCCCCCCCTCCCCAACATCTGCCACTAGTCTGGGCTTTCAAGTCCAAGGATCAAAGTTTAGAAAGGCAGTGTCTGTTTGTTCTTTTCGTAATTCTGACATGGATTTATTATTTACGTCATTTTCAATACGGAACTAATGATAAATAATAACAACATTTTTCGAATATCCTTTCCCCCTTCAGGAATTTCCTCTCCCCGACCCCACCCTGTCCCCTCACCCAGCAGGCCTCTCCCAGGGACCTCCCTCTGCCCTGGGGCGGGTTCCTCTCTACCTCCCCTCTCAAGACTGGTTCTTATGATCAAGGCTAGGGCAGTGGTGACCCCTCTGTGAACTCCCTCTTTAGCTGAGGCCTGAAACATCCCTGACTCCCAGTGTGTGAGCTTGCAGACAGGCAGAGGCTACAGGCTCCTGCGTTGGAGTTATTCTGGGGGGGAGAGACATCTGAACCCCGGGTGACTGTTCAACCCAGCCAGCCGGCTGTCCTGTAGCAGAGGAGGAGGTAGTGTGAGGGAACATACAGAGAAATCAAATTATCCCCAAAATCTGCTCACCCACCCCCCACCCAGCTCCCCCATCCCCCATACCTGGAAGAACAGACTCTGAACCCACTCCCATCTTGAACCCTTCCATCTCCCCAGACACCGACCCTCCACAGGAATTCAGAACATGCGACAAGAGGGTCTTATTTGGTCGGGTTTGTGACGCGTCACTTCCTTATTGTCGGCGACAGGAACCTGCGGTCTCTCCGTGGAAGAAATAACACTGGACTATATTTGAAGTTCTACACAGCTAAACATGTGTTAGATATTACAAGATCAAGAGCTTCTTATCAAAACATTTGGTTTTGGTTAAGTTTTAAATTGATTTTAAGCCTTAAAGATACCTTTCACAGATGATTTCAACAATGACTTGACGTTGTGACTGCGATGCAGTGATTGCTTTCCAGGGGGCGCCATTGAACTGGCAGAGAAACGCAGGAAATTGCAGGAAGAGTAGATACTCTGCTCGCATACCTTCACAACATAGCGGCTTTTGTAGATCTACAACAACTGTCTTCATCCAAGAGCTGGATGTTAAAACACAGATCTGGCTGACTAATATTTACAGACTGGTTTCAGCTTAGGGTCCAATATTCTCATAAAAGTGCACCCTTTATATAAAATGTAGTTGCTTAATAAGTGCGCACGCAAAAATATAATAAAAGATGTAATTTATATATATATATATCTATATCTATATATACATATTGGGGAAACTATCAAACACTTCAATGACATAGCGAATCTCCACAACCAAGCCAGACCCACAGTGTCCTTTAAAGGCACACAAGAAGCTTTGTGAACAAGGAAATATTAGCCAACAATATTAGACACATGTTGCTAGGCACCTTTGGGCTAAAACCAATAATAATGTGACAAGCAGGCGGGCCCACAGGAGCTCGCTGAAAGGACGGGTCGCAGCTGAGACCACAGTCTGCCTGCCAGGCTGGCTGAGATGGACAGATGAGCAGATAGGAGGGCAGGAGGAGGAGGAGGAGGAGGAGGAGAAGGAGGCTGGGGTGAGCCAGGCTGGGTAGGAAGGAAGGGGGGACAAGCTGGGTTGTCAGGAGGAGCAGGTTGGGTACGATGGGAGGGGGGAAAGCTGGGTAAGAAAGCAGGGGGGGGAGGAGCGCAGGATGGAGGGAAAGACGCTCCACTGTTCCAGAGCTGAAGCAGTGTGCAGCTGGTGGCTGGCTGGTGTCGGTCTGATGGGCTGGCTGCCAGCCTGGCCCTGGCCCTGGTCCTGGCCCTGGCTCTGGCTCCAAGCTGCTCTCTGCTGGGCTCTTTGTCCTGTCTGAAGGGGATCAGATCGGACCGAGTCTCATCTCAACGTGTTCTACCAGCCAATACCGGGCAATGACTTTCATGTCCAATCAGATGACACAATGACACACACACACAGAAAACACACCAACACGTGCGTGCACACACACGCGCGCACACACACAAACACGCACGGTTGGGAGGAGGTCTGGATCACATGCTTGGGCAGGTCCTAATGAGGACCAGGAGGAGCTGTGTGGGAGCTGGGCTGGGCCAGGGACCAGGTCACCCAGGGTTAACTATCAAAGATGAGTGCATACTTATCCCTGTGGAAAAAAAAATCTGCGAAGAAAACATCCCCACTGCACTGGATAAGCCTTCCCAACTGGGCGTGTCCGCTTGATAATCGATCCAAGACACATTGTACAAGGATGTTTCTCTCACACTAACATGAAGCTTTCTGTTAAGAGGACAGGACTGTTTCAGTCACTTGAGGGGGGGCGACACCATCATCTGCGATTCTAACTGAAGTCGTTGTAAAATATATTACATTTTACAAAATACAAAATACATTTTACTTGGAAGTTCAGATGGATTTAATGATCAACGAATTGTTCAGATGTTTGTCATTTCTTTTTACCACTATGTTCTGAAACAGTCATTTGATATTAACCAAAAATACAGTAAGTGTGTATTAAGAGTTTTCAGCTAAAATACAGCCCATAAAAATGGATAGATGTTTATTTCTTTGTTTATAGAAAACTTTCTGAAGGAATGAATAAAATATATATGGTCAACCGCAGAAAAAATATGATTGTAAATTATTACGGCAGTTGGAAGGACTTGTGTGGGTATTTCAAGAAAACACCCAGAACATTTGGAAACCACACTGTGATAGACAGTGAAAACACATCATGAAAATACAGACAGATGTTCAAACCTAACATTTAGCTTGACAGGAACAGTGGCAACAATAAACTTGTCTAGACGTCTCATTTTTTATATATGAAAAAATGGGGCTCTATTAACATGAACTGCTGATTGAAGCCAAATTTTCCCAAATTTGTTGAAGTCCTATCTAACTGTTCTTTCTGTAGCTGCTGAAAGTCTAGCTTTCAAAGCCTACAGTAACATATTCTGCACCAATATCACATGACGAGGGACTGTAAAAACACCAATAAAAATAAAATAATTGAAACACACTTCAAAACAAGCTGGACTGGCTTCAGCAGTAATGTAAGGAGTTTGTGACACCACCGACTGGTGACACCATTAACACTCGCCTACCAACATGCACCAGCTCCACAGTCACAGAAAGGGCCGGCATCGCTCATCCTACCAGCAATAACCACAACCAGGATGTCGTCTCTCTATCATGTTGTTGCTAAAGAGGAAGAGGAGGAAGACGACCAACACAAGAAAGATGATGAAGATCACGAAAGTGTGAGATGGAAAAAAACAAAAGAACTGCAGGGGTTCCGGAATGTTCTCAGCTGTTCCTGTTCCAGCGGAGAGAACCCGGTAAGGAGAACCCCCACCAGGGCTTCCCTCAGCACGTCTGCTGGGAGTTTAGCTCCACAGTAACAGGAGTGGTTCCTGCACATCCACCACTGATGGGTTTATTGTTTCAGAGGCGGTTCTCCCCCTGCTGGGATCATTAGCAGCTTTTTGATTGTTTCAGTCCAAACTCGTGTGGAAACACACGCTCCCTGACATCACTCGTTAATTCAATTAGGCCCGAAGCGACATGATTGGCTGTGGGAGGTTCGTCAGGAGCCCTTAAGATTGGCTGGCACCTGTCACCAGCTGATACAAGCCCACACAGCCGCACCGTCACACGCTTTGCATGTTTCCGTCCTAATCGCATTAGGATCCACACGGCCTATTAATGTGGCTCCGTTTCAATTTATGCGGTGACACAAATATGCCACGTTGCCACCTGCCCCCCCAACCCCCCGCGTCTAGTGTACGTGGTGCAGCCCGGCGATCTGGCAGGGGGGACACAGTCAAAGTCGTTTCCATGTGACAGCGTTACCGGTTCGGCTTCCGCCACAGTGGGGAAGATAGATTTGACTCGTAGAAAACAGGTCATCGATTAGACGTCTTAACCCGAAAGAGCCGTAAACAATGTACGGTGCAAACTATTGCTAGTCACAGTTCAAAAGGTAATAGTTAAGAGTCAAGACCTCGTGATTTAAGACTGTCTGGGGGGGGGCGGGGGGTGGGGTGAAATTAGCACATCTCCTTCCTGACACCAACACATCTTATCTCCCACATATTTCTTTTTCTCAGACAGTTTGAACCAAACTTTGAAGCGCAGCGGCGCAGGGAACCCAGTGTTCCCAGGGCAAGTTGACAAGACGGGACAGGTACCTTCAAAGCGGCCGCCCCGGGCGAGGGGGTTTGAGGCCAGCCTTTAGCTCCGAGCCCCGTCAGCTGAACCCAGGCTGGTGCGGTGTGCAGTGCCCTGTCAGGGCTTGCTGCCTCGCCTCAGAGTCAAACTCATCACTGCCTCAGAGTGAAGCTGGTAAGGTGAGTCCCTTCCAAGCCGCTGACTCCAGGGAATCCAGGAGGAAATGGAATGAATGGGGAAAACACAGGCTGTTTTGAATTCAAGTTCAAGTTACTTCTTCGACAATATTCTAACACATTTACACACGTAACACAAGTTAATTTACTAAAGGACCCCCTCAAAAAAGTAAGTCACCGCCCCGCAAAAATCGGGACTCTAAACAGACCGTTACTTATCCTGTTTTTGGTGCAGAGCTTGGTGGTTAGCGCTCAACACCATGTAGCTTGGCGGTTCTCCCTTTTCGGCACAGGAAGCTGAGAGGGAGGCTCTCAGTTAGAGAGGCTGCGGGCCGTCTGATGACATACAGGGGAGGCCGCACAAACTCACGTACCTTCAAACCAGCCAAGGAGGGAAACCAGCCAATCCCTGAGAGGAACCCGTCCATCATGAGCTACCCTGTGCGGCATTGGAGGAGTAACGATCCGACCGCGCTGGAGGAGCTGGAGGAGCTGGAGGAGCTGGAGGAGGTGGAGGAGCTGGAGGAGCTGGAGGAGCTGGAGGAGGTGGAGGAGCTGGAGGAGCTGGAGGAGGTGGAGGAGCTGGAGGAGCTGGAGGAGCTGGAGGAGACGATGCACCCTCGGTGAACACTGAAGCATGCCGGTCACACACACACACAGGCGTTCACACACACATACACACAGGCATACACACACCCACACACACAGGCATACACACACACACACACACAGGCATACACACACACACACACACACAGGCATACACACACACACACGCAGGAATACACACACACATACATACTTTCGAGCAGTCATAGGAAGGGGTTTTCAACACATCATACAGTGAAAATGGACTTTGAACACATCCTGGTTTCTGTTTCCCAGAGTGCACCACACATCTGCACTTTCTGCTCTCTCTATGTTCTGTGTGTTCTACTCTGCTCTCTCAATGTTCTGTGTGTTCTACTCTGCTCTCTCAATGTTCTGGGGGTTCTACTCTGCTCTCTGTATGTTCTGGGGGTTCTACTCTGCTCTCTGTATGTTCTGTGTGTTCTACTCTGCTCTCTCAATGTTCTGGGGGTTCTACTCTGCTCTCTGTATGTTCTGTGTGTTCTACTCTGCTCTCTCAATGTTCTGGGGGTTCTACTCTGCTCTCTGTATGTTCTGGGGGTTCTACTCTGCTCTCTGTATGTTCTGTGTGTTCTACTCTGCTCTCTCAATGTTCTGGGGGTTCTACTCTGCTCTCTGTATGTTCTGGGGGTTCTACTCTGCTCTCTGTATGTTCTGTGTGTTCTACTCTGCTCTCTCAATGTTCTGGGGGTTCTACTCTGCTCTCTGTATGTTCTGTGTGTTCTACTCTGCTCTCTCAATGTTCTGGGGGTTCTACTCTATGTTCTGTGTGTTCTACTCTGCTCTCTCAATGTTCTGGGGGTTCTACTCTATGTTCTGTGTGTTCTACTCTGCTCTCTCAATGTTCTGGGGGTTCTACTCTGCTCTCTGTATGTTCTGTGTGTTCTACTCTGCTCTCTCTATGTTCTGGGGGTTCTACTCTATGTTCTGTGTGTTCTACTCTGCTCTCTGTATGTTCTGGGGGTTCTACTCTGCTCTCTCAATGTTCTGGGGGTTCTACTCTATGTTCTGTGTGTTCTACTCTGCTCTCTCTATGTTCTGTGTGTTCTACTCTGCTCTCTCAATGTTCTGTGTGTTCTACTCTGCTCTCTCTATGTTCTGTGTGTTCTACTCTGCTCTCTCTATGTTCTGTGTGTTCTACTCTGCTCTCTCTATGTTCTGTGTGTTCTACTCTGCTCTCTCTATGTTCTGTGTGTTCTACTCTGCTCTCTCTATGTTCTGTGTGTTCTACTCTGCTCTCTCTATGTTCTGGGGGTTCTACTCTGCTCTCTCTATGTTCTGGGGGTTCTACTCTGCTCTCTCTATGTTCTGTGTGTTCTACTCTGCTCTCTCTATGTTCTGGGGGTTCTACTCTATGTTCTGTGTGTTCTACTCTGCTCTCTCAATGTTCTGGGGGTTCTACTCTATGTTCTGTGTGTTCTACTCTGCTCTCTCAATGTTCTGGGGGTTCTACTCTATGTTCTGTGTGTTCTACTCTGCTCTCTCAATGTTCTGGGGGTTCTACTCTATGTTCTGTGTGTTCTACTCTGCTCTCTCAATGTTCTGGGGGTTCTACTCTATGTTCTGTGTGTTCTACTCTGCTCTCTCAATGTTCTGGGGGTTCTACTCTATGTTCTGTGTGTTCTACTCTGCTCTCTCTATGTTCTGGGGGTTCTACTCTATGTTCTGTGTGTTCTACTCTGCTCTCTCAATGTTCTGGGGGTTCTACTCTGCTCTCTCTATGTTCTGTGTGTTCTACTCTGCTCTCTCTATGTTCTGTGTGTTCTACTCTGCTCTCTCTATGTTCTGGGGGTTCTACTCTGCTCTCTCAATGTTCTGGGGGTTCTACTCTGCTCTCTCTATGTTCTGTGTGTTCTACTCTGCTCTCTCAATGTTCTGGGGGTTCTACTCTATGTTCTGTGTGTTCTACTCTGCTCTCTCAATGTTCTGGGGGTTCTACTCTATGTTCTGTGTGTTCTACTCTGCTCTCTCAATGTTCTGGGGGTTCTACTCTATGTTCTGTGTGTTCTACTCTGCTCTCTCAATGTTCTGGGGGTTCTACTCTATGTTCTGTGTGTTCTACTCTGCTCTCTCAATGTTCTGGGGGTTCTACTCTATGTTCTGTGTGTTCTACTCTACTCTCTCAATGTTCTGGGGGTTCTATTCTACTCTCTCTGCGTTCTGTGTGTCCTGTTCTGCTTCTGTAATGAATATCTCCAATGTCTGCCAGGGTCACTTTTGGAGGTCCTGACTTGTGACGCCGGCTATCTGGAGACAAGTTATAATATACAAATAAAAACCCTCACAGCTGAGTTTGACAGAACATACAAAATATAATCTGAAGATTCTTCTATTTTTGGAGCCATTTTCTCACTTCATTTATTAAGAATTTTTGGGGGGGTAATAAGAAAAGCCTTGAAGGTCATCCTGACTATCTTTATTCCACCCACCATTCATCTCCAAATCCACCTGCATTACGCAGAGAGGAAGACCAATAAAGTTCCCCGTAAACCCGACACTTAACCTCCCTAAGAACCGGAATATTGTCAAAGAGCAGAAGCACATAATGATGTGTAAAACCATGACATTTGGAGAAGACACAGAAAAATCCATATGCTGAAACGTGCTAACCTTTGGAGGCTGTTTACAGGGGGATTATCAAGGCTTCTTCCAGTCTCATTATAGAGTTGTCATTAGAGTCCAGGGTGAGGACGAGGGTGAGGATGAGTGTCCAGGTAGGGGGTGAACCAGAAGAGGACTCAGGGTTCAATATGGGAGTGTGGGACACCAGTGAACAACAATGTCCCTAGTATACAGAACACACGTCCATTCTGGCAAAGAAGACGTACTACTAGACAAAATAATGTTCTGATTAACAATGAAGGGGGGAAAAAAAGATCACGGCACTGACGACCTTGTGTAATCTCTGGGGGGGAAAGGTCAGAGGTTGCGACCTCTACCTTCTCCCTGAGAGGTCGCTGGTTATCGGGTCAATAGCGTGCAGCTGATCACACTGCAAAGGTTCTCATTCCGACCAGCTGGTCACTAAACCTGGGCTGTAAAAGAAAAACATTCGATAGGTTCATGAGCACCATGCTGTGAATGATGACAAGAGTCTGAATAATGGAGAATTTGTGTTCTCGAACCTAAAACTGCTAACAAGGCGTTGCCTTTCTAACCTTGTGCAGTTACATTTAATCATTTTAGCAGACGCTCTTATCCAGAGCGACTAATATCAATGTGACACAACATCAAGTTGGCACAGCCGGGAAGCAAACCATCAACGTTCTGATTATTCAGAACCACTAGCCCGATTCCCTAACCGCTCAACCAGCTGACTTGTTTTGATTGTAAAATGACAGAATAAGACAGGTTCCACTAGCTCTAACATCAGGCTTGCAACCGCTACCATTTACTGTTCCACAAAAAAATGTCGACATGGGCTAAGCACCAGGCTAATTCATGTAAACAAATAAAAACATCTACAAAACTGGCTCGGTTCATAACCTGACATCTTAAAGACCAGAGGCTATGCTTTATTTTCAACGTTTATTTTCGGTCTGCAAAGTCATCAGGCAAGGCAGCCAATCAGAAGGCCTCTTATAGGGGGAATAAATGCTGTGTACTAAAGAGTGCACGTCAGGGTTGGAGCCAAATGCAGCATTCCTGCCAGTTTAGTTTAGTTGCTCTCAGATGCTCTGGGCAGGGGGAGCTAGCAAGCAAACCCTCAACCACTCAGACATTTCCAGGGGGAAAATAGTTCCAAAAACCTATTTTCTGCGGCCCTCAGTCTTGTGCCTCCTGACAAGGAACCAGGAGAGACCAGAGGACCCAGAGAGAGACCAGAGCACCCAGAGAGACCAGAGGACCCAGAGAGACCAGAGGACCCAGAGAGACTAGAGGACCCAGAGAGACTAGAGGACCCAGAGAGACTAGAGGACCCAGAGAGACCAGAGGACCCAGAGAGACCAGAGGACCCAGAGAGACTAGAGGACCCAGAGAGAAGTCAAGGAGAAGCTCCTCTGTACGGAGGTCAGCGTTAGCTCCAGCCAGTAATCTGATATCCAATTACAAGCGAACACGTGCGATAGCATCACAGAGTGCAGAACACATCAAGCTTCAACAGGATATCGTATGAAACTGATAATGTCTCTCTGTTCCGTGCAAACATCTGACATCCAAACAGGGGGAAGAAGACTTTGACAAATAAGACATAAAATAGGAGCTTTATTTGACTTTTGTTTGCGTACAGTCTGAGTAATATGAACCTGCAGCCACGCTCCCTCCCCCGGCGCACGGCTCACAGGATGGAGACAAAAGCAGGGAGGTGACAGCTTTCATTTGGCGTTCTGTTGTGACAAAAACGCTCCTCCAATACAGCAGCAGAGCAAACGTTCGGCGTTTGGGAGCAGCCTCTGTGAACACGTCCTGTTGACCCAGGGGGAAATCATGTCGTGTAATAATAGTCAGCACACAAGTATCAGTTTACAGCACAGTTCATGGTTCTTCAAATATTCAAAAGAAGACCAATCAATCTATTTACCCAGCATGCAAAGCTTACGCAAGGTTCAACAAAACCACGACTGAAGCTGAGGCTACAAACATGAACTGAATTAAATTAAACGTTCTACACCGAGGTATCCAATGTCTAGTTATGTATAGAAGCGGTCGAAAGTTTCACACAAATCAGTTGGTCTGTCGTGTCTGTCGTGTCTGTCGTTTACTGTTGGTGATCCCTGCTTGTGTTTGCCAGAGACAAAATTCATTCAGTGTGTACCCAGTGACATACGTAACAGTAACATCTGTAACGTTGAGTTCATGCTTGGCAAATCCCATTCCGTGTACTTGAGCGTGTTTCATGCCACGAACATCCGAAAAAAACAACACCTTTCACGGTCCGAGTGTGAGTTCACATCGCCTGATTGACAGACCGCTATTCTTTGTTGGATTTGAGAGTAATCTACCATGTGTGTGAACTCAGGAACGGTGAGGGTTAACTGGCAGTCGTGTCCCAGGCTCGGCGCTGGAACGGTTTCCTGGAGGTCAGGGAGGCTGGCTTGTGTTAGGGCCCTGAGGTCATGACTGCCAGCGCCCTGCAGCCCCAGCCTCACCATCATCCTGCGACTTCAAACACACTCGGCATTCCTCTGCTGTGTATCAATAATCTCTAATAAAGAAGAGACATGAAAAACCAAACCAGATGCGGTCCAGGAGAGAGGTGGGATTACTGGAGCTGGATCCCTGGGCTTGGGAAGACCAAGCAAGAACTCTCTCTCTCTATATCTCCCTCCATCTCTCTCTCTCTCCCTCTATCTCTCTCCCTCTATCTCTCTCCCTCTATCTCTCTCCTCTATCGTGTGGGAGGTGAGAAGTGTGGGTGACAGGACAGGCCTCTCTCCTGGTCTCTCCCCTGGTCTCTCCTCTGGTCTCTCTCCTAGTCTCTCCCCTAGTCTCTCCCCAGGCCTCTCCCCTGGCCTCTCCCCTGGTCTCTCTCCTGGTCTCTCCCCTGGTCTCTCCTCTGGTCTCTCTCCTAGTCTCTCTCCTAGTCTCTCCCCTAGTCTCTCCCCTGGCCTCTCCCCTGGTCTCTCCCCTGGTCTCTCTCCTGGTCTCTCCCCTGGTCTCTCTCCTGGTCTCTACCACAGAGCAGAGCCCCGCTGGTCATGGCTCACACCACCCTCTCTAAGTTCGCAGAAAACAACTAAGATGAAAGTAACAGACACGGGTTACAAGCCTCCCCTACGTAAACCACACGCTGTGGAGAAAAAAAAGCCCAACAAAAACCCCAGCAGCCACTTCTCCTCCCTACATGGACGAGCTGTGAACTCCCAGGACCACAGCCCACAGACCTCCGACTGTCACTGACCCAGGCTCTCATTAATTGGGCTCCGCTTGTTGGCGGGGAAAATCCAATTTTGCCTTGGTTTAATTTTCCGGGTTAAAAAGTAACACATAAAATGCGTATGAAAAGCCTTCGACAAAGTGGTAGAATACGCAGAAACGCCCAAATCTGAAAGAGGGGAAGAAAAAAAATGTGTTGTTTTGTTCCTGCCACCTAGCGCCATGTGTGAAGTGTGTCTTGTAACGGGAGCGGTGGCCCTGAGGTCTGTGACGTTTGTGCGCTGTCACGCTGAGCCCAGAAGAGGCTGTGTCTGGGAAAACACCTCCACGTTCATCCGATACTTCTGATAAACAAACAGGGGGGGGGGTCACGCTTGCGCTGTTACACCGGGAGGAATGTGCAGGGAAATGTTAAGGGGAGAAAAACAAGACTCACAAGTCGACAATTGTCTCCTAGGTGGAACATTCAGGATTTTGGTAATCTAACGAAAATATTGTCGCTGAACTAATTTCCTACGCGGTGCCAGAAGGGAAGAGCAGTGTGCGTTTTCGAATGTGTGTGTGTGTTCACGTGTGTGTGTGTGTAGTTGGCTCAGTGAACGTGTGTTCTCTGAGAGAGGCCGAGGTGGCCGTGTTTGGGGCCAGACTCGGATGCAGAGCAGGGCTGGGACTCCCAAGCTCCACTGGGCACTCCAACCAAACATTTTCACATGACATGGATGGATTAGTTAAAGGTTCCTCCTGTGAGCTGATCTGGTCCGGCTGGAAGGAGGCTAACCTGGCCACCCCCCCCCCACCCCCCCAGACCCCCCCCAGACCCCCCTCCACCACTCCCCCCCCCCCCCCTCCATGTGCAAACACCCCCTGGGGGAGCCTTGTTTCCCCTGCATGTTTGCTGTGACTAAAGCAGCTTATCCCTCCGTTTGTTGCATCGCTCACTCCATCACACACACACACACATCTGTCACTGCATCATTCTCACACACACCCCCCCCCCACCCCCGCCTGTCAACCTACCCTGCTACCAGACATCAGTAAACAGGCCTGTACAGCTTCTCAACTCCTTGCAGGGGTTTGAGCTGGAGGGGCTAAGCTGTGGATCGTGAATCCACCTCCCCCGAAAGAGTCCAGACCTCACACACACACACACACACACAAACACTCACACACACACTCACGCATGCACGCACACACACACCCACCCACACTGTCAGGGCAGATGCTGGCAGTTGTGTGCAGAGAACACACACCCGACCCTGCAGTGAGGGAGCACCTGTATCAGTGCATGACTCAAAGCAGCAGATAAATAACCAGGACGTGTGTGTGTGTGGTGTGTGTGTGGTGTGTGTGTGGTGTTAGGGCAGGTGGGGGAGAGGTGGCGGTGGAGAGACTCACTGTGAGGTTCTGTGGATGACGCTGGCAGGGGGTTAGGTGATGATAGACGGCCTTGCTGCGCCTCCCAGCACCTGTGATGTCAGATCTCTGGCTGGATATGGTAGATATACAGCTGGCCTCAGGCAGCGCTAACACTAAGTAGAATGCAGCCTCCCACCTTTTATCCCTCTCTCCCTCTCTCCCTCTCTCCCTCTCTCCCTCTCTCCCTCTCTCCCTCTCTCTCTCTCTCTCTCTCTCTCTCTCTCTCTCTCTCTCTCTCTCTCTCTTTCTCCCTTTCTCTGTCTCTGTCTCTCTCTCTCCCTCTCTTTTCTCTCTCGTCTATGATAAACCATAACTGGATATTGTTCCACTTCACCCAACACAAACTTCAGAAACAAACCTTGAAACGTTAAAGAAAATCATTAAATCTTCAGGAGAAATGTGTTGTTTATTCGTTGAACCAATTGGCTTTGGTAATTTAGCAACTTTTGAATTTTGAAAAATGCACATTGGTTGAATTCCCTGGTCTGTAAGAAATAAATAGCACAATTCTGATGATTTACAGCGTGTTTGAGAAAACATGGTAATGTTTCATTATGACCACATGACGATGCTTCATAGTGAAAAGTTGACGCTCATGTATTTACTAACAGCTTAATTTTTTTTCCTTCTCTTTTTAAATAAAGCTTTTCATTTCCATGAGACGTTGTTGAGCATGTTACAGTTAAATAAATAGAAAGCTTTCCATTTTAACATGCACATCCAATTAGTTGGGGAAAAGTATTTACATTGAAACTGTCACTATATATCCACTAAAGTAACTCCTCTTTTTTTCTGGATAATTCACCCTCTCACACACAACTCTCTCAGAAACACACACTCACAGCATAAGTCTATGCTATTAACACAGTACGTTCTCTTAGAGCTAAATCTATCGAAGGGATCGGAATACAAATGTGGAATGTAGATTACAGGTTAAACAAGTCCAAGCAACAAACACCTGAACAACTCACAGGATGTGAAAAATATTTGAGGGGGGGGGGGGTTCTTTTTTTTTTTTTACTTCATATTTTTGTTCTGTTTAAAATGAATTATGAGTTTCATGCATCAGAATTCTGCCGGTGATATTTGGTTTTAAACTCGTCAGAAGTTCAAATTCACATTCAAATCTGAATGTCCTTGTTGTTGATGAAGAAAGAAGTGGCGTGACTGTGAGAAAATGAAAATCCTGAATGAACGGTTCCTTTTTCTCAAAGACGGAGCATTGATTTGACTCGGAGCATTTTGCAAGTCAAATGTGTTGCACAGTTTTCCAGGAGCTGTTGGTAGGAGTTGTTGCTTCTTGGTCGAGGGGCGCGATGTGGAAGCTTCTTGAGGCAGAGATGAGAACGACAGTTTCTTAGTCCTAAAGATCTTCCTTCTCTTCTCTTCATGAAGCAAAGTATGAGTTCTGCATGGAGTACAGTCGGTCGATGGGGTTTCCCACGCGAGCGTGCAGGGAGTTGATTTCCGAGGACGCCATGAAACAATCGCTAAGGCTCGTTAACGATGTGTCGCTGTCTATGTCATGGAATATGGAATCGTTTCCTGCGCAGAGAAGGTAGAAAATACATATAATCAAACGGTTTGATAAACACAAACCAATCAAAACTCAAAACACACAATCAAAATGATACAAACACAATCTTCTGCTGCTCTAACTGTTCACCAACCCACTCTGTGAGAATCTTGCAAAGAATAAACCGCCGTTACAATTTTCAAAAAGACGTCAACAGAACTCATTTGTAATCTGACTGTTCTGAGACGGAGACATATCCTTAGAGGTGAACTGCAGTCTTCGTCCTCAAAGACCGTCTTCACAAACAACAATCGTATGCAGACTTCACACTGTCTCCTCAAACCGTCTCTTCCTGTTATTCTCCTAAAGGGAGTTGTTCTCTCTATTATACTGTGACTGTTAATGACGCTGTTACACAACTCGGTGACGGGAATAATGAGCCAAAGCTTTTAATGCCTTGCCAATATCGGTCCTCCCTCCTCCAGTCATTCTGTGGAAGGATAATGACACTGGGAACTGGGGGTTGTCGCTACTGCAAGGAACAATTCGAAGGGTTAGGAAGTATTATGAAGTTCAGGATCACAGTTGGGTTTCTTTGGGGATTGGTAAGGAAGGTTTATCCAACCACAGGGTTCATCCTCTGGGTGTTTTCGATTCTGAATTACAGTCGAAAAAATACGACAATAAAGTGCCTGCTGCAATTCATAAACACATTCCAGGAAGATTGTTGTTCTCTCTCGCTACCCCCCCCCCCTCCCCCCACCCCCCCGTGAATCTCCCGCTACTCCAACACCATCTCACGTACGTCACGTTACTTTAGCGTCCCCGATACGGCACGTTACCAAAATCAGCGCTGTTTTGACTACCGGTTCACTGTGACGCCGCTGGATTACGGACGCGATCCTGGATTATTATTATCACTGGATAACGACTGGTAACAGTCGTTGCGCCTATGCTGCATCTTGTCCTGCAGGGCAGCGAAACCACAAGCATGTTGAGAGACGCAGCGATACTGGAGGGGGAGGAGGGGGTGTGGAGGGGGGTGTGGAGGGGGTGGAGGGGGGTGTGGAGGGGGCTAACCGAACATCTTGGGTTGATTTAAAACTTCAAAATAAACCAGTGGCCTGTGAGTTTGCCTGTGTCATCTTATTTGGGAAAAGGGGGGCAGGAGGGTGGGAGGGAGATGGGGGGGGCTCCTGGTATGAAGTTTGCACAGGGAGACACTCTGGGGAGCATGTGTGTGTGTGTGTGTGTGTGCGTGTGTGTCTGTGTGTGTTTGTGTGTGTCTGTGTGTGTGTGTGTGTGTGTGTGTCTGTGTGTGTGCGTGTGTGTGTGTGTGTCTGTGTGTGTCTGTGTGTGTGTGTGTCTGTGTGTGTGTGTGTGTTAGTTACCATATGGGTTCATGTGGTCTCCTGGCATCTGCGGAGGGGTCAGGCCCTGCTGGAAGGGGTCCGTACTGTAACCATTCTGCTCCATGGCAACCAGCTGCTGTTGGGGCGGGCCCAAGGGCGTGAAGGAGTTCATCATTCCCTCCATCCGATTGGACATCACCTCTGCAAGACAGCCAACCAGAAAGGGCGAGTGTCATAACGCTCCCGTTGTAGGAGAAGCGTTGCCATGGCAAGCGGCGTACAGCAGTGAATCCGGGAGGCCAACACAACACCCACGAGACCAACCCAGGGCCTGTCTCCATGGAAACCCTCTCTCCTGGAATGATGTTAACCAGGAAAGCCTGTCACTCTCTAAGGGGTGAGTGCAGGACTCACCGTGACTCCTCCCCCTCTGCTGCACCTGACTGAGAACAAAGACCCTCCTCCTTCCCTTTATCTACCTCTCATCCCCATCCTCCTTCCTCATATTCACCCTCCACCTCTCCCACCCTTCCATCTCCCCGCCCTCCTCCTTCCCTTTCCCATCCCCCCCCTCCTCCTCCCTCCTCCACCTCCCACCCTTCCATCTCCCCGCCCTCCTCCTTCCCTTTCCCATGCCCCCCCCTCCTCCTCCCTCCTCCACCTCCCCACCCTTCCATCTCCCCGCCCTCCTCCTTCCCTTTCCCATCCTCCCCCCCCCCTCCTCCTCCCTCCTCCACCTCCCACCCTTCCATCTCCCCGCCCTCCTCCTTCCCTTTCCCATCCTCCCCCCCCTCCTCCTCCCTCCTCCACCTCCCACCCTTCCATCTCCCCGCCCTCCTCCTTCCCTTTCCCATCCTCCTCCCCACCTCCTCCCTCCTCCACACCCCCGCCAGCGAGGGGGAGGGCAGGACAGAGGTCACAGGTCATTAACATCATCTCCTCCCCATGTTCCCTCAATTAGCCTTCCCACAAAGCAGTGGTGTGCAGCCACCGTGTGCTCCACGGCAACACCACGTCAACCGTGCCGCCCCCCTCGACCCGACCATCCCCCTCTCCCAGGCCCACGGTAAGGGCAGCGTGAGCGTGTTCGTGCTGCGGCCAGCGCTCGGCGGTAAACGCACCTTGGCCGAGTCTCTGGGTGTTCTGCTGTTCCTGCTGCTGCTGCTGCCTGCGGGCCAGCTTCTTCATCTGGAGGGAGGGAGGAAGGTTTGTGAGTGACTCCCAGAGTGAACAGGCTCTCTGGGGGTGGGTGGGGGGGGCTGCTGGACAGGGATCTAACTGTGAAACATCAGGGGAGGGGGGGGGGGGGGTTGGTAGATAACATCGAGGAGGAGGCTGGTGTCCTCGTCCCACAGACTACATCCCTGCACTTCAACTTTACAGAGCTGAAAGGAATGCGGAGAGAAAGTTTAACGTTGAGAGGCGATAAATAATTAGTTGAACCCGGGTTTTTGTTGGGTCTGGCCCTGTGCTTGGATGAAGCAGCGCAGCAAGTTTGTGAACCCCCCCCCCCAGAAAAACAGACAACAAAACAACAGTTCTCTCTCTCTCTCTCTCTCTCTCTCTCTCGCTCCCTCCCTCCCTCCCTCCCATCCTCCCTCCCTCCCTCCCTCTCCCTCCCTCCCTCCCTCCCTCCCTCCCTCCCTCCCTCCCTCCTCCCTCCCTCCCTCCCTCCCTCACCTTGGCTCTTTGGTTCTGGAACCACACCTGGACCACTCGGACACTCAGCCCCGTTTCAGCCGCCAGCGTCTCCCTCACCTACAGCAGTCAAGACAACAGACATCCAACATCTTCTCATGAACACACAAACTCCTGCTGCCCGCAGATTGAAATCGTATGTGGTGCTTTTTTTTCTTTTCTTCGTGAAGCCTTGGCCCAAATCCAAGCGTGGGTCTTTTGGCTTCTTTTATTTGCTTTTGATTTCAGTAAACGTTTGAGTTAATGTACCGGTCTTTCGGACTTCTTGGTTACAGGCTCTTCAAAGCTTTGGAGTGGGGGCAGAGTATGCTTTTAGGGTCTAGGCTGGGGTATGGATGCAGTCATTTGGAGACGGCAGGCTGTGTAACACAGAACAGAGACACGCCTCCCACTTCAAAGCACTGCTCGGAGTTTGGCGGCCATCTTTTCCAATTTGAGAACTTTATTTGTGAAAGGAGCTACTGTACCATAGGATTCATGCGGGGGGGCTGCGTTCAAATATCCACATGGCCACTGTTTTCGTGATAACCCGGTAAATACCATTTACCGCTAAAAATAAAAAACGACTTTTTTAACGTTTGCTGTTTTGTAAGTCGCTTTGGATGAAAGCGTTTTTTTGTAACACAATGCGACACCTGAAAGCCTCGTCCAGATTCTAAGCTGAGGTGGAAGCGGCGTGTTTTTCACTCACCTTCCGACAGGGTTTGGAAGACACCCTCGAAGGAGGCCTTGAAGGCTCTCCTCTGCTGGGTGGTCAGGATGGTGCGAGGCCTCTTGGGCCTGCGGGGGTCCTTCCCGTCGTCCCCCTTCCCCGAGCCCCCCGAGCCCTTCTCCGGCTTGATATCCAGGTCCTCGTCATCGCTCTTTTCTGTAAAAAACAAAACAAGATATTTCCACCCACATTAGCGCAGGATTGAGCCAACAACCGACCTGACAAGCTTCTGATGTAGATGGAGCGGCAATCGTTTCAATTCCAGGATGTTCGCCGTCCGTAAGAGAATCAATAACGAGAAAGAGACATGTGGTTTTAATACTTTGTTATCGTTCTTTTTCTCTCTTTTTTTCAGGAATAGAAAAGGCCGCACGTATGATTATACTCTCAGAGAGCAGTGGAACATGAACATTTGTCACTGCACTGTAGTTTTGTCACTGTGTTCAGCTTTTTCTGGTTTACCACCAAATCAATCTTAGATAAAAAAATCCTACAGAAACACATCCACTACAACATGAAAGGCCAACACACATGGTAACATTAAGTCGAGTTATCTCTGGAAATGTCAAATCTTTAAAGCAGAAAGTCCCATGTTGGTATCAGATCCTAACAGACAGGGGTACGTTGTGGCTTCACCGTCCAAGGAAGTTCTTCAGGAAATAAAGATAACTGAAAAACAGTTTGATGAATGGATGGACTGTTCAGTGTCTCAGGACTGCATGGGAGGTTTCCAGAGACACTAAAGTCAAGGACTAAGTAATGAAAGTACTAGAAGTACTACACTAGTGGTATTATACTAGAAGTACTACACTAGTAGTATTATACTAGAAGTACTACACTAGTGGTATTATACTAGAAGTACTACACTAGTAGTATTATACTAGAAGTACTACACTAGTGGTATTATACTAGAAGTACTACACTAGTAGTATTATACCAGAAGTACTACACTCATGGTACTATACTATAACTCCTACACCAGTAGGACTATACTAGAAGTACTATACTATAAATACTATGCTAGAAATACTATACTAGAAGTACTACACTACAAGTATGTGATATGTAAATATATCCATGTTTTCCATGGTAACTCTTCACTGATAACTTCATGTGATAACGTCATCAGGCTCTACTGGGTGGACAGCCATACATTTAATCGGACGCACACTGAGGTTAACCACTGTTCCTCCATGTCAACATTTCTTTTCTCCGTCTCGCGCCGTGGCGCCCGCCCCCCCCCCACCCACAGCCCCCCGCGGCCCCCCACCACAGCCCCCCGCGGCCCCCCCACCACAGCCCTTCGCGGCCCCCCACCACAGCCCCTCGCGGCCCCCCACCACAGCCCCTCGCGGCCCCTCACCACAGGCCCCTCGCGGACCCCCACCACAGCCCCCCCGCGATACGACGGGACAAAAACTAGGCGAGGAAGTAAAACAAATATTCCTGTAAGTTGACAAAAGTTGACACAGGCACAGATGCTTATGACAAATTCCCGTGCCTGTGTGTGTACGGGGAAACGAGAGCCAGATGGGGGAGAGCGGTGAGTGCTGGCCGAGCGCCGTGCGGTGGGGAGGGGAGGGGAGAGGAGAGAGGAGCGCCCAGAAGATAAGAGGCCCGACGTGGTCACTCCTCCAGCACAAATACCCAAAATCCCTCTGTCACTCACCATGATGCTGTGGTCTAATTCATTCCAGCACAAGGTTCCACCAACACAGGGACGAGCTGTGCGTTCGGGGGGGGGGGGGGGGGGGGGGGGCGACCTACTGTTGCATTCTGGCACCCTGCCCACCATCACAGAACAACATAATAATAGTATATTCATTCAGCAGATGCTTTTTTATTCAAAGAGGGGGGGTTTCAACTGTGTGACTCTCTGGCTCTCCACCAATGAGATCCAGCGATCCTCACAGCAGCTCGATCCGACATGACTCATGCAGAGTATTTCACACAGGGACGCAGCGCAATGTGTGTGTGTGGGGGGGGGGGGGGGGGGAGTGGTGGGGGGGGGGAGTGGTGAGATACAAACACTTATGTTTGGACATTTTCCAGAGGGGAGGCCAAAAACCAGCTGAGACCGGGACTTCCTGCGTCCAAAGGCCTCTAGCTGCCCCCGTGACCCGCCATGGGGGGGGGGGAGCGCGGGGCCTGACGGGGGCGGTGACCTCACCTGACTCCGAGTCTGCGGGGCTGACGGAGCAGAGCAGCTCCTTCTCCCCGCTCGTAGTCGCTCTTGCAGAGCAGCTGGCCCTCCTTCAGCACGAACTCGTCGCCCTTGCGGAGGGGGCGCTCGCACACGCAGCAGGAGAAGCAGCCCAGGTGGTAGACGCTCTCCAGCGCCCGCATCACGAACTCCGTGGGGGAAATCTTCTCCATGCAGCCGCTGCACTTGGCCGCGAACAACCTGGACAGAGACGAGGGAGGAGTACGATCAGGGTGCGTTTTGATTTGATTCGCACGCTTTAACACAAGACGAGATACCAAAGAGAAGAAGGGGGGGGGGGGGTTACCATGGCATGTTCACCGAGATATTCTAAGACAAGGTTCTCTCTTTAGAGAACTCCTATCATGACAGAACTACAAAACACAGCAGGATAGGGAGAGGAGGCAGGATAGGCAGAGAGAGAGAGCAGGTGGAGAGGTATGGAGGAAGGATAGGCAGAGAGAGAGAGCAGGTGGAGAGGCAGGGAGGCAGAGAGAGAGAGCAGGTGGAGAGGCAGGGAGGCAGAGAGAGAGAGCAGGTGAGAGGCAGGAGGCAGAGAGAGAGAGCAGGTGGAGAGAGGCAGGGAGGCAGAGAGAGAGAGAGCAGGTGGAGAGGCAGGGAGGCAGAGAGAGAGAGCAGGTGGAGAGGCAGGGAGGCAGAGAGAGAGAGCAGGTGGAGAGGCAGGGAGGCAGAGAGAGAGAGAGCAGGTGGAGAGGCAGGGAGGCAGAGAGAGAGAGCAGGTGAGGAGAGGCAGGAGAGGCAGAGAGAGAGAGCAGGTGGAGAGGGCAGGAGGAGGCAGAGAGAGGAGAGGCAGGGAGGCAGAGAGAGAGAGCAGGTGGAGAGGCAGGGAGGCAGAGAGAGAGAGCAGGTGGAGAGGCAGGGAGGCAGAGAGAGAGAGCAGGTGGAGAGGCAGGGAGGCAGAGAGAGAGCAGGTGGAGAGAGGCAGGGAGGCAGAGAGAGAGCAGGTGGAGAGGCAGGGAGGCAGAGAGAGAGCAGGTGGAGAGGCAGAGAACACGTTAACTGATATCATCATCAGAGTCCTGGGTATGAAGGGGGATGAGGTATACGCATGAATATGTGGGTAAACACAAGCGTATTGGAAACCAACGGCAGGTTTTGTCATGGTAACACAGCAGCGAGGCCACACAGAGAGACATGACTTGGGTGTGGTGTGTGTGTGTGTGTGTGTGCTGTCTACACAGGGTCAGACAGCAGCTGTACAGAGCCTTGCTGCCTGTCACACTGTTGTTAAGAGAGCTCTGTCACCAAGCAGGGCTATACTGCTGCCCAGGAGCTTCACAATGGTCATTACCAACAGCCCATTAACATGGGATTTGGGGAAATTGTTTTATTATATCCAACTGAATCACGGGTAACATTACTGTTGGTTCTAATCTAGCATCTGATTAGTATCAAAGGACAGGAAGGCAAGTGTGTTTAAGTAAGTTTTTAAATTGGCCCCAGATTTCAGGAATCTGTTTTAATTGAAACAACTCCAGAATAATCGATCGTAAAATAACTGCTGTTGAGTTTAGCAAACGAGAAGATTTGGCATGTAAGCACCCTGTCAAAGACAATCTACTAAACCACCGACCGACTGAATAATCTAACAAGACATGGCAACTAACGTAAAAATAATAGCTTCAAAAAAGGCAGCCAGATGATGAACCAATGGAAACACACACTAAAACACAAACGTCTCCTAGGAGACCAAAACAAGCATCTCTGGTCTTAGTGCTCAGTGGGAACAGCAACTGAGGTGTTTTTCTGCATCGTCGGAACTTCTTGTTTTCCAAAGATGGTTCTGTATGGAAACCCTCTGGTTCATCCAGATCTGTGCTGAGCCTGAGAGACGTGACCCTGATGATGCTGTCAGCATCACATCACCCCCCAGCTCTAACCTCCAGCTAATTATTAGTGGTTTAGTTTAAAAGGCAGAGGAAATGACTTGTTAGCCTGGTATTGATACGTTCTGGATGGCGCATTCACCGGCTACCGGGTTCCCCCCTTCGAATCTTCTCACCCAGATGAAAACGTTCTCATTCAGCCTCTCGTTTCCCTCTCACTTCCTCCTCCCTCCCTTTCACCCCTCCTCTCCTTTTTTTCTAATCTTGTAAGCCGTTATTTTTCTATTTCCTCTCTCTTGTCACTTTGCATTATTTTGGGTGCTGTAATTCCCATTGCTCCCTTCTGGAATCTTCCTGTCGCCGCTTTGTGTGTGGAGTTCTAATCCGGACTCTTTGCCTGTTGGTCGGCCCCCAGTCTCTCCCTCCTCCACGGGGCTTGGACCCAGCAAACCATGCATGACTCCCCCTCTATGGCAACCGCTCCTCCACAGGAAGGCAGCATCGACTCCTCAGGTGGACCAGAGAGAGGCTTTTCAGGGTCTGGCTGCAGAAAATAAATCTCTTCTCTAAGGAACAAGGGGAATTAGCGGGGAGCAGCGGACTAGGGATTTAACCCTGCCTCCCTCCTTTGAAAGGCGCAGTCATGCCGCCTCCCGTAGCTAGCCACAATCAAACCGAGGAGAGGGGGGGGGGGGGGCGGCGTGGGGGGGGGGGGGGGGGGGGTGAGCGGGAGAGGGGAACACAGCCCTTCTGAATGACACAAGCAGTGGATTGTGAAGCGGGCTAATCCCACTTTAATACCTTTCCAAGTTCAGCTCCTAAAGAATGCTTTAAAACAACATCAGTGTGTGAGCAGCGAAGGATGACCAGGGGGAGGCACACCATTCAGCCTCCACAACATTACCTGATTAGAGGGCCTGGGTCTGGGTCTAGGCCTGGGTCTGGGCCTGGGTCTAGGCCTGGGTCTGGGTCTAGGCCTGGGTCTGGGCCTGGGTCTGGGCCTGGGTCTAGGCCTGGGTCTAGGCCTGGGTCTGGGTCTAGGCCTGGGTCTGGGCCTGGGTCTGGGCCTGGGTCTAGGCCTGGGTCTAGGCCTGGGTCTGGGTCTAGGCCTGGGTCTGGGTCTGGGTCTAGGCTTGGGTCTGGGCCTGGGTCTGGGCCTGGGTCTGGGTCTGGGTCTGGGTCTGGGCCGACATGCCAGCAGAGCCCCGGGGTAGAAGATGTGGAAGGCTCCATGTCCTGATACTTAACCTAGCATAACAAACCAAAGCCTTGCTGGGACACCAGACGATGAAGGAATGGTACCCAGACAAGGGAGGTGGAGGAGGCTGAGGAGGCTGAGGTGGAGGAGGCTGAGGTGGAAGAGGCTGAGACAGAAGAGGCTGGGGTGGAGGAGGCTGAGGTGGAGGAGGCTGAGGCTGAGGAGGCTGAGGTGAAGGAGGCTAAGACGGAAGAGGCTGAGGTGAGGAGGCTGAGGTAGAGGAGGCTGAGGAGGATGAGGTGGAGGAGGCTGAGGGAGAGCTGAGGAGGCTGAGGGGAGGAGGCTGAGGTGGAGGAGGCTGGGGTGGAGGAGGCTGAGGTGGAGGAGGCTGAGGTGGAGGAGGCTGAGGTGGAGGAGGCTGAGGTGGAGGAGGCTGAGGTAGAGGAGGCTGAGGTGGAGGAGGCTGAGGCGGAAGAGGCTGAGGCTGTCACCACTGTGATCGTTAGCTCTCCAGGTCCTGGTCTGTTTACTCAGGGCTGATGAGAGGACAGGCTGACCAGCAGAGCCCAGAGGATCCATGCTTCTTCCCTCCACACCTGAGCATGTGCAGCCAGCAGAGAGAGACTCCTGTCTGGATCAATAATGACGTTTGAGTCAGCAAGACACAATATTTACCCAGCCTCCCATCCACCGGAGCTCATAAGCAGAGAAAGAGCTCATCTCAGCAGATACCTTGAAGAGGGATCCTGAGGGAACGATTATCTCCTTCAAATCCTTTGTTCACACAATCCCTGGCTTCAACCAGACGCTTTCTAGAACTCTCTCATTTGCAGCATCAAGCACACAGTCCATAAAATGTTAATCTGTACCTTGATGAACAAAACTGACTGGCTTCAACCAACCAATACAAGAAGTGCAATGACTGAATACAACCTAGCACCACTTATGAAAAAAAGAACTGAACTAAAAATGAATAACAACTTTTTGTCTCAGAGCAAATCGTTAGATTAAGATATGCCTATAAAAATGATTGGTGAGAGGCTTAGCTCAGAGACACCTCCGGTCCTTCCCACTCCCTCCTCTTCCTCCTCCCTCCTCTTCCTCCTCCCTGTTCTTCCTCCTCCCTCCTCTTCCTCCTCCGGCCCAGGAGGAGCAGGCCCTTTCCCTTTGAACAGATTACAGGCAACTTAAAAGTGCGACAACATCTGAGCCGTCACCGCATGAGGCCGATGATTCCCCACTAAAGACGTTACTCTGGGCGCTCCTGCGCCTGAGATAAACATCGGCAGCGCTAGGTGAGATGAAATTGGTGAGGCGGAGGAGGAGGGGAGGCGGGAAGGGGGGGGGGGGGGCACGGACGAGCCCCTAGCTCCCTGATAATCACGCTACGTTTAGCAACACACTCGCCCCTCTCTCTCGCTTCCCGCCCCCCTCGCAGACATTAAGCGCTCGGAGTAAAACGCCTGCCCCCCCCCCCCCCCCCCCCCCCCCCCCCCCCCCTTCAGAAGAACAGGCGGAGGATCTGGATTAGCCGACAGGAACAGCTGTAAACCATCGCTTTGAAGACGGCCTCTCCTGTTCCCCCGGGCGGACAGCTAGGATCCGGGCCTCCAGGCCACAGAGAGGAGGAGCCTGGTGGATCGGCGGAGCCGGGTGGATCGGCGGAGCCTGGTGGATCGGCGGGGTCGGCGGAGCGCGGCAGGATGCCGTCTGGCTTACAAGGCATGCGTGCGCTCGCTCGCGAGGCCGACCCCAGGTGGGGCTCCTGCCCAGGGTCCTGGGAGCGCGGCGTGGAGAAGCGGTCTGTCTGAGCCAGCGCCAGCCCGGCGCGTGGTGGAGCACACGTGGTAAACACGCAAACATTTGATGCCCAGATGTGGCGGGGGGGCAGATGAATGGGAAAGCCATTCTTTTCAACTTCTTCTTGACGTTCTGAAATTGACTGGGGGAAAAAAATCTGTGTTGACCCTAAGATAAGACGAGCTCAGCGCAGAGGAGGGCATCTCAAACAGGCCTGCCTTCAAACGGCACTGTTTATAAGTGCTAACAGTGACTCAAAGGTAGAACACAAGGCCGGAAAGAGATTAGCCATAAGAACGAGGCTTCACTAACCTAGTTGTTTCTGAACAAGTGACGTGTTTGGAAAAGTTACAGGGTACAGATCATGCTTCATTTAAAAGATAATCGTCCTGATTTGCTCAACAGCCATTTCCGATTTCCGCGGCATACGTAACCGTAGAAACTGACGGGGGCCAGCCTGTTCCTCTCCTGCTACGGAGGAGCTGCACTCGGCTTTAAAAGCTACTTAATGACCCCCATTCTCTCGGAGCATTAGCATAGTAATGGTCTTTAAATGGAGGCTCTTTGTTTTTTAATTAAAGTCCCAGCAGGTAAAAGTAAAGCACTTTACAGGAGAAGTGCTTCCCAGCAGAAACTGCCTGTTCTCCTCAAGAGCTCCATCTTTACTCTGCACTGACACCAGCGCTACTGTGCCGTTTCACCCCAGAGACAAAAGAGGATATTTTGAGAATGACATTTGATATTGTTTCTTGAGACTTTGAGGATCCAATGTTTGCATATCAGATGGATTTAAATCGGGTAAAACCGTTTTTCCTTGAATGTATTTATAAAATTGGCATTATGGCAGGTTTGTACTGTGAGTGTACTGGAGGACTGAGTTATTGTCTGACAAAAATCTCCACTCTGAGCAAACAGGCAGGGCTAAGCTGGTGTTAAGGTGTGTGAGAGTGTGTGTGTGGGTGAGAGTGTTTGTGTGTGTGTGTGTGTGTGTGTGTGTCTGTGTATGTGAGAGAGAAAGAGAGTGACAGAGTGTTTGTTTGTGTGTGTGTGTGTGTGTGTGTGTGTGTGTGTGTGTGTGTGTGTGTGTGTATGCTGGGCAGCAGCAGAGGCTGGGTACACAGCTTTACAGGGTACAGAAAGAGCACACACACACACACACACATCGTGTTTAGTCAGCTGTACTCTGAGAGAGCAGGGCCTCAATGCCACAGCAGATCTAAGCCCTGGCTCTGTACACAATACCACCCCTCACTCCTCACAAGAGTTAACACGTAAACACACTGTAATTACTCTGACACAACTAAGACCACCTGTATTAAGCATGTTAACAACAAATCAAATGCTGCTTGCACAGCCCCCAGCAATGTCACTGAGGGGTCCATAGGCATCCACACACAAGCATCTCTAACCTCTCTCTCTCTTTCTCCATCTCTCTCTCTCCCCATCTCTCTCTCTCGCCATTTCTCGCCTTCTCTCTCTTTCTGTCTTTCTCTCTCCCATCTCTCTCTCTCCCCATCTCTCTCTCTCTCCATTTCTCGCCTTCTCTCTCTCTCTCCCTCCCTCCCTCTCCGTCTCTTTCTGTCTTTCTCTCTCCCATCTCTCTCTCTCCGTCTCTTTCTGTCTCTCTCTGTCTCTTTGCTGAAAAACTTGTCAAGCAGCAGTGATAGGATAGGAGTGATAGAAGCCCTTTTCCAGAGAAGGAAGAAGCGTAGAAGCGCAGTAGAATCCAGACTTTAGAAGCAACCGTCGAACAAAAAGATCTACATCAAAGCTACAGATAAGACCGGTGATAAATTCTTCACCGATAATCAAGTAGGAGAAAACATCAGCTGTTCAGCTTCGGCGCTGAAGTGGTTAAAAAGCAACATCAGGAGCGGAGGGGCTGTCTAATTACTGTTGACCCCCACAGGTCCAAGCCTAAGAAATAAAACAAACAGTAATATGAGGTGATCTAAACCGCAGGTCTGCAAATATGCAAAGGCTGTGTTTGGTGTGGAGCATCACGTAAAGGGCCTCTTCTCCCCGGCCTCTAATCTGGGGGCCGACACAATATTAAGATGGCTTTGGAGCCACTTGCGACACCGGCTGTTCACTAATGAAAAATTCCAGAGCTCCACATCCCACCCCCCCCCACCCCCCACCCCCCACCCCCCCCTCAGCCCGGACCCTGCCCTGTCCATCTTGAGTTTACCAGGCATGAAAAGATACTGGATTCAATAGGTGGCTGAGGAGGGGGAGAGGATCTGGAGGGAAGCTTGTGTGTTTAACCCCCTGCTCATACTTCCCATGCCTCTAATATTGGTGTGCAGTGGAGTGTTTGCAGAAGGCTTTAATGGGCAGAAATGACCGGTGATTATTGTGGCGCTGGAGTACAAGAGACAAGCCTTGTGATTCCCAAACTCTCACATCGCTTCGATTGGTCTGAAACCATATCGACTAAGGCTGGCCGTTTGTGCGGCTCGTTTAATAAAGTACTAATATGGATTGATGGATTGGACTTTCTTTTTCAACAGAGAGTTTGAAGATGGTCCAAGAGTGAGAGGAAAAAAAAATGCCATAAACTTCACAAGCCAAGGAACGATTTGTGGACAAGCATGTTTTGAAGTCCTAATGTGAATTACTGTTTGTGGTGTTTGTGAGATACGATTGGCCAGGAAGCTCGCATCCAGAGAGATCCTGGAGGAGAGAGGACGAGGAGGAGAAGAGGTGCAGAAGGAGAGGAAGAGGAAAAGATGGGGGCGGGGAGGAGGAGGGAGAGAGCGAGGGAGGGAGGGAGGAGGATCCTAAATCTCCAGGAGAAACCGATCAGCGATAGACCTCTGGGGAGATGAGCTTTCTGACAACAGATCATAAAAGCCCTTCCCTGCGGGAATATCAATATGAGATATTCTCCTGAATAGCCACAAGCTTAGGGCCTCGGACGGCAACACATAAGGAAAGGGGGAGTAGCAGACATTCAGAAAGGGAAAGCAAATTAAAAACAAACACGCTCATTCAAAGACAGCATGTTTGAGCACCCAAAGGCCAGGGATTAACACAGTGATTATAATCAGAGCAGTATATTTGATTTTTTTTTCCTTCTTCTGACCAGCAGGCCCCTTCAAAGGCCTTAATCCAAGATTAGCAGGTGTTATGCTAAAAAGCCTGTGTGTACGGACGTAGTTACACTAGCCAAACAAATATGTCTGTGAGTGGGAAGAGCTGGTATGGATGTATGGCCGTTGTCATAGATACCGCATGGTAGCTGGGAGCCGGGGATGGGGGGGGGGCTGGAGGAGGAGGAGGGGGGGGGTTGGAATGTGTCACACAGACAGAGGGGTACGCACCATGGAGCAAACCTAAAACCTGCTGTTTCACCCCGAAAAAGAAAAAAAGAACAAAAAAAAAAGAATAATCAACTGTTCCACTCAGCTGGAGACCAACCAGAGCTTCTCCCAGCTCGGCGATAAGCCATGAATTCAAAACTGCTTCTCTGATCTGTTTAAGACAGAAAGAGGTTGACCAACAAAGATTCAGTCGTCGTATATCTACGTATTTCTGTGTGTAGGTAAATACACCGAAAAAAACAATACAGGTACTGTTTTATATTCATACATGCTTGCAGAGACCTGTACAGTATGTACGGAATCGTTGTAGGAGGTATTTTGAGGGTCTGATCTTGAAAGGAATTTCTGTTCTCCGAGTTCCCATCTAGCGTTTCAGTGAACCTCCTCTCCCCAGATCTCATGCATGATGTGTGGCTGGAGGAGATCTGGTGGTCTGAACCTCCACACTCCTCCACCCAGTCCTCCTTTCAAGCTCCCCTCCCCAACACCCCCACCCCCCTTCCCCCTCCTTCTCCCTGGGTGTGTCACATCCTTGCTGCTGGGGGAGTTCCTCATCTCTCTGGCGTCTCATCGCATCTGAGCAAGCAACTCTCCATCTACTGAGCCGAACCCAGGCTAACCGCTAGTAGCGCTAGCTGCTGTAGGAGAGCTCCTGAAGAGCTTGCAGCCTGTCTGGATGCCTGGATGTCTCTGGATGTCTCTGGATGTCTCTGGATGTGTCTGGATGTGTCTGGATGTCTCTGGATGTGTCTGGATGTCTCTGGATGTCTCTGGATGTGTCTGGATGTCTCTGGATGTCTCCGGATGTCTCTGGACAGGAAGACAGGACCTCCGCAGGCCACCAGCCCTCTCAGAGAAAAGGGGAGCTTTGATCTGCAGATCTGACACTTCCTTCAGCAGCTCGAGCCTCATTGTGTGTTGCCATTGTCCCCGGCCCCCGCCTGCCTGAGCCTAGCTGACTCTGACACGCTGAGATTAAGCACACTTACATCCTAGTTACAGGAACGCTCAGATGGGGGGGATCACTGATAGCCGGAGGGGTGGGCAGGATGCGATGTCAGGATAACCGATCAACACTTCCCACCCGTTCCAGTCCGGACCCAGGGGAGGGGGGGGGGTTATGGATCTCAGGTCCAGGACCTGCCGCTCCCCTGCCGCTCCCCTGGCCTCAGGGCGATCACGCTGCCCCCACCCCAGCCTCCCACCTAATGACAAAGCCCTGGGGCTTTAGAGTACCCTGCCCTCTCCTCAGCATGACCCCTCCTCCCCCTCCTCCCTGCTGGCCGACCCAGGTGTCTGTCAGGGGGCTGTCTGCTCCATGGCTGGTGTCAGCAGCCACCCCCCCCCCCCTGCTCTCCATCTCCATGTCCCCAGGCTCCAGCCTTTCATTCTCTGGTCACCGGCACAGCTTTCCCTCATCCAGGGCCCGGGGGCCCACAGCCAGGACCATTGTCTGGCCTCAGAGAAAGACTATTATTTCAACTCAATTTACTATGAGTACACACTGAAGGATGAGAGTTCCCCCCCGCTCCCTGTCCCCCCCGTCCCCTGCCCCCCCCCGCCCCCTGTCCCCCCCCGCCGTCCCCCCTCAGTGTTTCTCCAGGCCACCCCTTACTTCCATGGACTATGATACCCCCCCCCCCCCCCATTTCCATCGCTACAGTCAGAGCACGGCTTGCTAATTCATCATCATGTTAACGTAAATACGATGTAGATGTGTACCCCTTAACCCATCACCAGCAGCATCCACATGAAGAGACACCAGCTCAGTGGATTCCAGTGAAGGCACGCGGAGTGCTGCAGGATTCAGCCATGGCTGTCAGCTAGCAGCCATCCAGGGGAGGAGAGCAGGCCGTCTTTGTCTCAGTGACAAAGAACGCAGCAAAGACCGCAGACCCATCTGCAGCGGGCGAGCGAGGGGGCGAGCGAGGGCCCGCGTGTGTCTAATGCTGTTAGAACCGTCCACCGGGTTAAGAGAGAGAGAGAGAGAGAGAAAGAGACTGTGGCTCTGCGGAAGACTTCCTGATTGACACGTCAGGCCTCGACAACAAGAGGACACAGATCTATGGTCGGGGTCGACCACCATCCCCCCCCACCCCAGCCTAAAGGAGACAGTCTGTGAAAATGTGTCGCAGACCTCTCTTGCCAGGAGAAACAGCCAGTCTTCCTCTGGCCGGGGGAGACGGCATGAGTCTTAATTATGGAGAATTATTGGGCAGCTTTAAGTAGCGTTCGTTTGTGCTGCGACTGCCAGGCAGAAATAACGCGATTATTGCAAACCTCTTTTATCTTAGGCGAAAAAAGGGAGGTTGGGGGGGGGGGGGGGGAGGGGGGGATGGGTGACACACCAGCGCTAAACTAACGTGATAAAAGCCCTCGCTATCACTGACTCGATTCAACGACTTTAAAGGTAAGTGTTTATGACAAGGTAATAATGCTGTATGCAGAAGGGTGGCCTGGAAATTGCTTAGTTAGGCTATGATGGATGAGGCTGAGGCTAACCTCGTTTCCTGGAAAACCTCTTGATTTCTAAAGCTGAGGATAATGAATCTGATTGGATTAGCCTGTTCTTATCTAATTAAGGGTTTAAGAAATTTGACCCCGCTTTGCGAATCAGAAATTCGTTGAGAAAAAATATATTCAAGATACTTGTAATGATCTTTTATTTTTTTACTTCTATGAATCTAAGCTAAACGTCCTTTTAAAATCTTTTAATAATGTTTATTCTAATGTCAGAGATTTATACTCCCTGAAGCTTTTAGCTCTGTATACAGATATAACAACATTTCTGCCACTAACAAACCAGGATCAAGAAATGTAAAGACAACATGGGAAGATGAATGAATCTGGGATCTATCTCCACAGACTAAAACACACGTCCTTATTAAACCGGACTGAAGTGGCTGAGCGGTGAGGGAGGTTGCAAGATCCCGGCTGTGCCGACATGACGTTGTGTCCTTGGGCAAGGCACTTCACCCTACTTGCCTCACAGGGGGAATGTCCCTGTACTTGCTGTAAGTCACTCTGGATAAGAGCGTCTGCTAATAGACTCAATTTAAACAGCAGACCTCAGTGTTGACGTCTAAACTTTATTCTACATCCTGTGACGTGTTGACGGCTCTCTTGGCGTCCGTCTGCTGAGCGTGACCCCCTCCTGGGTGGAGACGTCCTTACAGACGCACGCTGATCGCTGACAGTCCGTCTCCGCAAGGCTCGACAAGAACGCCGCTGCTACCGAAGAGGCCAAGAACATTCTGGATCCAATTACTTGTAATACACACTTCAGTTTATCTCCCTCCCAGTCATTATCTGGAATTGTCAACATACCATTAGTGTACCTGCTTGAGAAGAGTGTGTGTGTGTGTGTGTGTGTTTGTCTCCTAATAGGGCCCAGAGGGACAGGGTTATTTAGTAGGAGAACCCTCTGTAGACTGTAGAACCTCTGTTTCATAACCACACACCAAACACAAGCAGGACCGCCGAGCACGTCGCCATTAAGCAGCCGACAAGAACACACCTGTCTCCACACAGGGAGCGAAGGAATCAGGTGATTAATGATGTGATGGTGGAGATGGGAGGACCAGCCGAGGCCCCAGCCCCAGTCAAGGCCTGGCCTGGACATGACTCTGCTCCCCACAGCTGGGAACCTGTTGGGGCTCCTGACCAGCACACCTCCCTCTGGTCACTGGAGACAGAGAAACTGACTCCGCTAATGCTAATATTACTCCACCTGAAAGAGTTAATGTGTTGAGCTACACACACAGACACACACAGACACACACAGACACACACAGACACACACAGACACACACACAAGTTCACAGCTCTTCTACATAAAGACACTTTTGGACACTGGAGAGAATGAATCTTGTTAATTGTGCCAAGTTCCATCTGAGTCAATTTGACACTCGCCCTGCGAGAATATAAATACTGAGACACTCTGATTCAATTTAAATTATTAATGAGTTATTCTCCTAAACTTCTACTATGGGACATGATGAAAAATATATGACTACCCACCAGAGTATCATTAGTAACAGCCCGAGAGTAAGAAGAAACTCACAAGAGAAAGGCAAAAACCCTGAATAATCATTGATGGGGTCTTCAGTGGGCTAGCTGCTTCAGAAAGAACATTTGTTTGGCCGATAACGTTTTCTTTCGTTCCCCTCTTCGTCCCCCCCCCCCCCCCGTCCCCCCCCCCGAAGAACCAGCCAATAGAACGGGCGTATCGTGGTGTGTACCCATGATGCACTGCTGTGGAGTCGCCAGATGAAAGACGCCCTCCGCGATCATCTGAGATGTTCTCACATCAGGCTCTCACCTCGACAAAGCGGGGAAAACATCTCCGATCCTTCTGAATGTCTCCACGTGTGTGACATGCACGCATGACATGCGCGAGTAAGGAGTCCGCGAGCCGTGCATGTGAGGTGTAAACCACGCGTGTGACACCTGTGTTAGACACGTGGACCTCTGAGAACCACCAGCAGTTTACGGCCGAGGTTCCAGTCCAGAAGCTTCCGTCCGCAGGGAGGTTCACAAGCAATAAGCTGGTGAGTGACGGACGGCTCGATTAGACCAGGAGAGGCTTCGGCTGACAGAGATCAAGTCGACCCTGCCTCTCTGTCTGCCTGTCTGCTCACTGGTCAGGACCAGCTCATTTGATTACTGTGAGGGCATGGGGGGGGGGGGGGGGGGGGCGCCACTCACAGCCAGAGACAGAGAGAAACAGAGTGAGAGCTGTTGTGTGTGTGTGTTTGTGTACAGGGGTGGGGGGGGTTAGGAGTGAGTGGAGGATTCAGAGGGGGAGGGAGGGAGGGCCTTGAATAATCATGAATCAGAGAGCTTAACCTTCTGGGGAGTTTATTTGAAGAGTTCCAGGGCTGAGGGACTGGTTATTTCCCTAGGGGAGCGCTAATGCTATTGAATAGGAAGGGGACGTTCAGTGGAGGGGGGGGGGGAAGCAATATGTGTCTGTTAGGAGCCATATGAAGACATGACCTCGGGACACTGGGAACAGTCACACCTGCCACCGTCGAGGATGGAGACTTAAACATCTCAATGCTGCTCCAGACCGGCTTTCTCGACTTGAGTGACAAGGCTCCACACACACACACACAACAAAGACATGGACACACACACACATATTAGACTGAATTATCCACAACAGACCCCCTTACACAAAGAGAATGAAAACCCACCAAGGTTTGCGCATTTCCAGAGGGCTAATAACAATAAATGGCTCAGCGGTTCAAAGTTCACCCGTGGAAGATACGTCCCCTTGCCGTATATTTGGACGATATCTCCGGTCTGGTCTGAGGCAGATGAATTATGCTGCGCAGGGCTGCTTGGTGTGATGGGTTTAACTCGCCTCTGATATCTTTTCACTGATCCCTCGTACACAGAGAGATGAACACAGAGGAGGGGGGGGGAGGACAAGGGGGTGGGAAGTTAGGGGGGTGGAGGGGGGGGGTGGGGGAGCAGACACGAAGCATGGGTTCGATAAATCACTCCCAGGATGCTTTGCAGCCTTCTGCAGTGTTGCAGGAGTGCTATCTACAGAGGGGGGGGGGGGGTCTCGTCCACGGAGCCTACGCAGTCTGCTGTCATGGCTGCGGCAGGGGGAGGCCTGAGGGATGGGAGGGGGGGTGGAGGAACGAGGGGGAGGTGGAAGGATGGGTGAAGGAGGAGGAGGGCTGTTGTAGTGCAGGGCCCTGGGTCTGGGTCCGCAGCAGGGCAAGCGGGGACATCTGGATCCAGTTTGCTGGGAGCACATTCAAACAGGCCTGCCTCTGCCAGGGGAATCTCTTCCCTTTGATTCCTACTCCCAAGGCTTGCTCTAATTGTCATCCCTCATTATTTAGTCCAAGGTGCAGGGATGAATCATAAACTATTATGGAGGAGACGGCCGTTTCCTCTTGCAGAGAAAACCTCCTCCTCTCCTCTCCTTCTTTCATTTCTCTCCTCCTCTCTTCCTCTCCTCCTCTCTCCTCCTCTCTTCCTCTCCTCCTCTCTTCCTCTCCTCCTCTCCTCCTCTCCTCTCCTTCTTTCACTTCTCTCCTCCTCTTTTCCTCTCCTCCTCTCCTCTCCTCCTCTCCTCTCCTACTTTCACTCTCTCCTCCTCTCTTCCTCTCTTCCTCTCCTCTTCTCCTCCTCTCCTTCTTTCTCCATTTCACTTCTCTCCTCCTTTGCCTCAGCTGATAACGTAAAGTTTGGACTCATTTTTCTTCCCGTAAAAAAAAAAAAAAAACGATACCAGACGATAAACATGGCTAATCTGTCTCTATTCCCCCACAGTGGTGGGGTTTGGACGGAGACAGGACTCAAAATTCTCCACCAGAAACTCTTTCCAGACCGCAATCAAGGTCAGATGAGAGCAGATGGAGTTACAGATGATTTAATGAAGGTCTTCAATTAAAAAAAGGGGGGCTTCGTCAGTCAGGACTTCCTCAACGCAATAAGAGGAAGGTTTCTGCCCAGCAAGGCTTCAACCAGTAGCAATTGTGAGGATCAGAGCAATAAAAACTGTGTTGGTATTGTTTTGACCAGGCATTGTGTGGGGTTGAACTAAAAAGGTAGACTGGATTGTTTGCATGAATCATCTGCAAACTCTGCGGTGAGCAATGGGACTATAATATTGAAGTAATTTATAGCTAATGGAGACAGAATTATGGCCGGGAGTTCAATGAGTAGAACTGGGCGAGGTGCTTGAGAGAATTTCCTTCAGAGTTCTATAAATCTTCCACATTCTCAAAGCAAGTCATACAACATATCTGTCTGCTTTGCCAAACAAGTTAAACTATAACCTCCACATCTGACAGTACAATCCTCTTGTACAACTCCATTAAATTCAGAATATCCAAGACATATAATTCTCCGGATAAAAAGATAGACGTGCTATTCTGTACGTCGGAAGGATTTACAGAAGGAACTTGTTGGACGAAAAAACTCACATTTGAATGACCAAATGGAACAGTGAGAATGCACTTTGCTACTTCATTTGAAAAATTCATTTCAAGAAAGTACGTTCGAAAATTCCTTCCTGATACCCCAAACTCTCAAAGTTCCTATATTCTGAAAAGGAACCAAAGCCTAGAACATGGGACCGCTTTGGACTCCCTAGACTTCCAGATTGGAAAGGAGGCTTAAACCTTTAAACAACTGCCACTAGAGCACTCACTCACTCACTCACGGGCCTATTGAATGGTTCAGAAAGAGGTGGAAAGATGTGTATCAGAGCTCTCTCTCCTAGTCTGGCCTCTATACAGTAGCCATCGCTCACACTCACCACAGGTTAGAGCGTCAAGCATACCATCAGATTAAAGCAGGCTCTCATTTCACCGCTAATTGTACTCGTCCACTTAAGAGGATGACAGCCTCTGGGATGGGGGAAGCAGGCCGGGGGCCCTCATCCATCATCGGCCCCTACCGATCACACCCCTCTGAAGGGCTAACACGCTAACACCATTAGCACAACCGCCGGGCGTCTAACCAGCGCATCACTCACGGGGCGCTAACATGCTAACAGCATTAACCTTAATGCTGAGCCGCTAACGAACAGATCAGTCTTAGCTAGCGCTAGTGCCGGCGCTGCTAATGGTGCGGAACGCTCACGGAAAACAACAACAACATGCATCTCTGGAAGACTGCTGAAGCGTCCTGGAGGCACCAGATTCATCATCCATTTTTCTACGATTTCCTCGTTTGTCAGTGAGAATCGAACGTGTGTTTTTTTTGGGGGGGGGGGGTTTCTGCTTTTTTTCTGTTTCCTGGGAGTAGTTTCCATTTTGATTGCTGTTTCTCCAACGTACGATTCTCACACAGACCAGGGGGGAAGAGCTTTCAACATTCAAATCCTATTATCATTTCATATTTCACAGTGACAGCAAACCGCAGAAAATACTTTTTAATTAGAAACAGAATCAGTTAAAAAGTCAGTGTGGGGGGAACGGAAAAGAGACAATATAAAAGAGGAATGCGTTCATCTATGGGAAGCGGGTTCAACTGTGTTTAAGATGAATGCCAACGTGCTAACAGCATTAATGATGTTATAAAGAATTATGAGAGGAAATCAAATTTGCCTCGCCACTTGAGCGCCGCCAGAAAACGCCAAACAATAAACTAGCAGGTTGCAAATTAGATCAGTAAAAATATCAAACACATTGCAGTGGAAGAAAATCCGTAATTGCGTTTAGGGGCTGGACTCTCTTGGGAAGGGAGGCGGTTGCGATCGTCAGAAGGCTGCATGGGGGGCTGTATTGACAGAGCAGTAAAAATCGACAGCCTAACTAAATAAACACTCCAGGCATCGTTAAATATTCAACAGCGGAGATTTGACTAGAGGCTCCATCTCTCCCCATCGCTGCCACCACCTCCTCTCTGCAGCACATCTTTGTCATCCAACGCCTCCTCACCTAACTCCATCCCCCTCACCTCCTCCCTCCCCCTCACCTCCCTCCAAGCCCACCTGCCCCCCCTCGACCCCCACCACAGATCCAGCCCCTTCACTCAGCCCCCCCTCAGCCCCCAGCTTGCCACCTCACAGACAGATCAGCAGCCCCAGAGCCCCCCGGCAACTCCCCTCCCTCCCCCGCCCTCCCTCCTCCTTCCCTCCCTCCCCACAAAACTCTCCTGCCCCTCCCAAACTGATCCTTTTCCCCCCCTGTGATTCCTGACAGCAATAACTGATGTGGGGCCTGGGGGGCCGATCTAGTGGGGGCCCTGGGTGGAATGGGGGGCTGGCGGGGAGGGGAGGGGAGGGGGGGGGGGCAGCCTCCAACAAATACACATTAACTAAGAGCTGAGACACACTGAGACCATCCACCCACCTCCTCCTCTCCAGACTGCTGGTACAAAGACAGAATGCCACAAACACACACTCACTCACACACCCGCACACACACACAGATATGCAACATAACAGCTAACTCCATAATGAAAATGATTTGAAGTCGAAGAGAGTTGACAACTGGGGAACACTACAGCAAAATAGTGGTGTTTTAAATTTTTTTTTAAGACAAAACACCATGAAGTAACCTAGCAACCCTCCGTTGCTCCAGAACACACACACACACACACACACAGCACAGGTGAAGTTGGAGTCTGGGTATGGAGGACAAGAGGTAAGGGGGGGGTGTCCTAGTGTTAAGTGGACAAGGCAAAAGGTCAGCTAAAGGTCGAGTCCCGCAACACAAGATCAATATTACCATGTACCTTCCCACCCCAGAAGATCAGGCCTCTGCAGCTCGTTACACACGCCTAACGACAAAACACCGCCAACACCTCATCACAGGGCAGTCGCCATGCGCAGCTACAGTTCGGGATGTTTCAAATCTCACGCTCGTCAGTCATTGATTCCCATCGACACGGTGGTGGGTGAAGTGCCTGCATCTGCAGAGGCACCTGCCACCTACCCACACACACGCGCGCGCACACACGGCAATGAAGACAGCGGCGTTATGCAAATGAGCTCTGGCAGGGTTATTGCGCGAGGAATATCAATGGAGTAATTACTGCCGGGCGTCAGGCTCGGCCCTTCACTGATGCTCCTCATCCCTCTGACGCTCTCCCCGAGGAGGGGGTGTGGGGGGTGTGGGGGGGCAAGCTAATAACGGAGCGAGGAATCGGGCACGGGTTAGGCCACCCCCCGGGGGTCCTCAGCTGCAGACTGCTAAACGTGGCTAGTGGTCTCAGGGGAGCCTCTGGCAGCAGACAACATGATTAAAAACCTGAACCGTCTGCTGTCTGTCTGTCTGTCTGTGTGTACGTGTGTGTGTCTGTACCTGTGTGTGTGTGTGTGTGTGTGTGTGTGTGTGGGAGGAGGGTTCAACCATACACTGCTAATTTATGGCAAGGCTACGACTTTTAACCTACACAGATGACCAATTCACACTCACTCAGTTCAGTGCACATAACTAATAACACGGAATGTTCGCAGAACATCGCTATGACAACAACGCGAACCGCTAAAATGCTACAGAAACATTTTTTATTTGAATGTTTCACTGTCACAAAACACATTTCTCTAGAGTGGAACTAAAGACAAGGATTCAGTATGTCTGCTCTGGCAGCTGCTCAGCGCAGGGGAGGAACACTGTGGATGTAAGTGTCTTCTAATTTCAAGTAAAGATTTGTCTCTTGCCTCAGAAGGTGCGCGGCATCGAGGACATCCTGAAGAGCCGTAATATGTCACCCTTCACATGTGAGGGATGATCTAATATATCACAAGGTAGACGGAGGAGGAATGGAGAGCGAGAGAGCTGGAATGAAGAGGAACTTCAAAAGAGAGAGAGAGAGGAATGAGAGAGAGAGAGAGAGGAATGAGAGCGAGAGAGAGAGAGAGGAGAGGGAGAGGAACAAGAGAGAGAGAGAGAGAGAAGGAACGAGAGAGAGAGAGGAATGAGAGAGAGAGAGAGAGAGGGAGAGGAACGAGAGGAGAGAGAGAGAGGAATGAGAGAGAGAGAGAGAGGAACGAGAGAGAGAGAGAGAATGAGAGAGAGAGAGAGAGAGAGGGAGAGGAACGAGAGAGAGAGAGAGAGAGGAATGAGAGAGAGAGAGAGAGAGAGAGAGGAATGAGAGAGAGAGAGAGAGAGAGGGAGAGGAACGAGAGAGAGAGAGAGAGAGAGAGAGAGAGAGAGAGAGAATAGAGAGAGAGAGAGAGAGAGAGAGAGAGAGAAGAGAGAGAGAGAGAGAGAGAGAGGGAGAGGAATGAGAGAGAGGAGAGAGAGAGGCGAACGAGAGACAGGAACGAGAGAGAGAGAGATAAGGAGGAACGAGAGAGAGGAACGATAGAGAGGCTTGCATGGGCCCTGGAGCAGCATGCTGACATACCAACCTCTCGGAATGTTCCTTACACACGCTTATAGAGCATCTCCACACACCCTCAGGGAACTAGGCAGGGCCACGAGAGAGAGAGAGAGAGAGAGAGAGAGAGAGAGAGAGAGAGAGAGAGGCAGAGAGAGACAGAGAGAGAGAGAGGCAGAGAGAGAGAGGAAGAGAGAGAGAGGAAGAGAGAAAAAGAGATAGAGAGAAAGGTAGAGAGGGAAAGAGAAGGATGGGGGGGGGGCTGTACAGCACCATCCATTTCCAGGTCAGGTGTACATCGCGCCCGTCTGACACCTCATATATCTCAGACAGCCAGACCACACCGTTATCACTGCTCTTATCTGGCTGGTAATAAGTCCCACTTAGAGCTGCAACACCGGGCCAGCCTGGAAACTGGGTGGTTGACCTTGCGCTCAGGACTGTGGCAGCACATCTCACACACACACGTACACACACACAATCCACACACAAGCCTGCTCTATCTGTCAGGGTGTTAGGAACCAAGATCCGATTTATGAAAATAAAGAGATATACCCAAAAAAGAAAACACCGCACACTACGAGTAAAATCCATCTTAAACATTGCAGGGTGCCCGGTTAGCTTTGGCATTCAACTGCAAAGCTCTGGAAAGCATTACGATGGTTTATGTCCTGAAAACATAATAAAAAGTGAAGGACTGTTTCAGCAATTACAATATTTAAGATTTAAAGAAATAAAATCATTTGTCATTACGCAGAGCTTAAGCAGTCAGGTCAATTAGTTTCCCCCTGCAGACGCACACCAGTGGAGGAGAAAGAGAGGAGGGACAGGAGCGTTTTAACAACCCAGCAACGTGGCAACAAACACAGCTTCTGTCTCAAGACCCAAGTCTTTTAGTCTTAATGTTTCCTTAGAAAACCAGAAATACATCCGAGAACTAAAAACCCTGTCATACACGGTTAACGTCCAATCAGAACGCTCCCCTTTCAGTCCTGGACAAAGGAGAATCCAATCATACGTCGCAAAAAAAAAAAAGAAGCTAAAAACAAAATTGGTCTGTGGTGCGAAAATTCTAAGGTTTTCTGAGAGGTCTTTTTTTTTTTCTTCCCACAATCACTTCTTTATTGCTATTGTTCCTGGGTTTCAGTGGTTTATATTTCTTTCCACCAGCAATTAAGAACAATAAAACACAGAAAACGACTTCTCGTAGTTTCTCACTGCAGGATGAGCCTTATATCTAATAGAGTGATTAACCGAGCACAAACAAATCCCCCCCAGTTCCCTCCTCTGATATCCTTTCAACAAGGCTTTGATCCCAGCATCCACATACATCTTCCCCATAAACACGTGCCCAGTGAAGACACATTTACCACCCTGCTGTTTGATCCAAGACTACTACACAGAAGCCCAGGAAGTGAACTCAAACCAGCCCCCCCCCCAAAAAAAAACAAAACACAAGCAGACTCTTCTAGTAACTTGTGTTGAAGAAGATTAATATAAGTACACAGGAAATCTAATTTCTTCCACACTTGCTTTCAAACATCAATTAAGAGCTGCTACATACAGAGACAGACGTTTCCCGAGCGCTAAGTGTTCTGCGTGTGCATCACAGGCACTGCATCACTTGAGATCTCATGATTCCGGAGGATGCCCCGAGTATCGGATGTGCGTCCGGCGCTGGGTTTAACACGTCAGTAGAGGAACGTGGCCTCCCTGCCCAAGCGAACCCCACCGAGAGAGAGACGTCACTGGGAGATCTGAGGAGATTTTCTTTCCCGAAAATGGCGGCAAACCAGTCAGGAAGCTGTGGGGGCATGTTGATAGAAACAGAGAGACAACCAAGACAGAAGTAGCATCCATCCGTACCATCATCTCTCCATCAAGATGATCCTTCTCAGCATCGATGACCCATGATCTCTGTAGCCGTCTATGGCGAGATCATCTTCAATACTTCAAACCCACACAACCTACCAGACGATATGAAAGCTCAGTTCAAACACGGACTATTTCCCTGTCGGCTTTTTCGTACCTTTCTCTAATTCTACTTCTCTTACACACGCACGCAACACGCGCACACACACACACACACACACACACACCACAACAAGAGAAACGCACAACGATGGCAGATAAAGAGTTCCAGGGAGCGTGAGACCGCAGGAATTGTTTATCAGATGGCATCGCAGCGGATAATGAGAAGCAGGTTAGGACTTCTGAACCTGCTACACGTGCAGGAGCTTTGTCCATCACCCCCCCCCCCCCCCACCACCACCCCCCACCTCTTACCCCTGACGGTGGCCACATCTCCCACAGACGCACTCTGAAGCAGCTCCACTGCCCTCCTCCACTACAGACCGGCCGCCTTGTGCCCAGGGACAAGGGGCAACCGTGACTTACTCGACACAAATGTTCCCTTTCGTCTCGGTCTGTTTCCCCCCTTCCGTAATCTTAATAATTAGCAGATAATGCAGATCCCCCCCCCCCCCTTTCTCAACCATGAGTTCTTGCTTATGTATATCAAAGCCACATACGACTACTAATAATACAGCTAGTTTTGGAAGAAGAAAAAATAAATAAAGAAGAGAGAGAGAGATCTGTGACCTGAAAAGCCAACCAGCTAAGGGAACGAAATGTGATTGCTAGGCAAAGTAAGAGTTTCCATTAGCAGTTGCCAAGGCGCCATTAAATGTTATGGGCACATTGAGGTCCATGGACTCGTTGGTCAACTCAGTGGGAACATGTCATGTTACACTGAGCAGATCTGTGCTCTGGAGCGAACAACAAGCTTCAAAAGAGGCGGAAAAAAACCAGTCTACAGGGTTATCACTGCCTCTGGCACTTAAAACACACGAGCCAGCCGACGCCGAGCCAAGCAGCCTTGCTTTCTTCTGAAACGGACCCGAGATGTTTCAAGTCCCTCGACCTCGACCCGGGCGTTGCGTGAGCTAAGCGGAACGTTCGGTTCGTGCCCGGAGCGGAGCGTGTTGCGGTACCGGCTCCGCTACAGACGGACGGACGGACGGACGGACGGAGTTACCCGCCGCTGGCTCGGAGGGACGTTTCTGAACCACTTCATTACATCCCTGAAAATATCTGTAAAAAGAGGAGCCATCAAGAGAAAGGGCCCCAGGTGAGGGTAGAGAGGGCTCCAGGTGAGGGTAGAGCGGGCTCCAGGTGAGGGTAGAGTGGGCTCCAGGTGAGGTTAGAGGGGGCCCCAGGTGAGGCTAGAGGGGGCCCCAGGTCAGGTTAGAGGGGGCCCCAGGTGAGGTTAGAGGGGGCCCCAGGTGAGGTTAGAGAGGGCCCCAGGTGAGGGTAGAGGGGGCCCCAGGTGAGGGTAGAGGGGGCCCCAGGGTGAGGGTAGAGGGGGCCCCAGGTGAGGGTAGAGGGGGCCCCAGGTGAGGGTAGAGGGGGCCCCAGGTGAGGGTAGAGAGGGCCCCAGGTGAGGTTAGAGGGGGCCCCAGGTGAGGGTAGAGGGGGCCCCAGGTAAGGGTAGAGGGGGCCCCAGGTGAGGGTAGAGAGGGCCCCAGGTGAGGTTAGAGGGGGCCCCAGGTGAGGGTAGAGGGGGCCCCAGGGTGAGGGTAGAGGGGGGGGCTTGGAGGTGAACGTGCAGGCCTGCTGTTCTCATCCTCCCGCTGTTTTCTCTGCAGGACGCTGAGTTATGGCTTCTCTCTCTGGCTCCAGAACCACAGGCCTCTCCCCTACGACACAGAACCGCTGCACGGGTCTGCCTCTGTGGGTGTGTAAGGGTGCACACGCGTGTGTGCACACATGTGTTTATGTGTGTTGCGGACATTATCCCCTCCCAACTGAAAGCTTTACCATGATATGCCAACGACTCCTGCCAAAACGTCACTTTCTGTCACGATGATCCCAGAGTCGACATAAATATCCCTGCAGACTGAGAAGCACAGAGACCGTGGGCAAAGGAATCCCAGTCATCCAATCTCCACTCCTACACCACAACTGCAGATGTTACGAACAAGCATGAACAATAACAAACAGCATTGAAAACGGCAGCGGCATTAAAGTACTGAGGGACTCAACCCAAAGCGAGGCTTTCGGAGAAGAGAAAAGCGTGAAACAGAAAGAAATATATTTATTTTTCGGGGTTTCTTTGTATTCCTTCCCATCTTTAAGAGTTGCGGTGAACCTTAAAAAGCTATACTAAAATAATGACCAGCAGTGCGTGTGGATGATCCTCCTTAAAAACATACTTGTGGCGGCAGAGAAATACACAGAGAGAGCGCTCTGAAGCGATGTTTCACACAGGCTCCTTTGGAGGATGTTAGGTTAGGATGTAGGGATGAAGCCATACCTTAGCTAATGCACTTCTACCTCACGAGGCCAAAAGCGTTTTTTTTTTTTTTACTGTCTTTCGAATAAGAAACGAGCGCGTCGGCTGCCAAACAACACTAACTTCGTAATTCCGTTCCGCCTACTACGAATAAAGCGTTCTTGGATTCGAATATCCATCTTGAGTAAACAAAACAAAGCAGCATCGATAATCTGCTCTATTTTGGCATGGATCTCCTGGTTCTTTGCATGGAGAACCGGGGTTTGTGCTGCTAAAGGGAATGCCATGTTAGACGAGGGGGGGGGGGGGCGGGTCAAACTCTGACCCCTCAGAACCCCCCACCCCCCCAACCCCCTCTAAGACAGGCTTCTGGTTTGTGTAACCAGGCTCCAGCTGAAAGCTTGAAGAGGCATTCATATGTGCATGTTATGTTTCCAAGGGGAAAGATGGACCAATTAATCTGATTATGGTCACAAATCCCTTAACATGTGTCAGCGTGTGTCTGAGCATGTGCGGTACAGATGTCTGCGTGCCTGCGTGTGCGTGCACCCTTACAGGACACACACACACACACACACACACACACACACACCTGGATCAGGAGTCCGTCTGCACAAGACAACATCCAATACTGTGCCCCCTTAAGGCTTAAGGAGTTTACAGAACTGGACTGACGTTTAACATGCATCTATCATTTCTCCAGCGGATAATGTCCGCTACAGTAGAGCAACCGTATTTGAGTTCAGCCTGAAGATGAGAGCTGTTATTCAGAAGCTCGGCAGAGGCAAAGAGTCCTGAAATGAGATCCAGAGTATAACAGTAAACCAACTGTCAAAGCCTCCTCTCTCTGTTTGATAACACAGCACCAGAGCACTTAAGGCTTTTCAAACAGCGTCGGTTTCTCTCGCACGGCCATGAATATGCCTATTCTGAGGGTAAATCTTTCATTTTCTGCTAAGATGTCTGTCTCTAGCCCCCCCCCCCTCACCCCCCCCCCCCCCACCCCCTCCTATTTTCCCGGACTGGGGTGCGTTTGTTGTGCCACTGTGGGCCGTGCCGAAGGGGTGAAAGGCAGGGGAACGAGGAGCTGACAGACAAGGCTCGATGCTGCACCTCCACCACAGGCGAATCCCCAGCTAACCCCTGCGCTGACAGCCAGGATGTAGCACTCATCCGCGGGCTACAGCCCAGGGCCTGGGGCCCAGGAAAGGGAGGGGGCAGCCTGGCTGCTGATGATGGAGGGTGGGGGTGGTGGGAGCGAGGGAGGGAGGGAGGGAGGGGGGGGGGCGTAGAGCTGGTGGTTTGCATGGCACGCACCGCTTACCGTCTCCAGAGCCACAGACACAAGCTTCTGCCAACAGTGTGTCCAGAGACTGGCTGAGTGACAGAAGCTCTACACACACACACACTCACACACACTCACACTCACACACACACACACACACACACTCACACTCACACACACACACACACTCACACTCACACACACACACACACACACACTCACACACTAAATCCCAGGCAACACACCAACCCTCGATCTCACTACAGGGTCTACTGTAGCTCAGCATAGAAGCTCTCATCATTCTGCCTCTGATGTTTCACAATAATGAACACAACATATCCGTAACGACCGCTTCTTTCCTTCTGCAGCAATGCGGTGCCAGCAACACACACCGAATGATATCAAGTTCTGAGCTCACAACTGGAAAAGAGTGAGGCAGGGAGAGGAGGAGGACTGCCTCTGTCCCATAGAGAGGCATTGAGGCAGAGAAGACTGAGGCAGAGAAGACAGAGAGGAATGATTCTGTTTCTCGGTGAGGCAGAGAGACAGAGAGTGCTGCCTCTGGTGATCCAGGCTCCAGACAGAGCGTTGGCCCCAGCTCCGAGTCTCTCCAGCTGGGATCGGAGCGCTAGACAGAGGCTTGGGTTTCATGGCAGGACAGGGGGCTGGGGCCGGGGCACACGGGGGAGGGAGGGGGGGAGGGGTGGGAGTCAGAAGCCCGGCGGGGCTGAAGAGGTCCCAACATCAGACAGACAGACGCTCTGGGGAGCTGGGGCCCACTGGCCCAGCAGGAGGAGACAGAGAAGAGCACAGTCAGCAGGGACAAACTAGCACGGTCAGCAGAGACCAGCACAGTCAGTAGAGACCAGCACAGTCAGTAGAGACCAACACAGTCAGCAGGGACAAACTAGCACGGTCAGCAGAGACCAGCACAGTCAGCAGAGACCAGCACAGTCAGTAGAGACCAGCACAGTCAGTAGAGACCAGCACAGTCAGTAGAGATCAGCACAGTCAGTAGAGACCAGCACAGTCAGTAGAGATCAGCACAGTCAGTAGAGACCAGCACAGTCAGTAGAGACCAGCATAGTCAGCAGGGACAAACTAGCACGGTCAGCAGAGACCAGCACAGTCAGCAGAGACCAGCACAGTCAGTAGAGACCAGCACAGTCAGCAGAGACCAGCACAGTCAGCAGAGACCAGCACAGTCAGTAGAGACCAGCACAGTCAGTAGAGACCAGCACAGTCAGCAGAGACCAGCACAGTCAGTAGAGACCAGCACAGTCAGTAGAGACCAGCACAGTCAGTAGAGATCAGCACAGTCAGTAGAGACCAACACAGTCAGCAGGGACAAACTAGCACGGTCAGCAGAGACCAGCACAGTCAGCAGAAACCAGCACAGTCAGTAGAGACCAGCACAGTCAGTAGAGACCAGCATAGTCAGCAGAGACCAGCACAGTCAGCAGGGACAAACTAGCACAGTCAGTAGAGACCAGCACAGTCAGCACAGTCAGGCCAGTTCAGGAACCCAACACTGATCAATATTCCTCCTCCCACCACAACTTTGCCTTTGAACCACTGTCATGGCATCTGCATCTCAGAGTGTTCACAGTCCCTGGGACTTTCCAGCCCCTTAGAAGAACGGCCTCGTAAAAATACCCCAAAAAATCACATCTAATGATATTACAGAAAGATCCAGTAAAATGGTTTGATTTGGATTAAGTCTGAGGACAGGCAAACAGAGCAGCATGTGCTTGGTCCCACTAATCCTAGCAAAGTCAACATTTGAACAGTCTGTCCTTCAACAACACACACAACCCAGGTTCATAACCAGTAGAAGGAATTCCTTTCACCACACACAGACCCCTCCACACACACACACACACACACACACACACACACACACACACACACACACACACACACACACACACACACACACACACACACGTCTGTGAAGGGGAAAGCATGCATCTTCATTAAAGCTGCACCAAATATAACAAAATCATTGCTTATCTGGTTTTGTAAATCTTCCATATTTCATCCCCTCTGCGAGTGACTTTCTGAGGCACAGGATCATCTTCCAGTGCTTGTGAGCGCTGGAATTTCCCAGCAAGATGTATTGTGGCTGTTTTCTGGGAAATATTAGGCCAGCCAGTAGGGGTAAGGTGGGGAAGGGGAGGTGTAGGGGTGGGGGGGGGGGGGGGGGGGCACAGACGATCAGTATCACAGCCCTGAACTCCCATGATAAAATGTGTCTCGTGTCTCACCTCTCTCTCTTTCCTCCTCCTCCTCCCCTCCCTTTCTCCCTCTCCCTCTCTCTCTGGGTCTGAAGGGTCGGCCGTGTGTTTTTTAGCCTGTTTTAGCCTCTCAGGGTCGGTCAGAAACCAATCCACCGTGGAGACCCTCTATCAACCTCCAGCCTCACGCCTCGTTCCCTCTGCCCTCCAGAACGTCACATTAAAAAACCGTCCCTCTCTCACAAATCACCCTGGCTGCCTGCTTGTAAAGGGCCGGTAGGCCGGAGAGAGAATGAGGCCGGAGAAACACACCGAAACCCAATCTGAAGAAGTCTCACACGGAGGACGGAGGGGGTATTTTTCAAGCCCCCACTGGGTGAGACAGGCCTCACCAATCAGCACTGACCCCTAGTCGGAGGCCGTGTTCTGGGGGAAAACAGGCCAGTTTACAGGCTGCCCTGGTGGTTTTCTCCTCCTCCTCCTCCAGAGGAGGGGCGCTCTGAGTTCCTGACAGCCCGCGGAGCCTGGATGGGGCCGGGGCCCACCTCCTGCCTCCCTGTGATGGACGGAGAACACAATCCAGCTTCTGGTTACCGATAAAACAAACCTGCTGGTCTTGCAGCGTGACACCTCACGTGCCGTTGTGGTCCTTACTGAAATACGGCCTTCTGGGTAAAGCAGCCAAAACAAGTAGAAAAGGGAAATATAACAGCCCCTGCAGTTTGCTTGTAGCTCTACGGGCTGAACAAAGTCAATGAGCACTGCCTCAGCTTTGCCTCAGCCCTGCCTCAGCCCTGCCTCAGCCCTGCCTCAGCCCTGCCTCAGCCCTGCTTCTGCCCTCCTCAGCCCTGCCTCTGCCCTGCCTCAGCCCTACCTCAGCCTTGCCTCTGCCCTGCCTCTGGTACAGACATCTGAATTTGCTTCACAGTCATAGTGAATCGTTACCAGAGAGCATCCCTGAGGAGACCAGGCTAACATCCTCCTGGGAGCCCAGCCAGGGAGCACAGCTACTGGGCCACCTGTACGAGCCAGGCCCCATCAGTGATGGAACCGAGGGAAGGAGAGGGGAGGAGGGGAGAGGAGGAGAGAGAAGGGGAGAAGACAGGAGGAGAGGGAAGAGGAGGAGAGGAGAGAGGAGAAAAGAGAAGAGGAGAGGAAAAACGAGAAGAGGAGAGGAAGGGGAAGGAAGAGGAGAAAGGAGAAGTGGAGAGGAAGGGGGAGGAAAGAGCAGAAAAGAGAAGAGAGGAATCTCCACCGCTGGTGCTTAAAGTAATCCCATTGGTTTCACTGCATCTGATCTGCAGTCTAACAGACTTCCAAACAGTTGAATGAGTAAATAAAGTGCCCCGAGGGACTCCCGGGAGAGAAGGATTACCGTAAGGGCGCACACAAAGGCTTCTAAGCCCCACAGCTCTGCCCCAACTGCAGACAAAAGCCTTGGAGTTGGGCCTCGACCAGGGAACCGGCAAACTGGATTCATCTTATCCTGGGCAGCACCTCCTGCTGTGGGTGAGCCAGACACTCTCATGCATAGACACACACACACACATGCAGGTGTGCGCGCTGCACGCCATCACGCTCCGGTCTGTCGGACTGCACACACGCAAGCACGCGTGCACTCGTCAGCACACACACACACACACACACACACACACACACACACACACAGTTAAGCTCGCCATAACTTCCTGAACACACCTGCGTAGGCCTCATCAGATCCATTTCACGCTCTCTTGACTGTAGGGGAGTCGGGGGGGGGACCCTATGTCATGGTACCCCCTCCCCCCCCCGTCCCCCTCCTGGGAAGGAGGAGTCAGGGGGCCGCAGCGCCGCGGTGCCCAGTCCCACCCCGGCCCATTCCCGACACGAATAATAGGATTAGGAGCCTTGTTTCCGTCAAACCCTTCCATCCAGGACAAAGCTCTCTGCGGCTTACTGTCACAGATCATCATGCAGGTCTCTGTCAGTCCCTCTGGGAGCTAGGAAGAACAAGCAGAGACCAAGAACCAACATGACCCACCTCATGGTCATAATAAGACATTCATGTTGTCCTCAATATTTTCCGCATATGTTTATCAGAGTCTTCTAATCTATCTAATACGTGTACCAACAGTATATAATAGTCTAGTTTAGGATATAGTTACATTTAGTCCATTAGCAGACGCTCATCCCCAGAGCAACTTAGAGCAAGTACAGGGACATTCCCCCCTGATCCAAATAGGGTGAAGTGCCTTGCCCAAGAACACAATGTCATGTAGCCACAGCTGGAAATCAAACTCACAACCTTCCGATCATGAGCCCAACACCTTAACCGCTGAGCCACCCTGATGCCCTCCCTTCTAATCCCTCTAATACGTCTACTAACGGTGTAAAATAGCCTAGTGTAGCATTGTACAGTAACCTGTGGTATAGCATAGTGACCCAGTATACGGTCTTCAGTCATGCAGGGAGGGGAGAGAGAGGTGGCCAGGGTGTAGGGAAGCACTCATCTCGAACCACAGGCCCACATTTCCCACCCCGGTGGAAGAATGTGTGATGTGGCTGTGAGAGTGAGCCTTGGGCACACAGGAGTCCTGCTGCAGCACTTAGCACCACCATGCAGCCTGCTGGAGAGAGCCCCAACAGGAGGAACATTCCTGGGGAGGGGATGCACGTGATGGAGGGGCAGGGTCTGGTCGCATCCGAACATCTGCTGGATCTCCGCTGAACAGACATGAGAACTCTCTGGTCATCGCTCGCACACACAGACAGGTTCTCCTGCGGCTACGTTAGAACACTGCTCTTTTGTTCATTTACATTTACATTTACATTTATTCATTTAGCAGACGCTTTTATCCAAAGCGACTTACAAGAGAGAGCTTTTACAAAGAGCATCAGTCATTGAGCATAGCAACGTGATAGACCCCGAACACAGTGGGTTTTTTAGATTGTGAATCATCATTCTCATACATGAGAACCAATAAGTGCCAATATTCCCAAAAGCACGTCGTAGAGCATTACCCCTTCGCCCGTATTTCGCCTGTCTTTCTGAATGAAAAAGGCACAAGTATGGGGCAGTTAGCAGGTCCTGCCAGTCAGAATCTAGAGTTAAGTAGCTGTGGAGCAGTCAAGCTCTAAACGGACGACAGTCAAAACAGCAGAGAACCGGGAACGAGATTGTGACGACGCTCCTTCATTTTCGAACGCCGCCCCGTTATTCATTTTAAGCGAACAGTAATGGTTGTGTAAATGATAGCCTGCAGTTTGGAAGATTATCAAAATGACAGATTTCCATTTGGCAGAAAGTGTATTCAGTGTCTGTGGCGATAGTATTCCTGACAGACTGACTGACATATTCTCCTGCTTACCCTCAGGGTTGAGGGGGAAGGTTAAATGGCAGAGACCGACAAATTGCACGCTTGATTTCCTGAGCAGTCCGCTGCTACCGCTCTGGGTAACGTGAGCACACTGGGCGGGAACACAGCACAGTTCTAACTCCACCCCTCTGCGACCACGCCGCATGATGCGGGCTAACCAAGCACACCCCAGAATGGTTACAGCTCCCTCACGCTACGCCGCAAGGTGTTCTACCGCACCGCTATGAGATCCTACCCAACACCACTGTCCACCGCATCATCCAACATAATAATAAACAATAATGATAATAAAAAACAAGTTTGATGTCATTGTTTATCTGCATTAATCTGACTACTAGATATCTCCAATATCTACTCCAAAGTAGGTCAGAGGTATCTTAAGGTACGGCTTGTCTTGTCTCGTTTAAGATGCAGCCAGCTGTACCACTAAGAGCTGGAACATCCTGAGTTGTGAAACGAAACAGTTTAATTCCACGAGGCGTGTAGTCGAGACGCAGCACCTGAACACTCTCATGACAGGTAGCTTAACACCATCCTGTGTTGGGGAGAACGTTAGGGGATTGCATCATCGCTACGCTGCTGGGACAGGCCGGACGATGTTGATCCAGTACCCCACCCCCACCCCCCTCGGAGGAGCGTGGCTCGTTCCAGCCTGGTGCTACGAAGCTAGGCAGGCTGAAGTAACGTTATCCAGGCAAACGGCAGCTAGAGTTCTATTATTCTTTCAGCTGGGGGGCCTATATTCCCAACCACAACAACCAACGCCTATTCTCTGCCCTGGTATTAGGTCATATACGAGCGAAAGAATGCAAACCTTCTGTAAAATGCACTAATGGATGAAAGACAAGGAAGCAAGGGTGGTTTCTATAATGCAGCCTGTTTACAGTGAGCCACAAGGGATTGTCGTATATGGAACACACACACACATATATACACACACACACACACACACAGGGAGCCGGAGCAGAAATCCAACCATCAGCATGTTACCCTCCTCCCAGAGTCCACAGCAAAGCTAATTAAAGAACAATATTTCACAGAAGGGTTCTCCTAACACTTTTTAAAAATCCAGCTATCAGCACACCGGGGCATCATCCAAGCTGGAGAATTATAAGAGAAAGTCGCAGAGGGAGAGTATAAGGGTGTTCCTCTGTTAATATGGCTTCCTTCTCGCAGGCAATGTCAACATGTTTTAAACCGTGTAAGACAGCACTAGTATGTGTTCGCATTATCGTACTCTAGTGCGATGTTTCTCGCTGAAAAAATAGGAATTTAAACATATGTTGAACATCATATTAATTGTTCAAAGTAATAAGAAAAATGATACACATTTGTATTAGAAATGCTTACATTTCTAAAGATTCTATCACTTAATTTGTCCCAATCATTAATCCTTAGAGCAGGTATTTAAAAAAATATATATAAATCATAATCATTCTTTGTTTCCAATCTTTCAGTCACACTATTTCAAAACAAAACAAAGACATTTCTTTCAGTCCACATTCTCATGAATCTCCCCACGTGCACATAAAAACAGGAAGCTGCACCACGGGGGGGGGAAAATGAACGTTTGCCAATTCCCTGATTTATGACGGAGGATAACAGGTCTGGGATCAGTCGCTGTAGGAATGTAATCACCTCCACAGCGAACGGCCAACAGTCAGCCTCTAGCCCTGGGCTCTCAGGGAGCTGACAAATGCATCTTAAATAGGTGTCATAAAAGTCAAAAAGGTGCCAATTACATGTCTAAGTATCCCATCAATGTAAACAGAAATTACACCTACAGATACCTGTGTAAATGTGCCCCCCCCCTCTCCCTCTCTCTTCTAATTTGACCTGGGTGATGGCAGGTGAAGACACAGTGTGATAGAGACTGAAGGGGTAGAACACAGTAAAGCCATGCAGTTCTGTGAAAGCCCTGGTTTTTCACAACCCAAAACCTAACCAGCCAATTGAAACTAAAATCATGCTTAGTATCCAAATAAATCTAAATTAGCTGCACATACACAGTATATATACAGTATGTATTGGCAGAAGGGAAAGTGCTATTTAAGTGAGCCTTTCTATCTCGATGAGACATTAGTTTTTTTTTGTGCTTCACATCAAACAGCGGCTGCTTGAACATGATCACAGTGATCCTGGACGCTCATTGTCTGACGCACGGGATCTCGCGAGAGCATCAATGAGACAATAATTGCAGCAGTGTTACAAAAGCAGCGATACAAAAAGCTTCAATTTAGTGACAAGCAGAAGGGCAGTCATGCTGAACACCGTGCGGTCTGTGAGACGGTCTGCTTTTCGCGGCATCAACTGAACTAAATAGACGAAAGATTACAAATAATAAAATACAATAATAAATCAAATAAAAATAAATAATAATAAGAGCAATAGTAAGCCTAATAATAATATCTAATTTTAATCTAATTATTTAGGGTAGGCCTAGGCTATTTCATAATTGCGATCCATAGAATTAATGTGTAGCTTCATTTTTGGGGGGGTCTGTACATTACAAGTAAAATTCGTTCGTATTAATCTGTTGCTGTTTTTATAGATTGTATTAATATTATTGTGGACGCCATCATTTTTTTAGCCTAATCCTAATTAATTCCATTGTCGAAACAAAATATAGGTAAATATAACGGACATTCTAGCGGGAGAAAAAGAAGATTAGTTTTTTATGTCTAAATAGTCTTAAATAAGTCTCTTACCACGTTTTAATCGCTTGAATGCGTGCGTCTATGTGTGTGTGTGAGTGTGTACGAGTGTGTGCGTGAGTGTGTGTGAGTGTGTACAAGCTCAGTTTTGGTTGGACCATGTCCTCATTAAAGAAGGCACCTACGATATGTTATTATGTATTATTATGTAATATGTATTTATTATATAATCTCTAGAATAAATGGCCAAACACCTAACATCTCTGTCCAGGCTCCAATAGGTGGGATTGGAAACTTTTTATTTTCCACTGGGGACTTTTATATCCAACATTTCAAATGAATCATTCTTACATCTGTTTTTCTTACCGGCATTTTTTTGTGCTTTGTATTTATCAAGTAACTTACATTTATGGAAATGATTGTGCGTTGGTGGAAATATACAAAATTCGACCTACAGCCATTTCCTCTAGGCCGTCCTTGTTTCTCGGTTACAATCGATTGAACACACATCTCACACAGGAAATATACCAAATAAATACCGTCCTTACTGTTGGTAGTCGTGTTTGCAGTATAGTTTCCTCTCCCTTAGATAGCAGCTGGTGGCCAGAGGCTGGAGACACACGGTGCAGTGCAGACACGCCTCGTGCCAGGAGGACTGGCTGACCCTCATGATGAAGCGGTCAGAGATGGGCCTCTTGCAACCCTCACACACACACCGAGGGTCACACTCCGTCCCTGCGAGGAAGGGGACAAGTCAGTAAAACAAGTTTCAATCATTCATTTGTTCTTAGATCCAAAGAATGATGCAGCTATGTAAATAAATATATATTGGCTTACAGTCTACACGTGGGAGTACAGGCTATAGGATGAGTCCAGATCATTTGTAAACGTGCGGTTAAGAACTTTACAAACCTACATACATGTGTTAATTCATATCCAAATGACAGACATACTTAGGTTTGGAGTGATGGGAGTCTGAACCGTCAAAGCAGGCTACTATTTTCACATAGCCTAACAAAAAATATGAGTTGTTTATGCAGGCCTGTATCAGTGATAATAATTGAAAAAAAAATATATATAGAATCCTATTTAACCCTCCAATACTTGTTGCCAACATTAAAAACATCAGCAGATTTTACATGCAGAAGTGAATTTATTTCATTTGGTTTGTCCCTGGATTGTGTTTCATCTTGTGAGGAATGTAATTTGGCACTGTAGCATGAGCATAACTATTGATAAAACAATATATATTTAAGTTAGTAGCTACACAGGGCCTGCACAGATGATGCGTTTAATATGGAGGAAAGTATTGGTTTTATTTCCCAGCAAATGCACCGTTTACCTGACTTCAACATGGCATGATCAATCAGATTTAATTATTTTAATTATTTGTTTATTTGAACTCACCCAGCCTGACTCCAATAGCTTGACCTGATCTCAGTGGATGCTCTTCAATTTTGATACCGTCCAACATCATGGAGTAGTTGGACAGATTTCTCCCGGAGAAAGAGCCTTCCAGAACCTCAGGACCTGTTGCAATATCCAGAAGAAGACACGATCAGAAGTGTCTTCTCCTCTGGTGGTTTGATGACACTAAACTATATATATATATGTAGATGCACCACAAGGCAACAGCACTTGGATTCATGCAAGAACAGCCTAAAAGTGAAGTCCTCAATGTTAGGGCTCTCCGTCTGTTTTACAGCTGTTGTTTTTGTCCTAAAGCAGAATATCCCTGGTGTCCTAAAAGCAGAATATCCCTGGTGTCCTAAAGCAGAATATCCCTTTAGAATGGAGTCTAATGAGAAGAAACGACGATAAAACACCGCAAGAAGTCACCTGTTAGTTTGGCAGACTGGATCTCCAGTCGAAGCTTCAGGTTTTCCACGGGATAACGTCGCCCAGGTTCAGTCTTTTAATCAAACAGGCTATTTACCGTTTAAACAGACCGACGAAGAAAAAAAAGCAGTAGAAATCCTCCCAAAATACGGACGAAATCTTCCAAAAGTTCTTAGTTGCTGTGCGGTTCCTTCTCGCGTGAAAAGTCCAAGACCGATACTGAATCCTCTGGATCCTCCCACAGTCTGTTTACTGGCATTGGGAGGTTATTGGATAGGCAGCAGAATGGAGTTAAATCCGCCCTGTTAAAGAGCCCTGATAAAGGCCTTTATTTGATCAAATAAACAAAAGCAACAGTCATCTGTTGAATTATTACACCAACAAACATCATAATTCGCCTGCAGGCTGCTTTGTTAAATGGAGCCTGAGCTTATTTCTTTATATTATTAGGCTTTACTGGGCTTCATGCAGTTGAAAAAGCTTAGTGTAGGCTCACTTTTTAACTTGTACATTAGTTACACTGAAATATGTTTTGCTTCGGATTCTGAGCAGCTTGCCTGATCGTTCAAACCTAGATCTTTCAGATTTTATTTTTTTATTTTACATTTATTTTTGTCTTTCCCATTAGGTTTCCCGTGGGCTACGCCTATTTAAAACCAGCACAGGTAGGTTTTAGGGGTAACATTGTGACCCATCTGGAGATGAACGAGACTTCACCCCAAGGTAAGATGCCTGCATGGAGCCCTGATTATTGTTCTGATCTAATAATAATAATAATAATACATTTTATTTATATAGCGCTTTTCAAGGTCTCAAAGTCGCTTTAAAGACAATAAAATCATCATAAAAGTTTCACATTAAAAACATAGTAAACATTAAAGTCTAGTAAACATTAAAATCTAGCGATAGATCAGTTGGTTTGAATTGTTCTGTGTAATTGGCCAGCATTGGCCAGGCTCTACAGTAAGCCTATAGAAATGTGCAGCTTTTCCCACTGAAATAGGTATAGCATATGTAAAAATAACTTTAAATCGAAATAAATTGACACCAGGCAGACATATGCCCACATATTGTTTGCATGCATTTTTTTTAAGCCAGATTTTGATTGACGTTCATATCCTTATTCATTCCTTGTTCATATCCTTATTCGTAACAAAAACAGCCTACTGACAGAGTTTAATCTTTATTTTTTTATTTTTTTTATCTGGGCCTTGTATCTGTGGAACCAGATCCATCGTTACAGGGAAGAACAAACCATGATTCCCAACGACAAAGTTTTACATTTAAGATCTATATTTTCATATCACGGGATCACATTTCAAAGGGTTATTGTCAAACTCCAGCCCTAGTTGATAAGGTCGATAAGGCCTCTCCAGATAAATCACATGAGGTTAAAACATTATTTGTCATGCAGTCCCTACTTTAACTCCTGGGATGCGAAGCCATAAAGGCATTTCAAGCCTTCTGGACAGATAAGCAAGTGCAATTTATTTTTTAATTGATAGGTAACTTCCATTCTCCTTGGGACTACCAATGGAAACTAGCCTTTTGGCTATAATTGGGGCATTTACATTTCATACCTGTAAAATGTCAATTAATGTATACTGTCCCTCTATAACAAATACAAAGTAAATACATAAATAAATAAGTTGTGGTCAATTTAAAAACCCAGCTGTCTTCATACAGGAGACCCAATAGGCTTATAACCTATAACTATAATGATATTCAGGGAGGAAAATCCCACGGTGTGATTTTAGTTTGGGGTTAATCAAGCACAACATGAGCTAAGTGAAGATCATTAGGCGGTTTAGATCAGCTATATGATCTATTAATTCCACAATGCAAAACATACTAGACAATGTCTAGTTGGCCTATACATCAAACTTAAAGTGGTCACTGAAATAAATGAGGACATAGGAGCAGGATTCTGCAAGATGAACAGTTTAAAAAGGCCACGACTCCCATTGAATGAATTTATACTGATATTTAATCTTCTTCTACGATACTTTAATATAATGTGGCTATATTCGATGCGATATCTACCTCCATTCTACCGTCTTGTAAAGTAACCAACAAAATAACGTTTAATTAAGATATCCCGTTAGGGTTAGTGTAACCCTAACCCGTTATAGAATAGGTTACTGTTTAAAATATGAATAGCGACCTGCAGACAAACGAAATGAATTTGAATAATTCTGATCGTTATTATTACTATACAAGTTTAAGGTTTTACGTTAAATTAATTCTACAAATAAATTAAATAGCACAAAGCTTTATGAATCAGTGGTCATATGGGATATACCCTACATAACATTTACATTTATTCATTTGGCAGATGCTTTTATCCAAAGCGATTTACAAGAGAGATCGTTACAAAAGAGCTTCAGTTAATAGAAATATAATAGATAACATGATAAAAAAAATGTAGGCCAAGATATGTCTTAAAGGTAACACACCTTAATTGGGAGCACCCTCTCTTTGCCCTCTGGTGACGAATTTTCAGCTGATGCAAAAAACCTAGACAGAAACAGTATAATGAACGAAAATGCATATTTTCTTAATCTCATTTAGAGAAGGAAATCGAGCTAAATACGTCGCGTGCGAATCGATTAAGTGGGACCCTAATCAATTAGTGAAAGCATGATGATGATATGTTCTTCCTGGGTTTTTAATAGAGAGTCTTCTAAACTTCTCATGCAGCAGGTGTTGCATGGACTTGAGATGTGAAAAATAAATAAAAAGTTAAAATATTTAGCACAGTTTAGTAGTTTCTTCCAACAAAGACTATATCTATTCACTAGAATGAACTGGCTGGAATAAAATCACGCACAAACAACGTGGGTTATTAAAACAAACATTAAAAACGAGAACAAACCTTTGTTCACAACTGTTGCTGTGTTTGAATTTAGATTTCTAAAAAAATAATAATAATAATTAAATACGAGTAGGCTTGGTCTAAGTGAAACCCACACCGATAAGATTTTCTGCAAATTAGAAAGACAGACTGCCTTTTTTGTAGTATCCCAGTGTTTCATAAACAAAGTTATCTCTCCAATTTTTATAAATTAAGTGTATTGGTTCGAATTGTTTTGGCCTTGTGGTTATCCATATTTAAACAGGTTTATAATTCAATAAGTAGGCCTACAAAATCACTCATACAACATGGATTGCCTTTGTTGGCAATTACAATTTTACATTTGCCAGAGTAGCCTACCAGTAGAGAAATACAAATCTAATAAACGTAATATGAATCTCATATACTGTAGGTATAAAATTAGTGGATTGCACATAATTCTTTGCTTTCTCGAGAGCCCGTTTAAAATAATGTTTTTGTTTTCCACATAAAAATAAAAAATAATATTATCGCCAATATCAAAAGTATCACATCTTCAGGCCTACAGCATGCAAATATTTTCCCAATATATCCTTAGTATAAATAAACAAAAACATTATTTACAGTAGTAAATACATACCCAAAATAAAAACACACAAGTAATCTGTAACAAACCAAAATGTTCTTATAATAATTTGTATTTGACTATGCAGCTAAATTTAGCGAAAAACTCGAACCCGCTTCTAAAATATATTTTTGAGAATGAGTCTTAACACATTTAGAACAGCAACGTCACCACCTGCTGGTCACATCAAGAATTGCGCTAGATCGTTTTAAAAGGAGGGAACGTTATTTGTCTTTTATTGCCATGGGAATCTCATCTCTGCTGTGTCTGGTGTCATGTCCAGAAGGCAGGTCAACACCTCCACCCAGACTCTGTCAACACCACTCGAACGGCCAGGAAGATTAATCAGGATAACCATGCTGCCATAACTCAGGTTTTACGCTCATCTGGGGCATTACACACAAAAAAGAGACTTGTCAAGATACCGTGTTTGTTAAAAGGCTTCAAAGATTTCAAAGGTTTCCAAAAGATCTTCTCTCATCTTTAAGCCGGGCTGCCCAGTCTGAAGACGACAAGCTGAATGTGGTCCACATGTGGCTGTCTCGCCAAAGCTCCAACCAAGCCAGTTTCCCAACATCTGGAGCACGCGAGCAGCCAGGTGAGGCTGGGATGGTGAGGGTGGATAGACAGGCCAGAGCAGCAGAGCTCCGAGCAGGCAACATGGACCTCATCTCAACAAACACTGCTGAAATCTACGCAGAAACGTGTGAACCTAGATAGAGTTACAGATGATTATAGAAACGTATGGGGTGGATGTATTTTTTTTAATGTTTTTATTTTGGTGTCTACAATGACAACAGAGTCTGAACTCTACAACGAGATTTATAGTATTTTTTTCTTTGTTTCTTGAAGCATAAACGCATCCTCAGCATATACACAAGCCTGCAGCGGGCTCTCTGAATGATCTTAGGACTTGTGCCATTCACAACAGCCTTGCACTTATTTGTCTCATGTGGGGATCATAAATGATGTGTGCGCTGTCTAAATTACATGTGCCTACAGACGATGTGGCTACAAGTACTGAAAGCCATTCTAAATAGAACTCCAGGTTCCAGCCCCTCTAAATAGAACTCCAGGTTCCAGCCATTCTAAATAGAACTCCAGGTTCCAGCCCTTCTAAATAGAACTCCAGGTTCCAGCCCTTCTAAATAGAACGCCAGGTTCCAGCCCTTCTAAATAGAACGCCAGGTTCCTGGCTGAGGGAGGACCGCTGAACTCTGTTTAATTACATGTGTTCTCAATGCTCTGCATGTTGCTATGGGTAAAATATATCTTCTTTTTTTTATTACCTAGTGGCATAAGTCCCTTTTCATCAACACTAATGGTGAATCGATCAAAAACGGCTCTGGAAACACTGATCTCAGAACAGGCATGAACAGCCATTACATGCTATAGGAACCAGGGCCCAGATATCAGAACACTGACTTTGACTGACAAAAAAAACTATAATAAAAAAACTGCCAAACCAATGAAATCAAATAATACAATTGTATTTGTCAACTCTGTTCTGTAACTTCAATGAAAATGAATATTTCACTCTGGATTTGTGGACCCGTTTTAATGAGTGTATGCATGTGTGTGTCCATCTGTGTGTGTGTGTGTGTGGAACTGATTGTCCTTGCATGTGTGAGTGTGTGTGTGTGTGTGTCATTAAGAGACTGGACTTCAGAGAGGAGGTGGATATCCAGCAGATGTTTTTCAGCTGGTCGGATCTGGTGGTGAGGATCTAGACGGCCACTGTCACCAGCGAGCCCTTCCAATCTGTCCTGAACATTAGGCAGAGTAGAGCTCCCCTCTCCCCTCTCCTCACCACCACCCACCTCTCCCCCAAGCCTCCCCCCACCTCACTGCCCCTAAACAGGATGTGCTGACTCCATCTGTTGCAGGGCCTTTAGCTTCTCTCCTATCCAGGCTTTAGAGGGAGACCCAGAACAGTGTAATCCCAGGACCGACTAACTAGCTGACAGGCAAGAAGGCTCACTATGAAAGCAAATCAGTGCCATCAGGCTTGAATACTTGAATATTCATGTATATACAGTATATTAATTCATATTTAAATCGTAAAGAGGTGAATTCAAAACCCACACATTTCGGTAGCGTTTACACTTCAATATAAAGTTTTTAACACCTTTTAAAATTCAAAAAATGTATATCGTTGATTTGTTTCTGTAGCTGGCAAACAGGTAGAGGGCAAGTACACTAGCAGGCTAGTAGGCTAATTGGCTAGAAGGCTAACTGCTAGTAGGCTGAGTGGCGTTATTAAGCAAGCCCACCTGGGGCATGAATACAAGGCTTTGAACTTGTGGTCAGGAGGAGGTCACAGCAAGCATAATAATGGACTAGTTTGGCTAGTTAACCAGTCAAATGTAAGGAGCAAAAAACAGATTAAACAGAAACGTATGAAGACTAATTCGTACGTGAGATAAAAAAAAAAGGTAATCAACTTTGAATAAGCCTGCGTTATGAATATTTTATGGGCGCTGAATGTTAAAAGGATGGGAAAAAAATAACATAAAAAACCTTCCCCTTCAGATTTAGGTGAGAGTTCCAATCTTTCTGGTGTTCAGGAATTCGTCCCAGCACGGTCCATGGACCTAGTTACCAGGTAGGAGAACCTGTGGCCCCTGTGCCCTGACCCCCGTCCTCCACCTAGTCCTGGCTGGAACCAACGAACCCCCCCCCCTCCGGCCTCCTGGGAGTGCTGCGACTAACAAGAAAACCCCTGGGCCAAATCTCTCAGTACAGCTCAAGGTTTTCCCCCTGGACCACTTTCAACTTAATAAACATCTTAACTAGCCTGGTGTCCCTCGGGGAAACAGACCCTGTGGGCAGGCCGGCTCAGAAGCTGCTGGCCTTTATTGCTTCCAGGTGGCCGGGCTAAAGAACGCAGGCCAGCAGTAAATGTCCAATAAAATGTACCTGGCACCTTCGTAGGTGGACAGGGTCACCGCACCTGTCTGTGGAGCAGGTCGACCCTCTCTCCTCTCCCCAGACGATCTAGCAGGCCCATGTCCTCCAGCTAAACCCTTGTCCCCCCCTCCCCTTCCCTTGATGCCTAACCTCACCTTGACTGGCATCGGCCGTCCCTCAGGGATGCTAAGTCGGACCTTTGCCATTGTCAGCCTCGTCCTCCTAATACCTCCGCTGAGAAGGAGACCTGTTTAAATGTTCGAACCAATCACGTCAGCCTTGTTTACGACTAGCTGCAACATATGAGACCTGTGGCAGCAGCATGCCTCGGTCTGTCCAATCAGAGCACACCCTCCTGGCCGAGGGGTAATTGACTAGCAGGTTGCGTAGAGGTCTGGACACAGTGCAGGGCCTCTTTGATCTCACTTGAAAGGAGTTAATTGATCTGTGTGTTACTGGCTACTCAGACTGTAGCGCTCACAGGAGGTTAAAACAGACTAACTGGTCATCAAACGAACTAGAGATTTTTTAGAGATAGAGCGAGAGACAGAGAGAGAGAGAGAGAGAGAAGGGGGAGAGCGATCACTTCACGCCCTGCGCCATCCTTGCTCAATTACAGTAATGCAGCTCACATGCGCTGGACAGAAAGGGGAGGGAGAGAGAGAGAGAGAGAGAGAGAGAGAGAGAGAGGGGAGGAAAGGGAGCAAGAGAAAGAGAGAGAAAGGGAGACAGAGTGAAAGGGAGAAGGAGAGAAAAAAGGGAAGACAGGGAAGAAAAGAGGGAGAGAGAGAGACTGAGAAGAGACAGAGAGAGCGAGAGGGAGAGAGGGCAGAATAGCCATGGTTGTTTGAGATCACTCACCGTGTTTCCTGCTGCACAGGGAGACACGACGGTCCTGATCCCCCTGCTCCCCCCCGGAGTCCTGATGGGCCTTGTTAAAGTGGAGGTGCAGGCGGGGCCGCATGTCCGCCCCTCTTCTTACAAGTCTCAGTGGGTCGTTCCTCTGCCTGACAACCGTACACACCAGCAGAGCCTGTGCCACCCCACTGGCTCACAGCAGCTGAGTGCTAACAGCTTGTTAGTGTACTAGCTGTCCCACCAACTCCCCCACCACCCCCCCCTCTTCCTCCAACGCTGCTCTGGATGAACCTGCAGGACTCGGCCGTGTCATCCTAGTTGGGCCTGGTCCTGGTCTCTGACAAGACCTCAAGCTATCACCCACTGCTGCCCTGTCCAAGGTCACCACAGAGAGAGAGAGAGGGGGGGGGGGACCGGGGGGGGGGGAGGTGGGGGGACAGGGTTGTCAGAGGCAGAGTAAGGGGCTAAGCCAGCCTTAACACCGCTCCTCCAACCACCTCATAAATACAACCTTCCTGTTCCCCCCCCCCCCCCCCCCCCCCCCGGTCCCAAACAGCCCCTCCAGCTCAGCCTTCATGCTTCCACGCTGATCCATGTCATGCTCAAGGGTGTGAGGTTAAAAATGACCCTGGTACATCTGGCTGACTGCAGCAGCAGCGGCGCAGCGGCGCAGCCCACCCCAGCCCTGCGCCCTGCAGCCTGGGACCAGGGGTCAAGGGTAAGATGCCGGTCTCATGCCATGACAAACGGCAGGAACAGCGAGGGAGTTTTACGCAGGTGTCCTTAAAATAGACGAACATGTGTTGTGCTTAGGTACACAACATGCCGCCCCCCCCCCCCCCGGAACGTTCTCCTCCGCTATAATGCACATGGGCAAGTCAGGCCTTTCAACTTCCAGCCAGGCTTACACAAAACAGGGCCTGAAAGCAAGCCATTTTACGGTGTGGTCTCTGAATATCATTATTCTTTTCTATATCATAAAGTAGAACTCGGGGGGAGGGTGTGGGGGGGGGAGAAAGTGAAACCATGTGAGGCAGCTTTTTGAAAGGCGGGCGCTGGGCTTGTGAGGGAGCTGTGGTTCTGAGAGCTCATCTGGCGGGCCGGGCCCTTCTCCCCTGCTCAGCACCACAACACCCCCCCACAGAACCAGGCCAGAGGACCAGACCCAGGCTCCGGGGGGGGGGTGGGGGGGCGGAGGCTGGCTGACCTGCCCAGCTCCCAGACGGCAGTGCCCCGAGCCCAGGGACAACCTGAACCTCCCCTCACATCTGCTGGAAGTCAGGGGGAGCGGTCAGACTGTGATGGATCAGGTGAAAATGGGTTTAATGCTAGTCAAGGTGTGGGATGGGAGATACTGTGGCAAGCTAACAACTGACACAGAGGCAGGGTGGAGGGAAAACCAGCGCAGTGAGAGAGAAAGAGAGGGAGGGAGAGAGGGGGTGAGAGAGAGGGAGGGAGGGAAGGGAGAGGGCGGAGAGAGAGGGAGAGGGCGGAGAGAGAGAGGGAGGGAGGGAAGGGAGAGGGGCGGAGAGAGAGAGGGAGGGAGAGAGAGAGAGGGAGGGAGAGAGAGAGGGAGGGAGAGAGAGGGGGAGAGGGGGGGGGGGGGGAGGGAGAGAGAGGGGGGGAGAGAGAGAGGGAGGGAGGGGAGAGGGGGGGGAGAGAGAGAGGGAGGGAGGGAAGGGAGAGGGGGGGAGAGAGAGAGGGAGGGAGAGGGAGGGGGAGAGAGAGAGGGAGGGAGAGAGAGAGGGAGGGAGAGAGAGGGGGAGAGGGAGAGAAGGAGGGAAGAATAGGAGGGAGGTTATTTCATTCCTCCGTTAGGTAGGCCTTGCTTTTCTCAACCTCACTCTCAGGAAGAGCTGTTACAGTTTTCAATAAGAAAGCCTATTCTTGTAAGACGTCAGCGTGTGTCGTGTGTGTGTGTGTGTGTGTGTGTGGTGTACAGGCACATGTATGCGTAGCAGCGTGCAGTTTAGGAGTACTGTAGAGATGAACGCTGTCAGACTGTCAGGGGATCCTGGGAGATGGGTGTCACCCTCATGAAAGCACGTCGAACACAACAGGCATCCTCACCGACCATTCAGGAAATGTCTGACTGCATCCAACAGAACAGGAGACAGACCATAATACTCCCAGGGTTGTCATCTGTTCTACACATCGCTACACACCTGGAAATAACCAAAAAGCCAAAACACATTAGGAATTTCAAGAAAACACCGACGCTGTCGACCGAATTTGCAAATTCACGAATTTAGCAAGCGTGTCTAATGAAGGATGGGGAGATGATTACCTGAACGCCATCTTCAAACTAATTGGTTCTACTAAGGTGGACAAACACGTTCTGATATCTTTATTAGCACCAATCTCTCAGCAGGTGTTAAGCACAAACTGAAGACAATGGTCTAAGGGACATGTTAGTCTCACCAAGCACTGAAGGGCTTTTGACAGTGTGGGGGAGGGAGGGAGGGAGGGAGGGAGGGAGGGAGGGAGAGAGAGAGAGAGAGAGAGAGAGAGAGAGAGAGAGAGAGAAAGATGGGCAGAGAAAGACAGAGTGAGGAAAATAGTGAGTTTTTTCTATCAAACATGGATAACTCATTCTTAACATACGTAAAATCAGTCTTACCACAGATCAGTCACTTCTTATCTTTTTCTTTTACAATATTGTAAACTGGAAATGTATTAAAATTACTAAAAACATTAAATGACACATTTATTTTAATGAAAGTGTAGATACATTTAAGTGTCGCACCTTAAAGGCCATCACTCAACGAATACTTATTACAATAATAGACACATTGCCACATACTATGATACATAAACATGTCATTAATCACAATACACACAGCACAGTTCATTGGTTATCATTATCAATGAAAACAGATCATTGCTAATACAAATCAGAGTAACTGCAGCTCTTTCTGGAAGTGTGTTCTGGAAGGTTCTTCTGTCAGATCGCTGCAGGGTGGAAGGAGATATCACATCTGGGCAACGCTGTTCTCCACGCTGAAGTTGTAATAAAACTGCAACAGAACACAAATAAACACACGGATAAACACAACAGTGGGGCAAAACATCACTTCTCACATTTTCATACAAACGCAAACATTTTTTGACATTGGGCCAGTAAATGGAGTCTGAGGAACATATGTCGAAATACTGCCCCCTAGTGGACACCGGAGATCACGACGCCACCGAGAGAGAAACGTCTGGTAGTCAGTCAAGAATATATTTACAATTTCTACCTATATTTCTTCTTTAGTGGACACACAATAGATCAGAATAGAAGGTGTGACTGCGCTTATAGCGTATACACTTGAGGCTGTACTAAAGAAAGTACATGATTTGAATGATTTGTCTTCCCGCTGTCTCACTTGCCCTTCATAAGGCTAATAGCAGTCAGCGACAATGATCAGATAGGGGTGGGGGGGTGGAAGCGGGGGAATATTAATATACAAACAAACTGCAATACCAAACCACAGCACTAGGTGATGCTGTGAGATCACTGAAATCGTTTTTCTTTTTTCTTTTTTAATTCCCATTCACATCTTCCAACATGGCAGTGACTGGAGAATAGAGAACCACTCTTATCTATCTGGAGGAAGATTCAAGATGCACACACACATCAGATGTCAAAAGCCAGTTAGTTATAATGAAATTCAGAAAAGACTGGATAAAATAAATAAATAAACAGGTGTGTGTGTGTGTGTGTGTGTGTGTGTGTGTGTGTGTGTGTGTGTGTGTGTGTGTGTGTGTGTGTGTGTGTGTGTGTGTGTGTGGATGATGGATGGCAGACTGGGGTGTTATCAGGAACAGCATGGATCACTGTCTGCCAGTTTTACATGCAGGCTGACAGGACAGTGACACAGTAGAACATGGCCGCTCGTCCCCCAGATGAGCAAAGCTTCATTTCCTGTCCCGGCTACGCTGCCCAAAATATTTGACATGTTGTCTTCATTAATGCCACCTCAATTTGGAGCTTCCCCCTTTCAGACTCTCTCCCCCCCTCTCTCTCGCTCTCCTTATTTCTCTCTCTCTCTCTCTTTCCATTTCTCCCTTACTCCCTCTCTCTGTCTATCTCTCTCCCTCTTCTGCTCTCTCTCATTTTCTCTCTCCATTTCTCACTCTCTATCCTACACACACACGCACACGCACACGCACACACACACACACACACACACACACTATCTCACTTTTTTTCTTTCCTACTCAAACACCACCAACTTAGTCTGTCTCAAAGCCGTCACTTCATACTTTCACACCTGCACGAACACACACACACACGCACACACACACGTACACACACACACACGCAAAGGTGTTAATGAACACACTTGTCACGCACCTTCCCAGCACCCTCCTCTTCAGCTCTCGCACGCTCACACACTCACACACTCACTCTGAAAATCATTAGCAAGCCGCCAACAACAACATTTCTCAGCAGTGTGAACTACATAGAGACGTCAGCTCAAATCGCTTACTAATTAACACTTAAAAAGACACAAATTAGATATGCGTGGCTAAAAGCAATTATAATCTCCGCAAGTTTTTCCGAGTCATTTGGGAAATGAAAAGAATGCCTAATTGCTGGAACATCATCTGAGAAATGGCTTAAGTGTTGCTTGTTAGGAAGTATTCTTTATCCAACAGCGGCTGTGATTAACGCAGTTTTCCTCAATTTCATGTTCATATGTTAAATACCACCTAGCACATCTCCTTTATGTGTGTATTTTTAATAGAATTAGAAATCCGTCAGTCAGTAAAGTAACAATCCGTTCTCCGTCAATGGAGAACGGTTCTGGTGAGCAGAACAAAGTCTGGAACAGACCTGAAATACCAACTGCCAAGTTCCAATATCCCACAAACCACCTACAGGGAATTAAAACCCACATTCTTCACCTCATGCAAAAATAGAATCCCAATAGATCTCTGACTAAGACTCTCATAAGTCCATAACTATTCATATGTTCAAATTATAAGAGTGTTTATGTAAGGAAATACAAAATTCACAAACGACATTTACAACATCTGGACTTTTAGTGTTCTAATAAGGGGAAAGGAGGATTTTTTTGTATTTTATCTCACAGTGGTGAGGGATGTGTCCTCCTGGAAACTAATTATCAAGCTAAGCTGTGTTTCATCTCCATCAGCCTGGCCTCGCCATTAATCTTGTGCTGTCGTCCACTTCACTAAATCCTGCGTGTTACACTATCTCCACATTGACTTCATCAGCTCCAGCACCGCAGTAATTAATGCTTCCTGGTGCCCCTCCCTCCCTTTCCTTACCTCACCCTCTCTCCTCTCCATCTCTTTCTCTCTCCTCATTCTCTCCCTCCACACCCTGTCTTCCCTTCTTCCTAATCCCTTCCCTTGGTTCAATATACCATGTGTTCCAAAGGCTGGGAGAGGAGAAGAAGAGAGGAGGAGAGGAGGAGGGGAGATAGAAGGAGAGGGAGGAGGAGAGGAGGAGGAGAGGATAGAAGGAGAGGGGAGGAGGAGAGAGGAGGAGGATAGGAGGGGAGGAGGAGAGAGGAGGGGAGGATAGAAGGAGAGGGGAGGAGGAGAGGAGGGGAGAGGAGGAGGGAGGATAGAAGGAGAGGGGAGGAGGAGAGAGGAGGAGGATAGGAGGGGAGGAGGAGAGGAGGAGGGGAGGATAGAAGGAGAGGGGAGGAGGAGAGGAGGAGGAGGGGAGGAGGAGAGGAGGAGGGGAGGATAGAAGGAGAGGGGAGGAGGAGGAGGAGGAGGAGGGAGGAGGAGGGGAGGATAGAGGAGGAGTAGAGGAGGAGAGAGGAGGAGGCTAGGAGGGGAGGAGGAGAGGAGGCGCGGGGAGGATAGACGGAGAGGGGAGGAGGAGAGGAGGAGGAGGGGAGGACGGAGAGGAGGAGGGGAGGCTAGAGGAGCGGGGCGGAGGCAGGCGAGGAGCGGAGGGGCGGGGAGGAGGAGAGGAGAGGAGAGACGGAGTCGAGGAGGCAGCTCGAGGAGGACGGGATAGGAGGGCGAGCGAGGAAGAGGGCAGCCTTGTGGGATGAGCTGCCAGGCGGTCCTGTCACCATCAGCAGCCCACACCGACCCCACACACACACACCCCACACACACCCCCACACACACCACAGCGCGTGCGCGCACACGCACAGTACTACCTGAGCTGACAATGAGCATTGCGGGTGACCAAATGACAAGATGTCAACTGTGTGTGATTCCTATAGCATGTGACAGCAGACAGGATCTTTGATGAGGGACTGTTTGCTCTGTAACACAGCTCCAAACCTGGCACACCTGTTCTCTTCCACTGGTCTGTCACATGCTGCCAGCCCTGATACTAGATAATGCGCTAATGAGAGAGAGGGGGTGTCACTCTCCTTAATGCACACGCACACACACACACACACACACACACATGCTGGCAGTGACACACAACATGCTGGCAGTACACACACGCACGCACACACACACACACACACATGCTGGCAGTACACACACATGCTGGCAGTACACAACACACACACACACATATACACATTCTGGCAGCACACACGCTCGCTCAAATGTGTGGGTATGCACATACATGCACGCACACAACACACACACACACACACACACACACACACACACTTTTGTCTCAAAGGCATGTCGCTATTTCTATAATGCAGGAAGTGCCGGTTCTTCCCCCCCTTAGCAACGAACGTGTGCAGGCTCCCAGGCTGGTAACAAGGTGCTGTGTGTGCTGACTGGATGAGCCCCGTCTACAGCCTGATTCTGCTCATGCTGAGCTTGTCGTGTGTGTGTGTGCGTGTGCAGGCTGATTGCAGCCAGAAACAAGTGTTTCCCAGACGACATGGCATTCTGACTTCCTGTTCCCTCGAGAGAGGTCTCTCCCTCCCTCCCTCCCTCCCTCCCTCCCTCCCGTCTCCCTCCCTCCCTCCCTCCCTCCCTCCCTCCCTCCCTCTCTCTCTCTCTCTCTCTCTCCTTCCAACCCCCCAGACCTGATCGCTTCTTCTGGGACGGTAAGCGTCCAGCGTCTTCCCAGCCTCCACTCACCTCCTTCTCGATCTCAGCCAGGGATTTGATCGTAATGTCCGTTAAATTGACTTGCTGAATCTGAAATCAGAAACAGAGAGAGAGGAGAGAGAGAGAGAGAGAGAGAGAGAGAGAGGGGAAGGCTGATTAGGCTGATGGTGAGCTAAGCCTGGCTCTGATCCTATCCTTTTCTGTGTCAATACAAAGAGGGGCTATAGTGACAATCCCAGCCAGCCAGCCAGCCAGCCAAATGAACTGAGCCAGCTCTACCCCGCTGCACACTTCCTTATAACTCAGTCTGGACAGGAGAGAGGACAAGAGAGGGCATGGAACCAGAGCAGGGGAGGGGAGGGAGAGGAGGGAGAGGAGGGAGAGGAGAGGAGAGGAGGGGAGAGGTGGAGAGGAGGGGAGGGGAGGGGAGGGGAGGGGAGGGGAGGGGAGGGGAGGAGAGGAGGGGAGAGAAGAGAAGAGGAGGGGAGAGGAGAGAACAGGAGGGTAGAGAAGGGGAGGGTAGAGGAGAGGACGGGGAGGAGGGGAGAGAAGGGGAGGGGAGAGGAGAGTGAGGGGGGGGTAGGCGATCAGGCCCAGATTGAAGCAGCGTTTCAGAACAAGGAGGATGACATGGAGTGTGAGCTTCTTATTTACAGAAGATTAAAATACTCACTTCTCCGCGAGGGCCGGTGTGTTTGTCACAAACCATGAAGGGGATGTCATCCACGACTGGAAGGAAAGAAAAAACAACAACCCAACACTGATCACTCCCCATTCTGCATATGAAACATTTCAACGGGGCGAAATGTGACAATATTTAATAGCAGTGCAGCACACCATCCCCCTTTGAGCGTCTCTCCATGGCAAGAAGATGAAAGCCTTTCTTATCCTCCACTGTATTATCGCTTCGGTCAGGTGGTTCTGGGCCTCGGCCATGATCTTGGCGATCTGGACGCTGTGAGGAACAGGAACAGGATCAGCGCATCGTGATCTCACTACTCAAGTCTTCGTTCCCTAGCAGATACAGTTACATAAGGGTGTGGGATTCACTCACAAAACCACAGGAGACACAGAAAATCAGCTAAATCCATCATACTCCTTTGAACTGAAGCAGTAGAGACTTAGCTAGCTGTATAAACTGCTAGATATTTCTCTTGGCTTGGATGATTCTTTATCGAATAACCAAACCAATGTCTAAACGCAATTCGACTGACTAAGGTTACTAAAAAACTGCTAAAAAGGAGGGTCACATGAGGAAAGTTGTCAATGTTGGGGATCACAGGGTGCATGTAGGCATGGTGCAAGGCTTACACAAGGATTAGTGGCGTTTGCCATTTGATTACATTTAATTAAAGAATTCTTGAAGGATAAGTGGAACAGTTAGAGCATTCCATCTAAATTGTTTACTGATTTGTTTTTTTATTCTTCGTTAATTAAGTTGATCCTATTTGGGGGATTTAACTGCCGAAATATCAATCTCTTTTATAAACGCTAGTTAACTTACAACAAGCCCCAAGATGGTACGTTTTCTGTAATCTCGTTGTCTTCTGGTGTTTATCTCTACTCAAACGAGACACACTCGTTTTGGCGATCGTAGCACATGAGCAAACATGTACTGTGGCCCTCGTTAGCGCAACGTCTGGTATTAGGAGTTCATTAACATTAGGTCCACATCCAAACACAATAACGTAGATGGCCAAACATGTTTTATGTCTAATGTTTCTTTAACTGGGCCTTAAGCTTACAAACTCCAACTGCATGGATTGATAATAACTTGACATCTGGAAGTTTGAGGTCATTCTAAGACAGTAAAATGTAATGAAGTTGTTGTCTGACACCAAGATCAATTGAGAAACATGTAATAGTCTTGTTTTTTAGGTTGTCTTACCCTGCAAAGAGTGAAATGACAGCAGTTTACGGACTATTGTCCAAAGTATAATCGTTGGTGACACAGCTGTTACTGCCTGGGTTTGGTTGCAGGAATCGCCTCACGTTTGGCTAATGATTTAACTAGGGTCAAAGGTTACAACTGTGTCTCCGTCCTCTGGTTCATTCCTACCGTAAGTCTCCTAAAGTTCTGCTCCCTGGTTTCCTCTAATCTTTGAGACAGAGAGAGAGAGAGAGACAGAGAAACAGGGGGCAGAGAGAGAGACAGATACAGAGATGAGAGAGAGAGACAGATACAGAGATGAGAGAAAGAGAGAGACAGAGATGAGAGAAAGAGAGAGACAGAGATGAGAGAAAGACAGAGACAGAGAGAAAAAGAGAGACTGAGATGAGAGAAAGAGAGAGACAGGGATGAGAGAAAGAGAGAGAGACAGGGATGAGAGAAAGAGAGAGAGACAGGGATGAGAGAAAGACAGAGACAGAGAGAAAAAGAGAGACTGAGATGAGAGAAAGAGAGAGACAGGGATGAGAGAAAGAGAGAGAGACAGGGATGAGAGAAAGAGAGAGAGACAGGGATGAGAGAAAGAGAGAGAGACAGGGATGAGAGAAAGACAGAGACAGAGAGAAAAAGAGAGAGAGACAAAGACAGAGATGAGAGAAAGACAGACAGAAAAGAGAGAGAGACAGAGACACAGATGAGAGACAGGGATGAGAGAGATGGTGGGCTGTTGTTCCCAGGCTGACCCAGACCGACCCAGGCCCACTGCACCTCAGCGACAGGGCTAGTGTCTGCTGATTCTTGACTTTATCAACGTCCTCGTCTCTAATCAACATCGGATCTGCGGGGTGTCTCAGATTGTTTCCTGCGATCTGGCAGAGTTGTAAACCACCCTGACAGGCCATCTCACCTCCCTCTCACACTGGCGGGGATGACAGGAGAGCGTTCCTGGTGTCGAGGAGCACACCTGTTAAAGTAATGGTCTAATTATGGAAAAGGTGATGAAACGCTCAGCGCGGGAGTCTGGAGATAGCGAGCAGCACATGCTAACCGAGGAACACCACATCAGCTATTACAGTGTTCTAATGTGCTTCACAACGCACGCTGAGGACTGCGGGGAGATGAATGATGACTCTGGCAGGGTTCTGTGGGGGAGCGAGCGACACGCGAAGCACGCGTGCCATTACATCCGGATCGGGGAGGGGGGTGGGGGTGGGAGGGTGCTATTAAAACGGAGCTTTCTTTGTTGGTACTAGTCTAAGGCATTAGCCAAAGGATTAAAGCTCAGGCAAAACATGGGATCACCTGTAATGAATAGTGATCTATGTCTACTGTGTATCCCTCCCTGGGATGGTCGGGTGACATCTAGGCTTTAGAGGAGAGATTGAAGGGAAAATGGCGCACATCTGCCACGGTTAATCTTGCAGCATTGTAATGCGTCGCCCTGTCGAGGTTCTACTGCTGCATCGGGAGTTTAAGTTGAGATGTTATTATCACACAGCGGTAAAATGCAGTTTAACTTTACCAACAACATACTGTCCGAACTACGAAATACTACTAAATACGCCAATGTACATCGATGTGGCGATGGAAATCTTCTTGTAAATGAATAAAACCTTGAAGATCTTGTGAATCCTTTCCCTTCCAGTTCCAGCGATGCTCTCCTCACTCGGAAAAGGTCACCTGCAGTGGGGTTTTGTAATTTGCTGACGCCAGTCTTGGGGACTTTCAAAATGGAGATTTCTGTTGCCACCGAGATGAATAATATCCCGCTCATCTCAACCTGGGAAATCTAAGCAGCCCCAGCGCCCCTTATCACCCTGGTGAACCCATTACTGGCTGTTCAAACCTGCAGGTCTCCACTCAAATATGATTTCCTCGCTCTTGTCTACTCATAGAGATTTCCTGAATAGCTTATAATAACATGTTTTAAGAAGCCTACCCCTTAGAGCCCCCAGAGGACCCAGGCCAGCTCTACTCTGTAATATCCACGCTTTTCTGCGTGTAATTAAAGGTCAGCACAGGCTGGTCCCTTCGTTGCCATGGTTGACAGATCTCCACAGCGCTCGCCCCTCTTCTCAAACATGGCGGCCTTGACAAACGTGATTAAATCTTTCCTTAGAGCCATCTGTTTTCCTGGCACCAACACGCATGAGTCGTACCAGGAAACTTCTCAGGAGTCCTGTCGGTAGCGCGGAGGTTTCAGATGTTTGGTACTCTGGTTTGTGTGCGACGTGTTTTCCTCGAAAATGATCAAGGTTGACCTCATCCTAACTTCGTACAGTCGATGAGAACGCTGATTGTTTCAGTTCCTAACATTAGTTAGAAGCTTGGCTGATTAGGACACGTCACACATTGCTATCCCTTTCCTGAGCGACTGACAGGTTCAAGGTAACTATTTGTTGCATGAGTGCCCCCTCTTCCTCCCCAGTTACTACCACCTTAAGCTGTACACACACACACACACACACACACACACACACACACACACACACACACACACACACACACACACACACACACCCACCCACCCACCCACACACACACACACTCCTCTCTCTGTACTGTCACCTTAATCTTCAACCTTCTTTCTCTCTCCCTCTCCTTCTCCCTCTCCTCCCCCCTCCTCCCTCCCTCCCCCTCTCTCTCCCCCGTCTGGTGGGGAGTCTGTCCTGCTCCGTCTGACTGCGCCTCGCTGCCCCTCTGCAGCGGTTGTGGCAGTTGTGCCATCCCCCATCGCTGTGAACGCCACCATCTGGTGTGCCACGTGGACATCATAATCTCTCCTTAATTACATTAGCAGCGCAATCAGTTACTGCATTACAAGGCGGGGCGAGGAGCTTTTAAATCTTGAAGGAAATCATAAATAATAGCACTAAGTACCCGGAGCCAGATGTGCATGCCAACTTGGCTGGCACGAGATAAATAGTAACCTCGACAACCGTGTTTCGGTGTAACTCTGCAAACGCTTTTGTTGTGGGGGACGGTGTCATCTTTTTTACCTTTCGGTGTCCCACCTCTAGGACCGCACTTCCTTCGCTCTCCGAAAACAGCTGAGGAGACGATCGTCGCCACGACGACCCGAACATCCTTGAAGCCATTATATTCAGAACACAAATACTGACGTCAGCGTTGGACTCTGGAGACACAAAACAACGGTGTTCATCCAGGGCAGTGGTGTCAAAGTCGTGCCATCGAGGCCCAAGAGGGGTGCAGGTTTTCGGGTCAAGCAGGTTCTACACCAGCTGATTTCACTAACGAGTTTCTCCACTTAGTGAAATCAGATGGTGTGGGGGCTTGGTGGACACGAAAACCTTCACCCTCTTGGCCCTCGATGGCACGACTTTGACACCACTGCCCTAGGTGGCTACAGCAGTATCAGATATTCCATACCAAATCACTTATCACTTACGGTAAAGTATTTACCCCTCTGTGTGTCCCCCCCCCCCCCTCCTCTTTTCCACCTTATGGTTGTAAAACAAAGTAAAACAAAAATAATCCTTTAACACCACTTGAACATACCTGTTTATGAATTTAAAAAACGATGATCGTGAAAGAATAGATGAATTTAAATCTTCCCGTTAATAATTATACGTTGTTGTTCTAAAGACAGGGATGTTTGAAGTGTTCATCATATTCAAATGAGGCAGCTGTAAAATAATCAACGCCCCAGTGTTTATGAAAAGGCATTCCAGCTGCAGGCCTCCTCACAAAGAGATTTATCTAACATGTAAATGAGACACACACACACACACACACACACACAAACATTCAGAAATGTGGGGATCTATATATTTGATGGCCTTTCTGATGTTGAGTTATCACATGCCAATTTCAATTTGGTCACAATCTGGCCACCAATGAACTTCAGTTTAAATGAAAGGGTGTTATTTAATCCCTTTTTTATTATATCTAAAACCTTGTGAGAGTAGAAACAGAGGACAGTGAAGACAAGAGAATTACAGGTATTGACTAAATATATCTTACCATTTATCATAATTTCTTCATCCACTTTGTCGGCCCTTCAGCGTTTAAGGAAGACGGATGGGACAAGATGTTGTCCTCTCTTTGGCTCTCTGCTCGGGGAGGCGTCTCTGATGCGGTGTCTGTTTAACCACGCTGTTCCCTGCCATGCGTTTGGCACAGTGCTACCAGTCACATGGTTATACGAACAGATCTCAGACCGCAGAAAGCTCCATGCTTGACACTAAATCCTCGTTTCTTTTCCTCGATAGTTCAAAAAGTTTTCCTACAAACTGGATATAATACAAAACGACACCGTAGGGTCGGACTGTAAAGTATTACATTTATTCATTTAGCAGACGCTTTTATCCAAAGCGACTTACAGTAAGTACAGGGACATTCTCCCTGAGGCAAGTAGGGTGAAGTGCCTTGCCCAAGGACACAATTACATTGTGTAGAGCTTTTACCTCAGGTTCTTTCAGATATATTATACATATATTCGATTGACATCGTTCAATCGTAGCAGTGTACGAAACATGTGTTTTAAACATTCTAAACGTAACCCTTCAGACTCCAAGCAGACCTATCGTGTGGTAGCGTTACCCAGGCTACCCTTACCACAAGCCTGAACAGGTCTGCTAATGTGGCGGATCATTAGTGGAGGGGGACTTTGAAGGGCGTGGCTTATACCCTGCTCCGAGTCCCATGTCCGTACTGCTGAGGTGGTCTAAGCAACAAGGGCAGCCATTAATATCACAGTGGGACAATTCCCAGGGCGCCAAGGCTCGCCGGAGAAGGTTCTGCTCTTCTGTGTAACCTGGACCGCTACGAACGCAAAGGTTCACGAAAACGCTGACTTGCTCGTAAAGCTAACCCCCCCCCCCCCCCCCCCCCCCCCCCCCCACAACCCAACCATCTGCTAACTCTATCGAATGTGCTAACATCCTGCCCGGACGCTTGGTTCTGTTTTGTCGCCGTGGTGATTATCACGTCAGTTGGAGTTCTGTGGTTCTAGTAGGCCAACTGCCGACGGTGTGATAATCTGCTTTCTAATACACTTTGATGTCCCGGGTCAATTTAACACACAGTGAGAGGAACTTAATTACTGTGACCAACCTCTTAATGTTTCTGCCATGGCTGCAAAACTCAACCCATTTGGCAAATCTTAAGAGCTCTTATTTTTTCCACTCTGATAATGTAGAAATATCTGCTCCACCAAACTTGCGTCTCTCTCTCTCTTGGTGGGCGAGCTATGTCTTCAAATTACCCTACTTACTCATACAGATACAGAAGATTTACAATCAACCTTGCGAGTGGAGAGTTATATGTTTAATAAGAGAAAACAATATCGTTTAGGTACCACAAAGCCAGGGTTCTGAGGGTCCTGTCCTGCTTTGATTCACTGATATGCACAGCCATGAAATCCACACAGGGAAATTTGTCACTCAACTCTCTCACGTATTTGAATGTTGTTTGGCCTTCTCTGGTGATTTAGCTGGAGACTTTTATCGCTGCTAGCCAGCCAGGGGCTGGTCCACTGGGGGAAGCCATGGTTTTATACCCGTATAAATAATCAATGACGCAGCATCAGTAAATGGCTTGTAATGCAGTTTGTTTAAGTCCCAGTAGAATGGGCCTGTTTGCTTTACAAACAATAGGAAGCCATATTCATGACTGACTGAGAGGACAGAGATGTGTATTTCACCGTGCGTTTGCTTGCCTGGTTTTTCCCGCTCTGCTCTACGGTCCCTCTCTATATCATCTCTATTCGATTACAGTGAAGATTTGAATTGTTGTTAAGTGTAATTGTGTAGCAAAATGTGGAAGTAGTGAGTCTGCTTGTTGTCTTTTTTCTTTCTGGGCCCGTCAAAGCATCATCGGCCAGTTGTCATGGAAACTTAGTAGAATAGGCCTACTGCATGTTTACATCAGCTACTGTACCCACACACACACACACACACACACACCCACACCCACACACACACACATCCACAAAAACGTAGTTTAGGCCACGCCTTCTCCTCAACAAACACACCCATGAGTCTTCCAATGTACATTATTATTAATATCTAACCCGTTTCATTTTCGGCTCAGTCATAATGTGTCAACCTAAACTACAAGAGACAATCCCTTATTGATCACTTTACCAGCCGCAGCCTTGTCCCGTGCCCCGGCCAATCACAGCCTCCCTCGCACCGACAGCCCCGTGCGTTTCAGATAATTAGATGTGCAGTCAGTCACTGTCCAAGTGAATCATGTAGCAGTCTGTCAGGGGTCTGGGGTCTGGGTGATCCTCTTACCCAGCGGAGGAAGAGACGGGCCCCCCCCGGGCCCCCCGGCCCCCCAGGCCCCCCGAGCACCTGCCATGATGGGACAGTGTCTGTGTGCACCATCAACACTTCACGGTTAAAAGGTGTTCCTGAGTTTGTTGCGGGATTATCGACCGACAGGCGTTTGCTGTTTGTTTCATGACGAGTTTACGGGGAAAATAAACGTACGCGGTGAGACTGAATTGTTGTATGTCTAACAAGAAACCTATGTTTCTAGTCTTGTTTTTGTGATTTAAGATCTGAATAAATATATGTGTATATATTCTTATCCTTTTTGAGAATGGTCAGAACATCCAGTTGTCGGATTAAATCATTTCACCCTGTACAGTAGATAATAAGCAAAATCTAGATCAGGGGTGGGCAATTCCGGTCCTCGTGGGCCGCTGTCCTGAAGGTTCTAGATGTTTCCTTGCTCCAGCACACCTGATTCTAATGAACGGGTCATTATCAAGCTCTGTGGAAGCCTCATAACGACCAATTCAATAGAATCAGGTGTGCTGGAGCTGGGAAACATCTAAAACCATGAGGACAGCGGCCCTCGAGGACCGGAATTACCCAGTTCTGATTTTAGATCGTCAGTGGTATCTGTCCTTGACTCTCGGTTCTATCACAAAACATTGGTGCTAACCCCAAAGCAACTCATGTTGCTGTTTGTTTCCTGGGAGAAAGAGAAAAATAAATAGTGAAAGAGCTCCGTCTCGGTGGATCGCATTTAGATTAACTTCAGTACATGTTCAGTTTAAATCAAGTGGGAACTTTTTAGCTGTGGTTGTGGGGCACACAGGAAGAGATGATTAATAATACAGCAGGATTATGGAGCACAGACTGTGCAACACTGACTTTAATAAGCCCACGAAGGAGAGACAGTTCCAGAACAGGAACGCAGCCAAACCCATGTGCCTCTTACAAAACAAACAAAAAACATCTGCTTTTCATTTTTTTGGCTTCTTCTTTTTTTATTATTTCTTTTTTAATTGTTTTGTTTGTTTTTCTTTAAAAAAAAAGAATAAAAAATGATAATGGAGTATGGGAACTCTGTTCCAAACGTTTCGTATTGCTGTCAAATCTCCTTCGTCCTCTCAGCTGTCAACTGCTACAATATCGACAGGGGGAAAAAAGATTCATATTTGAAGGAGCCTTACCTAGCACCGGTGTCTCTGAAGCCCTGAGTAGAGGGATAATTGGCACCCTGGTGTAAGCCCCCCCCCCCCCTCCCCTCCCCCCCCCCCCCCCCCCCCATGTTAGGCTCCAGCTGTTTAAAATATGGATGTTATTGTTCTCATTGTTTCGGGGTTTTATTGGGTTCTGCCCTCGACCGTGCAGCATAATCAACTGACTCTGACCTTTTCCGGCCGGTGAGAAAACCAAAATGAACACGGTGGTGAGGCATTCTCTCCGTCACCCAGAGGGCAGAGCGCTCTTTCTTTCTGCTGATCACATTCAGGTGTCTGCGGTCTGGAAACCACCTGAGAGCCTGGGGGAGAGAGAGGGAGAGGGGGGAGAGAGAGAGAGGGGGGGGAGCAGAGAGCGAGGACAGAGAGAGATCAGAGCTGGAGGAGAGAGAGCAGCGAAGGAGAGAGAGCAGAGAGAGAGAGAGAGCAGAGAGAGAGAGCAGAGAGAGAGAGAGAGCAGAGAGAGAGAGCAGCGAAGGAGGAGAGAGAGCAGCGAAGGAGGAGAGAGAGCAGAGAGAGAGAGAGAGCAGAGAGAGAGAGCAGAGAGAGAGAGAGAGCAGAGAGAGAGAGAGCAGAGAGAGAGCAGAGAGAGAGAGAGAGCAGAGAGAGAGAGAGAGCAGAGAGAGAGAGCAGAGAGAGAGAGAGCAGAGAGAGAGCAGAGAGAGAGAGAGAGAGAGCAGAGAGAGAGAGAGAGCAGAGAGAGAGAGCAGAGAGAGAGAGAGAGAGCAGAGAGAGAGAGAGAGCAGAGAGAGAGAGCAGAGAGAGAGAGAGAGAGAGAGAGAGCAGCGAAGGAGAGAGAGAGAGCAGAGAGAGAGAGAGAGAGAGAGCAGAGAGAGAGAGAGAGAGAGAGAGAGAGAGGAGCGAAGGAGGAGAGAGAGAGAGAGCAGAGAGAGAGAGAGCAGAGAGAGAGAGAGAGAGAGAGCAGAGAGAGAGAGAGAGAGATGCTTTTCCGTGACACAAGCAGAACCGAACCTGACAGACGGAGGAGGCTAGGGGGGGAATATGAGAAGGGATTGACGGCTCTGATCAGTACATCAACTCTCCATCGGCATGGATCCATACCGAAGATAGACAAGCCACGCGTATAAAAACCCCATTTCAAGGCAGCCTCATTTCATTTTCATTACAGAAACCCTCTACCTCAATAACAACAACAAAAACACACACCTGATATGTGTTTCTGACATATTACCCTGCTTCTCCTATGCATGAATTATTAACAATAGTATGTCATGGTAAAAATCTTTCCTCATAGTGTCAGGTCTGACTTGGTTTCAACACTTACAGTGTTATCAGTTATCACGATAATACCAGTCTCCCTGCGGTTCCTCTCCTCCGTCCGGCCATTGTTAACTCTTGCATAAATACATAGATAACAGAATTATTAAATTAAAGGCGAGTTCCGTCCGTTGCACACTGTCGTCTTAAATCATGTATGAATGTGATAATTACCCAGGCTGGGCCAAAGGGGCCCCATCACTGGCACTTTTAATCCAATAACCACGGCAACCTGATCATTAGAATTGACCATCTATCAGGGTCATCGAGGAGACTCCCATCGTTACCCCCTGCTGCGAATCCTTCTTGATCAGTGCTAATTACAGATACCAGGAGAATCCGATATTCTGCCCTTCCGCAGCCAGCTAGAAGCAGCCAGCTAGAAGCAGCCAGCTAGAAGCAACCAGCTAGAAGCAGCCAGCCGGTCCCGGTGAGTGAAGGTGGATCGCCAGCGACGGGCCGTCTCCCAGCTTGAGGCGTGACAGGTTTATCGTCAAATCCTACATCATCAAAACAGGAACGAGACGGCCTTGCGTTGTCGCGGAGACGCCGCCTTGTCAAGCCGACTCTCAAAACCTTGCTCGAGCCTTTCAAGCCTACACGCTGAGCTTCTCTCCCCGCTCTGTAGACAGACTGGCATGGGGGGGGAGGGGGGGAGGGGGGGAGGGGGGGTGCTGTCGTTCGCTTGACGCTCATTGTGTCGGCTGTGCGTTTTTACAGGTGCGTGTTCCGGTGTCGTTCGAGAATCAGCTGAAGGAAACTGCAGGGGATTGTAGTCTTTAGGGACCACTGGAACATTTGATCCAGAGAAGTGTACGATGCACCATCTGTTAGATTATGAAACAAAAACCATCGACATCGCCTACGACAGACTGAGTTTTCAGTTTGGGTATAATCCTACAGATCGATCTACGTTTTGTTACCAGACTATATTATAATAGCTCCTATAGCAACAGCAGACGATCTGTAAAGTTTACCACTTCAAAGCTTTTGTCAACTGCTGTTTGTCAACTGTTGTACAACAGTGTACAGAGAAACCCTGGAGTAATACTGTCTAGTTCTGTTACACAGTGATGAAAACGGCTGAACGGCTCCAATGTTACTGCAGTGACCTCGCATGTTACCGAAGGATCTGTTTCTGATTCCAGGAGGGATCTTTCTTCCAGGACGTCCTCTCTCCCCCCCGCCTACTGCCCATCCCCGCCCATCCCCGCCCCCGCCTAACCCCCCGACTACCGCCCATCCCCGCCCCTGCCTAACCCCCCGACTACCGCCCGTCCATGCCCAACCCCCGCCCCCCCCAGCATCCCCGCTGCAACTATGCCAGCAAGTCATTGAGAAAATGCACAATTTATTGAACTTTTTTACGAGGGGACCCTTACCTCCTTTCACCACACAATTAAGTAAAAGCCATGGAGCGCTTTCCAGCCCCCTTTTTATAGTAATGCCTTTATGAGCCTGGTCCCGCAGAAGAGGCCTGGTTTGCCGCAAACACCCTCAAACCTTCTTTGGTGTCGTTATGACAGAGTAAAGGGACACTGGCTCCGCTCCATTCCTCTTCCCTTCATCAACACATCATAAAACAGACCGGATCGCACTCCAAGTGAACTCCTTTCATTAAAAAGTAGAACCCCCCCCCCCCCACCACCACCACCACCACCCCCGTTTACTTCTTCCTTCCCGCAATAATGGGGGATTTATTTTTCCTCCAACGTTTGCCAGTTCTTTCTCGACGAAGACATTGCGTGAGGGTAGAACTTGTTTATGGGTTTCGAGCGCAAAAGACAACAGAAAAACATAAAAGTGTAGCGCAGCGTACCGAACAGGAAGTTGGCCTGGGAGATGGAGGATGTGGTTGTAGAGGGAGGGAGGAGGGGGTAGTGATGGGTGTGTTCATATGCAGCTCCACTTCTAAACCCTCGGAGAGTTCTGGAATATTAAAACCTTGTTCTCTTTTCCTCCGAACAGCACGAGACTTAGGCAGTGTACCACTGTCTTTGTCCTACCATGAATATGGCTCGCATGTCTTCTTTGCGAAGCTTGAAAAATGGTCCAGACTGCAGCTCCCTCTGGGGTGAGAGCCCAGAGAGGGAAATGCTAAAGATTTGTTTTATCGGAGGGCTGCAGACAAATAAATCTAAATATATGTATCATGGTCATGTTTCTATGTTACATCCTGGGGGGGGGGGGGCGGGGTTAGAATGATTGTATGTCATAAATAACAACACTGCAGCAGGACATCTGCTCACATCTTACTACAAACACAGTACTACCCAGAAAAGAGTCTCTCTCTCCTTCTTCAGCAGTGGAGGGGAGGAGAGGAAGGCACATGCTCACACGGAGAGACAAGCTGCCCCCTCCGAAAAGGCACAAAGGCCATTAATGACAGATGAAAGTGGACAGGGATGTAAAATATACATACTGGAGTGGATAAAAGTCACGTCTGTGTTGAAGCCTGTCAACCAGGCACAAATCAAGCTGTCCGTAGGAGCGCTGCTTTGGGCTGCCCTCTTAATGAAATGCTTTAGACCCACTGATGCGCTTGAAAGAAAGTCAATGGGAGGTGTCAGTGAGATGGAAAGGGGAGGGGCTACCGCGGTCACGTGACCTCTTGATTGACACATTCTAAAATGGGGAGGGAGTACCGGTTCGGAAGTCGCCATGGTGACCGACATCACGGAGCTGGGAGGACAGGATCCTAGCTAGACATCCCATCCTCCATCGCTCGAAAACAGGGATTCAAACTTTCCTGTGGATCCCTGCTGTTTGAAAGTAGACCGAGGCAGCGAAAGAATAGCAACGATCCTTGGCCAACTCCTCTTCTGAAGATTTTTGTCTTTTTATTTTTTATTCTATTCTTTTATTTTTACATGTGCGATTCTTGACAAGCCTGCTATCCCGCTGCAAAGAATTGTATCTGCGGCAACTAATTATTTCCTTTCAACTCGGCACAATAAAAGACAGTTTGCTTTCCTGCTGTAAGGACAGGAGCAGCAGGAGAGGTGCCCTCCAGAATATTCCCTCTCATGGCTCTGACACACACATCTGCCTGCATGTCAACATCGCAACTTCCCACACATCCCAGGTGTCAATGAGAGATCTGCTTCACTGAGAAAAGCCAGCTCTGATCATATATCAATAGAGCGGCGTAAATAAAACCCTCTTCATCTCTCTCTCTCTCTCTCTCTCTTCTTTTATCTTTCATTAGGTCTATACTTCTCGGTTTTTCAACGCCGCGTTTAAGACGTCCCGTTATCTTAAAGAGGCAGAGGCGATGCGATTCACAGCTCAATCGCACTGCGGTGTGTGTCCATATCATATTATGAGGAGAGCAGGAAATATATGAGCTGGACACCACACACACACACACACCCACACACACACCCACACACACACACACACACACACACACACACACACACACACACACACACACACACACACACACACACACACACACACACACACACACACACACACACACACACACACACACACACACACACTATGGTCAGATTGATCCTCTTATTTACATTGAAGGATAAATTACAGTACACACACACACACAGACACACACATAAATGTGTGGCATATAAAGACAGTATAAGGGGATATTCCCCCCCCCCCTTTAAAGATCATGAATGAGGCACTACACAGCGTGCCTGCTTGTCTCTGAGGTGCTGCAGGCTCCCAGCTCCTGACAGAGCAGCCATGCTAGCTCCAGGGCCGTCACAAGGGGGTAGCATTGACACAGTAGTCCCCTGCTGCAGCCTCCGCCTGCTTCCACACACAGGGACAAACCGCCTTTGATGTAATTGAGGTCGGAGACCTTTTAGAAAAGCATATATTGGTTTGTATGGGGGAAATGTTCAAGGAACAATGGATTTCCATAAGTGGATGTAAAATTGTATATGGAGCATCTCCAGCATGCTAACTGCTCTGTAAACCATAGCGGGAAGAGAGCGGCACAGGGATGAGACGGCTGATTCCACCGCAGTTATACGCCGGGAACGTCATTGAACGGAGCATTAGGATTAAACGTGTGACTAAAGGATTCAGACCTGGATACTTCTGGCTTCGCTCAAGTCCCCGAGTCCGTCATCAGACCCCCGCCTTGCGTCCCTACAGCTACAGGACTGCTCAGCACACGGGCGGGGGGGCTGCGGCTGGTGGTGTGAAAGCCTGTGCCCCCCCCCCCCCCCCCTCCCATCACTGGAATTTCGGAGCGAGGGTTTCCGCTGTTGTTTGAAATTACCATCCGCTCTTTTGTTTTCAGATCCCCGCGATCCCATAAAACTCATCATTTATTTCTTATTTTATTTATTTGGCCGTCAAGGTAAACATGACGCCGGATGGAGAATTATGACCCGGGTGCCAGATAGATTAAGTTGTTAATTATCAATCATGTTGTGCCCACACGAACCGTCACCTAATAAGCAGGGGTATCTATGCATCACCCCCCCCCCACCCCCACCCCCCCCCTTCTGGGTTATACTTAAGAGTAAGCCTCTGACATAGAGTCATAAATAAACACAGCATATTAACATATTCAGTTTACCATGAATATTGCATACTCTGGACATAAAAATTCTAATGTAGTGTTTATGAAATATGATCATGCAGCCTACACCATGACAAGACCCACACTACAGTATATTCATATAGAGCAGCTCTACGTTGAAGCCCAATCCCTCCTTCTCATGCGTAATAAATACTGAGACAGACATCTGACCCAACAATTCTAGTCTGTCCTTCAGAAGGCTTTCTGTTTCCTAGTTGTAGTTATCGATTTCGTAAACCGATGCAGAGTGGCTACTTTCATTTACAAGGATTTTAAAAGCTTTTTTGGATTAAAACAGTTGGGATGTGATACCAGTCTGAAGGCATCAACATCCTGTTAAAGCAGGAAATGGATTCCGACCCTTCTCCCATGTCTGGCTCGGCTATCTAATAACTCAGTAAGAAATAATGACGGCCGTAAAAAAACAGTCTGCTTTACTGACTGGTCTCTCAGTGGTCAGGTCTTTGATACGATGTATGATTTAACGTGAACATGACTACTGCATAAAAAAACACACAAAACAAATCACGTCCTGTTGCCTTGGAGTTCTGCTGCTCTGGACAGAAGTCTGAATCTGCAGTTTCCTGTCACACAGACAGACAGGCAGACAGACAGACAGGCAGACAGACAGGTAGGCAGACAGGCAGACAAACAGGCAGACAGGCAGGTAGGCAGACAGGCAGACAAACAGGCAGGTAGGCAGACAGGCAGACAAACAGACATACAGACAGACAGACAGGCAGACAGACAGGCAGACAGGCAGACAGGCAGACACACAGACAGGCAGACAGACAGGCTTACAGGCAGACAGGCAGGTAGGCAGACAGGCAGACAAACAGACATACAGACAGACAGGCAGACAGACAGACAGACAGACAGGCAGACAGGCAGACAGACAGGCAGACAGGCAGGCAGACAGGCAGACAGTCTGGCGCTGTGCACAAAGCTTCCACGCTGTAAAGCCGTTCTGCTATCTCAGAAGAAACTAACACTGCAGAATGAGGCTCATCTCCTCCCATGAACTAGTTAACCTAAAGAATACCATCTCCAAATGTGTCTCAGCAAAAGCAAATGACCTGGGCTCCACGGAGGGGAACTAATCTCTCCCAGCATGACACTGGACAGGAGAGGCCCCTCAGTGTTATTATGACGTGTCGGCTCGTGTTAGATAGAGGGCCCTGATGGCCGCATCAGGAAGACGCATCAGGGACCACTCTGCCACGACAGCCCTCTGATGGATGCTAGGGGGGAGGAGGAGGGGGAGGGGGGAGGGAGGGAGAGGAGCCTTGGGAGGGGGTGGGGGGGGTGGGGGTGTAGTGGGTCGGTCTGGTGGGGGGGGGTGTTAGCAGGCAGGTGGGTGACGGTGGGGGGTGAGTTAGGAAGGTGGGAGGAAGGAGGAGGGGGAGATGAGGAGGGGGGGGGGGGCAGCTGGATTCTGAGCCCATAAGTTTAAGTCTGCATCCGACTGCATGGTGAACCTCATTGTCTGTTGTGGCACATTCGTCAATGATATCACACTAAACTGTGTCTTTTTACCTCATCAAATAATACTAATCACAATGATCGTCACATGTAAACCTTTTAAGGGAGTATTATATCCGTCTTTCCCACACACGTACACAGAACCTTTGGAATGTCAAAAATAGGGATGTTGAACTTTGACATAAACAAGCAAAGACGATATCCTGTTGTCTCTCAGACATCCAGGCCTCTCTCGAATGGAGCAAAATGGGCACAAGGAAGACAGGAAGTGGCACCGTCTCACAGCTGAGCTGATCGGAGACGATGTGCGGCACGGCGCCCTGGCACAGCGCACTGGCACACAGATCTTTCCTCTTTCAGCCTGGCTGTGAAACATCCTAGCAATCAGTCTGGGATTTTACGACCGTGGTTTGACTGAAACTCAGTGTAATTTACTAGAAAGCACTCGAGTAGCAAAGCTGTTTCGATGCTGTGTGCAGTTTAAAGGAACATCAACTGCCATATTATGTTGTTGTTCAACTTTAACAAATCGGTTACCAAGTCTCTATAACCTACATGGACATTACAGATAGAGTTAACAATCTAGTTTCAAGCTAATGAAACGTGTGTTTTTGGGTTTGTTCAAATCGAGGTTTTGTTTCCTGCAGGCTGCTACTGAGCTGGTGTTTGAGTGACGGTAGTCTTTCAGCGGTCCCTGTGCGCTTGCGGGCACGTCTCACTCCGGGGCGCTGGAGCGGAGGTGCTGCCTCCAGAGGCCAAGCTCAACAAACCAGCCTCCTCGCTGAAATATTCACGCTCATCTTCCTCCTCCTTCAGCAGCCTCTAATTCAATTCCTGCTGAAGACGTGCAGGGGAGCTTTGGGGGCTGTGCTTTTCCTCGAGCACACCTCTCTGGGGGCCCCGGGGAGGGGGCGGGCGGGCCGGGCCTCCTTGGCCTGGTAAAGATTGGGGGGTGCCGAGGCACAGCAGGGCAGGTGCTGGGAGAGTCTCGCGGGGCCCCTGGCTCCTGGCCTACATCCATCTCTGTACCCGGGGAGATGAATAGAGAAACGGAGCGCAAACCGTCTACCATCGGAGCCAGGGGGGGGGGGGGGGGGGGGGGGGGGGGGGGGGGACCATCCGCTCACCATCGTCACTAAAAAATGAGAAGCACGCCGCAATTAATTCGACCAGGAAGACGGAAGGATGCGAGTAGAACGTCGCGGACGCAGTCGAGCCTCAGATTAATAACGCGAGGGAGAGCCGCCATCCTTTGCTACTCTCCGCTGCCTTGCACCAATATATGGCACCAATCCTCACAAGTTCGTTTTTTTTTTGATCAACATATTATTTTTTTTCTTCCCGCCATCAAGCGAATCCTACTTTCCAGCCTTTATTGTACAAAATGGTGTGATCTTTAGACTGCCCTTTGTCTTGGATGGAAAAAATTAATTCTCATTTGCATTAGCACGTCTGAATGTCAGGCCGGGATATTTTGTTAGACATTAGTAAAGCTGGCAGGGAGAGGCTCGGGATAATTGCACTCAGGCTAGCAGAGGGATTTACATAATTTCAGACAGCAATTAAAGAATCCTTGGGAATTTTCTGCCTGGCCTTCGTCTCTCTCTCTCTCTCACTTCAACAGCACAAAAGGAGCATTCGTTTACATTAAGCTTCCTGCTCCGCGCTGTTCATTTGCATGAAATTAAAGGTTTTCATGATCTTGAACAGCAGGGTAACATTTAAAATGCTGTTTTTAAAGGCCTCACCTTGGAATAATAAAATGCTCCTGCAGCTTTCTCCGAGGCGGAGGGGAGTTCGTTGACTGCCAGCGCGCAGCTAAACTTTCTTATTTGCCACTGAGGGCCCCGTTTTCCTGCAGAACCGTGTATTTAATTAGCAAAAAGATGATTATGACCTTTCGCACTTCTCAAGGTGTCAAGACTCCCAGGTTTGACAGTATACGCCCCTCCTGAGTTGCTAACCCTAGGTTAGCTGTGCAATACAATAGACCTTTCTAGGATTTAGAGTATTTCGATGTTGGACTGATGGTAAAACTGCGTGTTTAGAAGTGTGGTATCGTGACTAACACTGGAACGAGGCGAGCCATGTTCGACCATCCAGATAAATCCTCGTCTTGTGAGAGAGACGGCACAATAGTTTGTGCGTTCCTATGGTCGACACAAAGACTAGCTAGAAGGGCTCGGTGTCTGAAGATAACCCTGCAGTCGACTGTATCTTTAATTAAGTCCCTGTGGGCCTTGCCGTTATCCACCAGGCTTGATGAGTATGACTTCGCCTCAGCCCCCAACCCTACATCCGGCCCTTTGCATGCGTTGCTGGGGGAAAATAAATCCTATTTGGATATTTCAATGAAAAGAAAAAAAAAATAAACCAGATTTCAAGAAGGCCTGGAATATAGTTTTCTTCATTTCTCTTTTCATCTTTAAGCCAAATAACTCCAAACCCAACTCCCAGGATCAGCCAAAGCCATCTGAGCATGCTGGGTTCTCCAAGACGCTGCGTCTATTGTCAGGGATGCTGTGGACGACACAGAGTCCAGGGCTTATCAGCTCAACACCAAGCCTCCTATATATAAAGAGCATCTTCAGAACAATAGGCTCTCACTTCCTCCTCCGGCCGTCCTTAAAGACATCACGGAGCATTTTCACACCGGTCTTCCCAACGCCGTGAAATAAACGGTGACAGTAACTCAATATGAAGTGAAAGAGCTGAGAAAGCCTTCAGTTCTCGGGCGCTGACAGTGCTGTTTAATTCCACCCAGCGACCAGCCTGACATTTCCACTGCCACGAAATATTAAACATGTACACTCGTTTCATTTGCATGTGGTAATGAGCTAGGAGACAAGAGACCCAATGGCCAAGAAGAAGCTGTGGTCGCTCGGCGACCGGCCTCGGCGGTCGCACCAAGTACACAGAGAGAGTAGGCCCGTGTGTGTGTGTGTGTGTGTGTGTATTTCATTGCCTGTATAGGATGATTGATTGAACGTTAACGGACGTTGTATGATGAGTCAAATTACCCTCCAACAGCATCCGAAGACTTCAGTCCATTGCTTGAATATTTCACGTTGACTCAACCTCGTGTACTGATGACCACCTTGAGAATGCGTCTCAGTAACGCCTAGGAGTGATGCAACGCTATTGTTTGATTTGCTTTACTTTTTAACATGAAAAACATCGAAGCAGGTGTCTCACCACAGGAATATAAAAGGGCTTCAAATCAACTGCTGGAGTCTCTTTTGTCTGTCAGAACCTGGAGACGTCCTGAGCTCTAATCACTTTCAAAATACATCATCTGCCAGGGACAGGTGGAGGAGAAACTTTACAAATTCATTTCACTTTTGAGGCTCTCGCCTCGCAGATCTGATCTTTTCTTCTCGTCTGGCAAACGAAGTGCCTCTGCCGTTATCACACTCTACTGTACGTCCCTCAGCAAGTGACGGAGCAGGGAGATCCTTTCTGCTCCTCAGAGGAGCTGAGTCTCTTTAATAACATCTATCAGACATGTCACGGGAAATCAAACCCGGATCAAAATCTAAGCTGACAATCTAAAAGAAACAGGTAAACATAAAAGAGCTCAGCGATGGAAGGGGAGAGGAGGAGGGGGCACGGGGGGAAGGAGGTGTGGGAGGGAGAGATGGTTTTTAGGTTTTTTTCTTCCCTGGTAATTCTTTCCTGAGTGCTGTTAAACACGGACAGCAGACCTGGGAGAATGGCGCCCGCCGGCGGGGGCCCCCGGAGGGACCGCACGTCCTGCGCGTTGCCCGCCGCCATCATGTCTCGTCCGCATCAACAACGCTTCCCGCCTCTCAGCCGAGGGAAACGTCCCAGACATGTACTTGTTTGTCTGCTCGTGGTTTTTTTCCCTCCAAATCTGTCACATGGAGTCTTTACCTGACATGGCTCAGGGTTCCTCTCAGAAACACGCCAGGAATAAACTGCCTGATGGAATCACAGCAGCGGTGTTACCGTGGTATCTTGGCTACCGTGGATTCTCCCTTCCTTCAACAAATTCATCAATGAGGAGAAAACGATGACCTGCGGTTGGTTCTGTCCAGACGTGTAGTTTCAGGACTCAAACGCTCAAATAACTAAAATACAGCCCTTAGTCACGTTATAATTCACAAACTGTGGTACAGAATAATTACTCATGGGTTATGTGACAAGATTTTCTTAGTCCAAACTGTCACATGCTCCAACTTTCTCCATGTCGTTTGATTTGGTATTAAAAGACCAAAGCTCCGTGGTTAGGAAGATCAGGAAGGGGTGGGGCATGATGTCGACTTACATCTGGAGCGTCTCATGGCAGATTTCTTTCCTCTTTTATTCCCAGCAAAGCCTTCTATTATTTCAATAAGCACTTGGTTTTAATGCATTATTGATCTTTAGGTTGAACTAAGGGACATTGCATTAGGACCAGGATTCCAAAGCCCATCACACACTGACACGCACAGACCCATGAAAAATTATACCAATTATGAAATCAACCAACGACTGGCTCAGAAAAACAATCAATTGTCACATTGGAAAGCATTTTGTCCCGCGATGCTATTGGGTTTGCGGTTTCGCTGAGGGAGAGTGGGAGTCTGGTGTTTAATGACTTCCAAATACCCTCTTCGCCTTTGTTTTTTTTCAACTCAAATTACTATTCACAGCGGTCATGTTGAGGGTTTGTTCTCCGCCTGGTGGAAGCAGGCAGCTGTTGATCGTTCATCCTTAGTTTCAGCTCCGCACGGCTCCCCTCGCTCATTAGCATACAGCCTAGCGAGCGAGGTTCACCTACGCCGGACGTTTCGGCGCCATCGCTGTCATCGAGAGGGTGGAGACCGGTTACGGCAAGACATGTCTGCCTGTTTTGTCACACTCAACCATTTTCTTTCTCACATCGGGGGGTGGGGGGGGGGGGGGTACGAGTACACGGACAGTCCCCCCTGAGGCAAGTAGGGTGAAGTGCCTTGCCCAAGGACACAACGTCATGTAGCCACAGCCGGGAATCGATCTCACAACATTCCGATCTTGAGCCCAACGCCTTAACCCGCTGAGCCACCTGACTACCCTAGAGTTCTGGTTCTGTCGGGGTTGATCTTTAAATCAAGACGGATCTCGGAAGGAAAAAAAAACTAAAAACACATCTGGGTGGAACATCTCAGCCGACATTCAGCCTGAGAGCAGTTCTGATCAAATGCGTGTCTCTTACGAAAACAGAACCATCCACAAAAGTAAAGAACACACTAGCCAGTCTGAAACGCATGTCTCTGACGGCTATAGAATGATGGAACTAGGACTGCAGGTGTCTGGAGGGCACCAGGCTGTACCTTGAGGAGGCGATGGGAGGTGTCATGGAGGAGAGAGGCACACCCAGTCCTCCTCCTCCTTGTGGAGAACCTGATCTTTAAACGGACGAGACGTCCCATTCAGCCGCTTATCGGCCAGGCAGACGATGGAGAAGCGGAGCAGGACGGCGCCCCTAGTCAGCCAAGTGGAGAATTTAATTTTCTCTGCAGCCAAGTGTTTCCCTCTAAGAGGCTCAGTGGAGCTTGGTGTGAGTGGGGGGGGGACGACCCAGTCCGCTCGACTCCCCCCTGCCCCTGACAGGGGCGGCTGATCTTAATGCTGGGGGAGATACGGGTGATGGAAGGTGGTGGTGGGTGGGTGGGGGGGGTCCTCTGCTAACACAGCAGAGGACTACAATACCACAGCCTCGTCACCGTGGAGATGGGGAGCGGAGGTCCAGAAGGTTCTCCGGCCTGTGTGTGGCCCTCACCAGGCCCCTGTGTGTGGCCCTCACCAGGCCCCTGTGTGTGGCCCTCACCAGGCCCCTGTGTGTGGCCCTCACCAGGCCCCTGTGTGTGGCCCTCACCAGGCCCCTGTGTGTGGCCCTGGCTCAATCTAAAACCTCCAGGGTCTCCCCCCTCCCCTTCTCCAGGGCTTCCCCCAAGGCTGTCAGTCTTGGCGGGCGGGCCTCCAGGGATGAACCCAGAGCCCGGCCCCCCAGGGGAGGCTCTCTGCAGGGCTGGGAGTTCTGATCAGAGATGAATGACTCCCAATCCAAAGGGATGATGGGAATCTCCCTGATGCTACCTGATTAATGATGACGAAGGCCTGTTTAATCAGTTAACTGTCAGAGAGGGAGATGAGCGGGTTCAAAAGCCGCTCGACGCACACACCCACCTTTTTCCCCCCCAAACGCAGCACACATCTCATTCAAACCATCTCATCCTTCATAAGGGAGATCGAGTGTTTTCTGATGCATGCTTAAGAATCAGAAATGTGTGTACACTCAGAGTAAGTGGCCGTCAATATTAGCCAAGTAGTCCAGCTCCTTAAATGAAAAGTCATTTAAAAGCTTCGCATTCGATTGATAGCAACTACTTAATGCAACAATCCTTCCGATTGCGAATCCCTTGTAGCTCGTGCCATTACTGGTTCAGATCAACGGAACAATTTATTCGCAACATGAAGCAAACTGCCTTTCAGTTCTCCTGACCTCTCTGCCTAGCCGTGACCCCTGACCTCTCAGCCGTGACGTGACCCCCCCCCACCCCACCCCAACCCATCCACACCTAGGGTATAACACGCATCTTATGAATCTCTGCGTTAATCTACATTCAGAAGGAGTTTCCCATTCTGTAAAGTGGGCCATTTTACAAGCACGTAATGAAAGCGACGACGGAGATTAGTAGTAGCAGTTAACGTTCGTCCTCCTATTCCAGTACAACAAAGCCCCCCGTATGTCTCGCGTCCACACCCACTTAATATGAATGATAGCAAGTCCATAGGTAGATTCCACGAGCTACCAACGAATGAATACATCAATACATGAATAGAAATGAACGGGAGCTGTAATGTTGTAAGAAAAACCAGAGTACGTCTTGGTTTTATTCCCACATCGCGGGCGTCGCAGCCTTTTATTTGAGGAGCGTAGGGGGGCAGGGGGGGTGGGGGGGTGTGCTGCCAGGGGGAAGCTGTTCATCCCCACACAGTCCTCTTTCAGGATTTTCTCATCTCGCTGGCTTCCTTCTCAGCAAAGGAGCACGTTATTCTAGTCTTTGTTTTATTATGTTCGGCGAATTAATAAATGGGACGCGCGCTGGAGGAGGAGGAGGAGGAGGAGGGGGGGGGTGGAGGAGAAAAAAAAAGATATGAAAATGTGTACTTTGCATTATTAAAAAGCACATCCTCTAAAGGTTACAAGCAGCTATTGTAGGAGTACTACAATCTGTGAAATGTAATTAAAGAGAGTGTTGTGGGAGAGGAGGCCAGATAAAGCTGCTTCTATCATTACAAGCTCTCTCTCATCATCATTTCTTTTTTGCTTTCCTCCCCGGAAACTTATTCTCTCTGAACTAATTTTGTATGACATATTGCATTTCTGCTTCAGCTATCATGAGGCTACCTGTGAATTAAACGAGGTTTGCTCTATAGCAAATTTGCAGATTACATTTTAGACATGCAGATATCTCATATTTTCCTGTGATTTATTAATTCGAGCCGGACGGAAATCCGTGCATCGCTTGCAATTGTTTTGCTGCTTTCCTGTGCAGGCTGGTGTGGTAGCTTCATACGTGTGAGAAAGACAACAGTTGGCAGGTGGACTGATAAGCTTAGCGGAGGAAGTACTACAAATTGAATAGAAGAATTCAGCTGTAGATATCGAGTGTCCATGGTCCTTCACTGTTACCTTCCATCCTTTACATGAATAAATACAATATAATGGAAGTAACTGGTCAAATAAGAATCTAGAAAAACAAACAAAATTTTTTTTTTTTGAATGAGCAGAATTGAGCACGCCGCCATTCAGCGCTGCAGTCAATCTTCCCTGGTTTCCACGGTGACCCTGGAAGGATCATTCCTTCCCTGCACCTCTTGATAAGCCAGGCCGTGTTTTTTAATGGCTGCTCCTCATGAAAGCAGTGATAATAGAGCCCATACCGGGCCCAAAAGTTGAGCCCCCCACCCCCCAAAAAGGGGGGGGGGGAATGATTAAGGAACCTTATTAAAAGCGAGCTTGTAGAATCAGACACGAGACAGGACTCACATTATGAAGCCTGATCCTTTCCAAAATGACACCACGGTTTCCCGAACACGCCGAAAAAACCTGATTAGGGTGACAAGCACTGAGTGATACTGCAAACCTGTTAATAACATGAAAATTAGAAGGGGCTCATGCAAAGAAAGGAGATTAATTTAGCTGGAGTCCATCTCAGGCAAATTGCGAAGTTGTGAATATGTTCTCAGATAATGAGCCTCGCTGCTTGTCAGCTCACTTGTCATATTCTGTAATTAATGTTAAGGATGACTCCGTCCTGATGGTTCGTATTACTCATGTACCAAGAAAATTTCTTTCCGAGAAATAATTTACATTTATTATCATCAGTCTGTTTGTGTGGTTTATTTCACCGCAGAGTAATTTATTGCAGCACCATTTCGCTTGCCTTGATTAGTCACTCGTCAGACGGAGATGTGATTCTTTATTTTTTCTTTTTTTCTTTTTCTCAGATGTCTGGTCTGCGGGACATTGAAAGTGTTGCTCCATCACATGGCTTCCTGCAGACTAAACCTTCCGGAAGCTTCAGTCTCCCTGGTTTGTCGCCTCAAAAAACAACTTAGTTCTACACAATGGAATAAGAAACAGACAAAATTAATGAAAATAGACACAAATACAATACTTATACAGTCATGCATGTATATCTTTAGAGAGAGCGACAGAGAAAAAGAGAGGGAGGGAGAGATGGAGAGAGAAGGAGAGTAAATAGTGCTGTAAATATTTCACGACTTTCCAGTATGAATTTATATCTTATTTATCTTTTTTTAACCATTCCAAACTGGCGGTTTCCAAAGGATTTATTCGTATTCCCTTGCATTTCACAACCATGCAAGAGGCTAAATAACCATCGCATCGGGTTGAGAGTAGAACTCATGTTATATCCATTAGAGATGTGTATTTATATCAGCCTTGCTTTACGTTTAAGCTTTGTTTTGTTTTTGTTTTTTTGCAAATGTATAAGCCTTCTCAAAGCATCCGAGCGTGTAAATAATGCTTGCCCGCCTCCATAGTTTATTAACCCTTTACCTTACCAGGGGTACAGGAGTCATTGTTTTGAAAGGCAATTATGTCATTTAATTAATGCTGTAATTAATAATGTAATTAGCTTAAATACCCTGTAACTTGGTGCCAAGACCAAGCTGTCTTAATTAAACAGATTGAAAGGGTTTATATCCTTTATACATTGTCACTTTGCATACATAAGGGTACAGTCAAAATATTCTCTAAACGTCCAATAGGATCTGGCCTTATCTTTCTCTAGGCGTTCAACAGCAAGCAGACAAACCTCGAAATAGGTTTCATCCATATTCATGCCGCATGTGTTCGGATCGCTTGCAACTCCTCATCAGTTTAAATCAACCAAAACTAAAACGTGAGGTTTTCGTTTTTTTTTTTGTTTTCCAGTGACGCCAGTTAATAACGAAGAAAAAAAAACCTAATTCAATTGAAACACTTTCAGATGGAGGCAGTCTAGAGTGTGTAGAAGACAGGGCAGTCTAGTATTTCATTACTCCAGGCTGCAGTAGGGCACAGAGACAGCTAATCCTCTAGTAGAGAGTTTTTATCCTTGCCCAACCTGACAGTGATAGAAAGTGTTTTTCCCAAACTAGAAAAATAGTTGGAAGAGGATAAAATAGCAGAGTGGCCAGCGAATACTGAGGGATTTCCAGTCTAGTCTATCTCACAGTGCGGTCCGGCTTTGTATTCACAGCATGTGATCCTCTGGGTAGCTCGTTTGCAGTGCAAGTATGTCAAACTAGGATTTAATACCACCGAGGACAAGAGCTACATCTCTTAAACCAATAACAGAGAAGAAGAAAAAAATCTGGCTTTTAAATGAGAAGATTTAAAAATAAATGTTAGCTCTTCTTGCTTACTGTGTTTGATCGTATCTTAACAAATGTGAACATTTTCACACCAGTAAAAATACTTACGGACGTGATTTTCAAGGTGTACTATTGACCAGGTTCTATAGCCATTGCGAGACACTGTTTATGTTTAGCCTGCCACTCAGTCACACATGCTACAGTACAGTACAGCGGCCTCCTATTCTACTCACAGTGATTTTATCAGTGTCGTTAGAACATTCATTGAACTAAGTGAGAAATCCATCACAGACTGACAGGTAGCTGCAGCCTAATGACTGTTAGGCTGTAAGATTTTTTAATACGATTTTTTATTTTCCTTAATTTCATCTCGTCTTAACGCAGAGTCCCAAGTCAGTAGAGAAACACTCGGATCTGGGGAGCCTGTCTACATGGATATCTGATTTTAGCATCACCTCCCTGTGGTCCTGTTCTATAGGAGGAGCCCTTATATTCAGCTACAGCCTTAAAGACAACTGCTTTGCAGACAGGGGTGTCTTAGAGCAGTGGTTCTCAACCCTGGTCCTCAGGGCTCCACTGTCCTGCATGTTTGAGATGTTTCCCCCTTCCAACACACCTGATTCAAATGAATTGTCATTATCAGGCTTCTGCAGAGCTTCATAGTGACTCATTCATTTGAATCAGGTGTGTTGGAGCAGGCATCTAAAACATGCAGGACTGTGGGCCCTGAGGACCAGGGTTGAGAACCACTGTCTTAGAATACCAGGGTGTGTTTGTGGATAACTACTGTGTGTACAACACCACCCTGTCTCTTAGTAAGACCCTGCTGGAGATGTAAGATACTCTGCATGTTAGGACCATACGGTGGGTACATATTTAGTATTGCATTTATACGGTGCAATGACATTGTAACGCATTTCGTATCAAACATGCACATTTGGGTGTTATTTAAGATCTGATCTGAACTAACTTACTACATCACAAAGGTGAGTTACGCTTTGGTGCTCCTTGCACACCTGTCTTCGGGAAAGCTCTACCCCCCTCCTCCCACGCATATCTCCTAAAATAATCTGACGCTGCGGCGAAATTGCCTGAAACGTGACGAGAAACAAATGAAATGGAAATTAATTTCTCGCAACAGGACTATCTGGCCGTGCGACAATTATCTTTCCCTGGCTGTTTATTGACGGTAACGTGATGAGATCTGTGGATTCAGGAAGACCACCGAGATCATTAGATGACACATATTCAAGATATGATCCGCCCCTTCTCCAAACCCTGAGTAGTAATCTTGACCCTGGATATTAATGGACGAGTTAATGGCCTGCAGAAATCCTTTAATTTATGCCAGGGTGAATTAAGAAGTAATGGCTTCTGCTTTCCAACGCTGTCCAATGATAGGCCTTTCTGTGAAGCTCATCTCCGAAAATCAGATGATTGTATTATATCTTTGAATAGAGCCTTCTAAAACTGTGCTTTACATGGCGTGATGAGAGTCATTTTGACGTTAATTTCTTGACTTTTGCTCGGCTCGGTTTGGGCTGCACAAAGAGAAAGATCATCGCCTCACAGTGAGGAGAACAGAGAAGAACAATCGAATGTAGATTCAAAAAGAAAATCCAGTTTTTAGTTACAGCATGCCGACCTACAAAGAAAACGTAATTACGAAAGGTGTAAAGGAGTAGAATTTTTGACGCAAAACCATCATTCTCTTTTCTTTTCTTTGCTGTTTTTTTTCCCCTCAACGAAAATGAGAAAAGCTTTTTATCCACAGGTGTTGTTTTTGGAGAGAAGGGGAAAGTAATGAACAGACTCAAGCTAGCGTAGCCATGCTAAAAACAGGTCTGGCAGTCCAGCCTCTCCCTGCCTTTCCCCAGCAGGCAGTGCTGAGACTCAGGAGGGGGACGACGTAATGAGAAATATGATAATTCCGTACTACATTAATTTCATGTCCTTTGGGTTCTGCAAGATAACTTATTGTTTGTAACAAATTAAATCACTGTTTTACCTAGTATCACCCTGTTCAGGAAATAACCCCACAGTCCCACACCGAATTAACTACATCCCTTCCTTTCCACAGAGGTTAACAATTATGCTTTTTTTATTATTACAATTATTATTATTAAATTAAATAACAGATGCTGTTTTATGAGGATGTACACAGGCTTGGCTGTCTGTGTCCATGGCGTCACCGGCCTGTCATCACCTCAGCACGCCGGCAGATCACAACACTGTCACTGTTCGGCTCTTAGAAGATGAAGTCATCCGCTCCTCTCCAGGTGCTGTTGGTGAAGGCGACACTTTGCCTCCGCCACCTAACGTTGTGTACAACCCCCGGGTGTTCTCTGTTGGGGTTATTAGGGGAACCAGAGCCCCCTCCACCTCGGCCTCCCCCCCCCCACCCCCCCCTCGCCCCCTGTCAAACAGCAGTGGAACACTGGCAGTTATTTGGGGTTTGTTTGTAATCTTTTCGGGCGCTTTGTCAGCCAGTCACGGTGATATTAGTGCGAGTGCACAAAAGCCCCCCGAGTGGTGTCACGCACAATTAATGTCCCCAGGTAGTAACTCCATTAGTCTTATGAACTCCAGCGGCAGTGGGGAATACTAATGGTGGACGTGCCGTAGGGCATTAGGGGAGAGTGCCGCCAGACCCCCCCACTTTACCCTTCTACTTGACCAGCATGCACCTCCATCTCACTTTAAAACCCTGCGACCAACACCCCACCCCCCCACACCCCACCCCCACACCCCACCCCCACAACTGTAAGCACTCCACCGCCCGACACAGACTGTCCAACGAGCGAAGAGAGAGGGGTGGGGCTTGTGTCTGATTAATAGCCCCCCTGCACATGACCGCTCCATTACTTCTCGGAGATCTACATGGATTCCAACGTTTTTGAAGGTCTGATCTTCCCCAAAGGTCTGATTTGCAGTGCTGGAGCAAGGCTAAGCCTTAGAAGACCTACAGTAGAGGCAGACAGAAGACCTACAGTAGAGGCAGACAGAAGACCTACAGTAGAGGCAGACAGAAGACCTACAGTAGAGGCAGACAGAAGACCTACAGTAGAAGCAGACAGAAGACCTACAGTAGAGGCAGACAGAAGACCTACAGTAGAGGCAGACAGAAGACCTACAGTAGAGGCAGACAGAAGACCTACAGTAGAGGCAGACAGAAGACCTAGAGTAGAGGCAGACAGAAGACCTACAGTAGAGGCAGACAGAAGACCTACAGTAGAGGCAGACAGAAGACCTACAGTAGAGGCAGACAGAAGACCTACAGTAGAGGCAGACAGGAGACCTACAGTAGAGGCAGACAGGAGACCTACAGTAGAGGCAGACAGAAGACCTAGAGTAGAGGCAGACAGGAGACCTACAGTAGAGGCAGACAGGAGACCTACAGTAGAGGCAGGCCAAACAGGCCTACAGCAAAGCTGGAAATAACATCATAACTACCATGACATTAGAGCAGCACCTAGCATCACTACTAGCATCTGAGCTCTCCCCTACAGAGGCTCCTAGGCTTACACATCACATCTGCTGCAGCATGGACACACTTTCATGGGCACAGGACTGACTTTGACATTGTGGGGGACAAATTTGCAGTCAACTGACAGAACATAGACCCACCGAGGGAGAAGCATATCCAGCTTTCATCCTTCGCAGAACCTGCAGCCACCGCCTCCATTCCAACCCCGGAAACGAACCGTCCTTCCAACCCACCGACACGACAACCGGCGAACCCAACACATCCTCATTCACGCCACCGTGATTACGTTATCAATTAGAGGTAGTACATGCGCTCCGGTCTGTTGTCTCCTCCGTGGGATTACTCCATCATCCCGGGCTGTCATCACTCAAACCCAGGCCCTCACAGGAGGAGAGGCAGTGCTGTGTGTTCCAGGGGCCGCTCTGCACTGTTATTGGGGAACACAGTGCCTGCTTTATTGCCGCTGGCAGTAATTGCTCTTACGCCTGACAGTCTTTTGTTGAGATGAGCCCCCGCAGCTGGGGTCCTTTCAGCCCCCCGGCAGAGCCCCTCGCCACTGCAGCCAGCCCACCATACTGTAGCTGACGCGGAGCCTGAAGGATGATACTTAAGACAAAGGCTTGGAAAAAAGAAAGTCGACTTTGATCGTGGCTGCTTTGCGTTGACGTTTGTCTACAGAAAGACAACGTCCGAACCTGTACACCCTCTCGAGGTGTTTTACCTGCACTACAGCGACTGCTACGAGTCTGCTCTGTTGTGTGTGTCTGTGTGTGTGTGTGTGTGTGTGTGTTGAAAAGAGGGAATATGAGAGTTTTATTGCAACGGCAGAAATGAGATGTGCTTTTTGCCCCAAAGGCAGAAAGATATAAAAGACTACTTTATACGGATTGCACAATTCCCATCCCTAAGTCACCTCCAATATACAGTATGAATCGAAGACAATCTGTGCAGTTCTTACAGGCTAAACTCTGCATCGCCTGTGTGTGAGGAAGCATGCTTCTCGTGATTTTGGACGGGCTTACTGCCTGGCGGGTCGCCAGAAAAAAATCTGAATAACATTCTGCTGGCAGTAACTAAACTAGGCCCCAATAAAAATGTATTTGCTAATCAGGTTACATAACAATCAGATTTGTATTTATTTCTTTTAAACCTCCCTGATGCTGGGAAAAGTAGTTATCCTCCCTGTTCTCCAGCGTCAATGCCGTCCATCTGCAGCGGGTCTTTATGGATCAGATAGCATCTCCACATCTCAACGGCAGCTTTTACGACTGTCCTATGAATGAGACGAACAAGTGTTCCCATTGATCTGCACATTAAATATATTACCAATAAAACAACATCCTGCAGCAAACCAATTGTAAAATCAATAGTAATTGGTACCAAAATATTATGAGTGCTTTGTCTGCAGTCCTATTGTCTCTGTAACTGACCACTAAAATCCTGTACGTTTGCGCGATAAATGTGATAAACATTGATAGCCACGTCCGATAAATGTATGAGTGTAATTCCGAGAGTTCTAATTATAAATCTGATAAAATCGGAGGAAAGGCCACCTTTGATTAGTGAAAGAAAGTGGAAAAAGTGGATTCGGGGTCGTATTATGTTGCATGGATCTAAGGACTGTGAAAGGAGAGAAACCTGCTTTCTGTACAGACAATTTATAGAGGAGGCCACAGCTGCAAGCACCTGGCCAGGTCTGCTAACACAGGAGTCCAAACATCACCTAACATCACCACACATCACCTAACATCACCAAACATCACCTAACATCACCAAACATCACCTAACATCACCTAACATCACCACACATCACCTAACATCACCTAACATCACCACACATCACCTAACATCACCAAACATCACCTAACATCACCTAACATCACCTAACATCACCTAACATCACCAAACATCACCTAACATCACCTAACATCACCTAACATCACCTAACATCACCTAACATCACCTAACATCACCTAACATCACCTAACATCACCTAGCATCACCTAACATCACCTAACATCACCTAACATCACCTAACATCACCTAGCATCACCTAGCATCACCTAACATCACCTAACATCACCTAACATCACCACACATCACCACACATCACCACACATCACCAAACATCACCTAACATCACCACACATCACCTAACATCACCTAACATCACCAAACATCACCTAACATCACCTAACATCACCTAACATCACCTAACATCACCTAACATCACCTAACATCACCTAACATCACCTAACATCACCTAACATCACCTAACATCACCTAACATCACATACTGAGGACAAGCAGGACGTGACCGTCTCATCACACTTTCCAAATGGACTTTCCAGACAAACAGCTTCTTTTAACTTCATCAAGCATGTTTGGGTTACTTAAGTACACGTTCAGAACTGGGTATGGGAGCCAGGCTTCTCTCCCTCTGTCTCTGCCTCCGCCCCCCTCCCTCTCTCCCCTTCTCTCCCTCTCTCCCCCCCCCCCTTCCCGTCTCTGTCTCCCTCTCCACCCTCTCTCTCTGCTCCTTCCCCATCGCCCTCTCTCTCCCCCCCTCCCTCCCTCCCTCTACCTCCCTCCCTCTCCTCTCCCTCTCCCCCTCCTCTCCCCCTCCTCTCCCTTGGCCCTGTGGTGTGGGTATAATTTGAACCCTTGGAGCAGGAAAACAAAGTGTGAGGTGTGTCTTATTCTCCACAGAGTGCCTCCGGGCTGAGGAGCGAGCTTGCTGCCATACTGAAGCCTTCAAGTGCTTTATAACCCCCGTACACCAAGGACCAGCATCCTCCAGCCTGGTCATTAAGCAGTGGGCAGTGGTGAGAGCGTGGGGCCTTCAGCCGGCCCGCCGCCACACCTGCTACCAGCCTCTCTGAGCAGGCCCCGAGTGAGGAATGACTGTTTGTGCTCTGAACTCCGGGGAGAGAGCGACCCAGCCCTTTCCACCATGTCAAGGAGATAATTCAGCGGTGAGATGGAGTATTCCTGACAACGTGCTTTTATTTCAGGATCAGGAGGAGGAAGAGGAGGAGGGAGGAAGACGGAGCACAAGCTAGATGGAAGTTCCCGTGTGTGTGTGTGTGTGTGTGTTGGATCGAGTTACGCTTAAGCCTTTTGTACCACGAGAGATACATTTGGTCTTTGTTTTAATGATCTGCTATTTCATGAAACATAGAACGTTTTTTAGTCAAATAGAAGTGAAGTATATTTCGATTACGTACACTTCCATTAACTTGGAATGCTGTTGTGAAAATGACTTTCACAGTGTGTCAATTTACCATTTTCATAACTTTACGTCATAATCAGCCTCTCTGTAATTACTGCGGTAAAATAAAGCACTGTCATTATCGAACAGCCAATTTGCTGATTGCTTCATTACGCAAAACTAGAAAGTTAAAGACTCTAACTTGATGCACCAAGAAGGCTAATATGAGGAACAGGGTTAACTAGCGCTGGACAGAAAAGTACAAACTTAATCAGAAAGATGCAAAGATTAAAAATCTTTGAAAACGCATTCTCCCCCCCCCCCCCCCCCCCCCCCCCCTTGTGTGCTCCGATCGTAACTGGAACTGGACTCTCTTGTCAGACGCAGCACGAGACGCCATATCTCAATCAGAGGCCTTTTCCAGAGACGCTATTGATTTCTGTCGCCGCGGCATGTCACAATGTCATCGCAGCGAGTCAACGAGCGAGATGAGAAGAGACAATATCCTGTGAGTGAGAACCACCCTCCTCCTCCTCCTCCTCCTCCTCCTCCCACCTCCTCCTCCCACCTCCTCCTCCTCCTCCCACCTCCTCCCACCTCCTCCTCCTCCTCCTCCTCCTCCTCCTCCTCCCACCTCCTCCTCCTCCTCCTCCTCCCACCTCCTCCTCCTCCTCCTCCCACCTCCTCCTCCTCCCACCTCCTCCTCCTCCTCCTCCCACCCTCCTCCTCCCCCCCCCCCCCTCTCAGTCTCTGACTCCAGGGGGGAGGGGGGGAGCGGAGAAGGAGGGGGGGGAGGGGGGGGGAGCGGAGAAGGAGGGGGGACAGCGTGAAGGGCTCACTCTCATAATTACAGTAATTAACAGTTGGGAGATTTAATTGGAAGGGAAGGCATTAACCGTGAGGACACTGTAGCGGGCGCGTGGGGAGGGAACCTTAGCTGCTGACACCCTTTGTCTGGTCTGGGTGTCTTGACATGCTGGTTTGGCTGGCTGGCTGACTGGCTGGCTGGTTACCTTGCTGGCTGGCTGTCCTCGGCTGAGCGCTGACACAACACAGCAGGGTTGAGAACACAGGGCTTGTCACGGCGCAGACTGGAGCCAGATAATTAGCTGGCAGGTTAACGAGGGCACTGGCGCTTGATGGCATTCGGTTATTGTATGTGGGCCAATTAAGGACTTTGTTTTTGTGTATTTGTTGCCCAGCTCATGCGGACAGCAGCATCCAGGTGACAGTCTCTGGGTTCCAGGGTTTTGGGGAGGGGGTGAAGGCTATAGCACTGACCTTTATCGAAAAGTATCGCTCCAGATGTGTAGAACCACAAATTCTGGTTTCCTCATTGTGACCATGTGACCTTTTCAGGGTCAGACACCAGGTCGCAAAGTCCACAAATACCACAGAAGAGACTTGGCTCTCATCGGTCTATTAACTCACAAATAATTCTGTGTGTTTGTGAAACATCATTTTTTGGTAATAAAAAAAGGGATTTACCGGACAATAATCCAGTAATCCTTCTCTTCAGCTCAACAACACAACACTTTCTATTGGAGTTTGTTGTTGTCTTGTCTATCGTGGCCAATTAGCCTTCTGTAAGATAAATGGGCGCACACAACTTTGATGTCCATCTTTTTAATAAGCTTTGGTTTAGATGACATCCGTGTGAAAGGGTTCAATATATTTCCCAGCTGGAGAGAAGGGGGGGGGGGGGGGGGGGGGGGGAGATCATCTAAATAGCTTTGGCGGCTTCAACTGTGGCGAGGGTCAACGCGGTCTGTGACTTTGCGGCTCGACTCTTGTTCATCATCTTCTCCCTCAGATCGTACTGGACGTCTTAGTTCTGAGATTAGCCAGCCACAGATGATTCTGAAAAGCCTCTTCTGACACAGAGACAACTCATGTGCCGATAAAAATATAGCTTTTGAATATTCAACTAGGCAGCGTAATCTTAGCAAACGAAACGACGGGCGTCGTAGAAATCGTACACTGCGCCTGTTATCAAATGCAACAGAAACTAATTCATTCCGCAAAAATCGGCTGAGAAATCCGATCAGCCATGGAATGTGATATGGCTCTGTGACCAGACCTAGTGTGTGTGTGTGTGTGTGTGTGTTGTGTGTGTGTGTGTGTGTGTGTGTGTGTGTGTGTGAGTGTGTGTGTGTGTTGTGAGTGTGTGTGTGTGTGTGTGTGTGTGTGTGTGTGTGTGTGTGAGTGTGTGTGTGTGTGAGTGTGTGTGTGAGTGTGTGTGCGTGCGTGCGTGCGTGTGTGTGTGTGTGAGTATGTTTTGTGCCCAAATGCTCCGACTAGCCTGTGGACGAGGCCCTTTATACGTGTGTGTAACTCAGCCAGATGTAATGTAAATGTCGGGGAGAATCTTAAGTCTGAGCGCGGCTGTAAAAAAGCGGCCTGTTTCAGGCTAGTAAAACAAGTCAATAAAGCCAGCTGGGGAGCCAGGAGCTCTCCTGGAAGCCAGGCAGCCTGGCTGGGTCGGTTCAGCCTGGCAGAGGAGGGGGGGACAGGGGGCAAGATGGGGCCTCATCCAGTCAGACTGTCACTAGCCACCAGCTCTAAGCGGTCACCGTTACACAGCCCTGCATGAGAGGCGTATAATCACCAGCTTCAGAGAGGACGCCGGCTAGACGCTTTAAACGCCGCCTACAGCTGTGGCTGACCTAGGATGGGAACACGCTCTCGCTCTCTCTCTTTCTCTCTGTTTCTCTCTCCCTCTCCCTCCCTCTCTCTCGCTTTCTCCCTCTCCCTCCCTCTCTCTGTTTTTCTCCCTCCCTCTCACTCTCTTTCTCTCCCTCCCTCTCTCTCTCCCCCTCCCTCTCTCTCTGTTTCTCTTTCTCTCTCTTTACTTTGTCTCTCTCTGACCATCCCACCCTTCCAGGTCTTCCTCACAGAGCATCCCAGTCCATTCCAGTCCCAGAGCATTGTGTCCTCTCCAGAGCGCTCCCTGGATCTTCCCTCGCTTCCGTTTGCTCTCCGAATGACCAGGCGATGACACGGGCTCAGCCAAATGGAAACGCCATTAAGGCGGGCAAACACTCCACCGAAAAACAACCGTCTCCTCATTACAGGTGTGAGCAAAGCCATAGGGTTCAGCTCTGTCACATACTGTCAACACTTCACAAAGGCAAATATTTCAGAGGGCTGAGTCTCACTTTTTGGGGGTCTAATCTGTTTGGCAGACTCTCTTTGACGTTCCAGCTGTTCCTGTTCCACTGAGCCTTTACAAACGGGCACCTATCTCTGCAAACACCCCCCCCCCCCCCGGATCTCCCCTCTCCCCCCAGCGGAGTGTACACACACACACACATGCTGCTGTAAGTCACAACACTGTCATATTCCATGAGCCGCCTATGTGATACACTGGGCCCAGTGTGGAGTCACCTGTTCGCAGGCGCGGTGCGTTGCCAGGTTTGAGCGGGATCACGCACCCAAGGAGAGCCACCGTGTGTGTCTGACCCCACACCGGAGCACGTCCTGCTGCGAGGGACAGCGACAGGGACGGGGTGGGAGGCATTCCTAAACACATCCACAGCAGCCGGTACCGAGCTGAACCCCCACCCCCCACTTCTCCCTTTCACTGGTAAGCAACACAAATCCCATGGACAAAATGAAATGTATAAAACATGTGGATTTCATAAATCTCCTCTTCCTCGGTCTGGGGTCACAGATATACTGTGTACCACTGCACCTCCCAGGGAGCGCGTCTCCACGGCAACGCACAGGCACAAGTATCCTGAAATACAGTCGATGAAAGCCAACACTCCGAGGACGCAATACGAACGGACCGAAACATCATATTTCTGTAACGATAAATGTAAAGATGAGTTAAACGTTACTATGAAGCTTTTTGCCTTGTGTTTTCATATATAACCATCACACATCTAATGCATCACTATGTTTATGTTTCAACTGCAGCTAGTCTTGGACAGTAACACTGAGGTGTTTAGTAGCGGGACAGAAAAACACATTCGTAAACAGAAAGTCCCGCTCATCCAAAGACGAACCGTCGACCCTGACAAAGCCAGCGTCTCTTCCTCAAGGTTTCCTGATCACTGAGCGCCCCCCCCCACCCCACCCACCCTCCCGAGTGGCGAGAGCTAAACA